>NW_021011543.1:1098609-1638399 GCF_003987935.1 Bombyx mandarina
AACATCAAAATCATTTCAGTAGCTATGGCGTCATTCGCTTCTTGACACGATCACGCTAGATTTCCGCGGGAATGAGGTATTTTCCCGCCGTAAGAAGTAGCCTGTGTCCGTGCCTAGGATCCTATCTTTATATTAACCAAGTCTTATAAAAATCCGTTCAGACGTTAAGGCGTGAATGAGGTAAACTTTTAAACCAAACTATTAAAAATCACTAACTTAATTAGTTTTCTGCCTACTGCCTACGCCTTAAGTACGATAGCATGAATATTAATAGCCCATATCCTTTTCTAGGTTACTATCTATCACCTAACTAAATTTCATCAAAATCCGTTCAGCCGTTTAGGCATGATAGAGCAAAACTCCCACCAAAAACCATAAAAAAATCACTAACTCAATTCAGTTTTCTGCCTACTTCCTACCCCCTAAGTACTATGACGTGATCATTTTGATCTTATATCCGTTTTTAGGTAACCATCTATTACCTTACTAAATTTCATCAAGATCTGTTCAGCCTTTTATACGTGAAAGAGCAAAAGTCCCAACAAAAACGACTAAAAATCACTAACTCAATTTAGTTATCTGCCTACTGCCTACCCCCTAAGAACGATGGCGTGATTATTTATAGCCTATGACCATTTCTAGGTTATCATCTATCACCATACCAAATTTCATCAAAATCCGTTCAGCCGTTTAGGCGTGAAAGAGGAACAGACAGACAGACAGACAGACAGACAGAGTTACTTTCGCATTTATAATATTAGTATGGATTCCAAGTTTTATTTTCTGATTCTTGTCGTTTTTTTGTTTTTCTAGTATCCGTAACAACATAGAAAGTGGGCATCGTTTTGCTTCCTTCAGTAGACCTAACCCGCGCCTTGCAAGTAGCCAAAACGTGACCAAAGTGCCCATACACATAGCCGAAGATTGCACGATAAATTGAAATGTAACCGAACGTGTGCTATGTTTCAAAACCGCCGTGAATTATTAGTTTATTTGTATGTTTGATTGTGCTCAATGGAGACATAGGTCGTCGGTTCATCATACCCAGATAACTTTTAATGACTTATTCATGATTTTACCTTGCTTTGTACAGGTGTGGACTTGGAAAGTTTACTGCTTTTTTTTTCAATTCACGTCACTAGGCATTAGACCGCATACACGGTAATTACAACTTAAATTTAGTGGAAGCAGCACTTAAGGTACCAAAATAAGATAAAAATCACTACTAATATAGACAAATGATTCGAAATTTTGTACCGGTAACATAGGAAGACGTGTCTGCTGATTGAATGCTGAACACGATATTTTCAAGTAAGATCCTTGGTATTTAGAATACAGCAAATAATATAATTCGATGTTTATCAGCTTTTTCTTCGAATAGGAGCTAACTAAATGAGAGGGGCAAAAATGACCCTTATGAGAGCGTGCTAGTTCACCTCTGCAGCATACATTCGTGAACGCTACAGAACATCTGGGAAGCCTTCCTATAAAACATAAGGTCAAACAATATTATTTATGACTTAACGTATTATTATGTGTTCGCGTATTATAATACCGTGATACGGTTCGTATTAAAATTATTAAAATTTATATTGATTTTGGTCATGTCCAATCAATATTGATGGCTTTTGAGTTTTATTCAAATGATGCATCCCAAGGTTTTATGTATTAAAATGAATAATGTTACAATGAGTAGTAGGTCATTAATGTAATTTTGCTTGGTGGTAAATTTGCGTAAATTAAACTGCTGCTTCAACGAGCGAAGTCATCTTGCACATTAAGTATATTTTTTTGTCTAAAAATTTGAATACAAATTTTAACACTAACTAAATTTGTAGTCACATTTTTTTGGGCTATGCATATAATAGAACTGATGATCTTAACTAGTGCTCAAACCTAGACAATCATATAATTTAAATTTCAATCATTATTATAAATTAACATTTCTCATACATACAAAATTTGAATTAAATACAACACGTAAATCCATGCATCTTTAACTATGAGATATTTATTCTTGGTGCGCGCAATATGGTGCAAAGTTTTCTTAAATGAATTACTTTATTTAAGTGTCATGTATCTGTCCTGTTTTTCCTTATGAACTTCTCGATCAGCGTGCTCTTCGAAACTTACGCAGATGGTCTCACTCCGAACTCATACCCTCGGGATAAACCACTGGGTTAAAACTAGCTTGGTAGGTGAGAGCGGCACTTGAAGACGGATACAGAACACGAGCTCTCCTTAAGTGTTCCTTGTCGGTCCCCAGCCGGCCGGGTGAACAGAGAAAAGCTCTAACTCTCGCCCCTCACTGTAATTATCTGCAAGGTAGCGCTCTTGCAGAAGTTGAGTATCACAACTCATCCTAGTCCTGACGCTGGCACAATCGCTTGTTCCCAATTTGGTGACAAAGACACGCCCCTACCCCTCCCCCGCGAGCTAGACTCTGAGCCCGTGGCCAAGTGGAGTGAGACAATTTATCCAGCATAAGCTAGCAAAGTACCTATGTACGTGCTCCTATCCAAATTTTTTTTTTTCTATCAATTGCATTTTGGCAAATGGTCATTAAAGCTCACGGTTGATAATATATTTGCGACGTATTGATAATGAGAGTGAAGAAGTACTTTCTTTAGTCGCTTGCTTCTTCTTCTTTTTCTTTACCTTATCCCACTAGGTGGGGTCGGCACTGCTAATTTTTCTCTTCCATTCCCTTCTATCAGCCGTCATCTCAACACTCACTCCTTTCTCTCTCTCATATCGTCATTCACACACTCCATCCATATCCTCTCGGTCCTTCCCCTCTACCTTGCACTACCATTTCCATACATATATCGTAAAATTTCGTTTAGTTTATCCAAAAGTTGTTCTACTGGAGTCTGTTGTTACTGTTGTTAGTATCTTGGTGAAACTTAATGAATTTGACAAAGATGACGTTACTCTGTACTTTATTACCGTTTTTTAAATAATAAAAAATATATTTGTTTTCGAATTTTAAGCGAAGTGTGCATACATATGTTGGGCCAAATTGAACAGAATTTTATTACAACTCTGATTGTTAACACACAGTTTATCTTTTACAAACAGAAACCTTTTAACACGATCGAAACACAGATGTTAATTCAATTTAACACCAGTTTCAGATGACTTAATATACGTGTGACCTCATTTTTTTTTGTTTCATTTGTTCGTTTTTAAATATAAAATATTGTGTGTTTTAAAAAGAGTATTTATGTGAAATTTGTATAAAATGGGTATATTGGACTTCTTATGTTGATTCTCGAAGCGCCATTAGTTAGGAACATTGTGCCTGCTGTGGTGCTCTCAACCCGCAAATGGGCTGAAGATTAATCCGGCGTTAAGTGGTTATCGGACTCCGTGAATATAGAAATGGTGGGAACGATGCGTTCTTTCTGTGTTGTTACGGATACCAGAAATACACAAAAAGACAAGAATTGGAAAAGTATACTTGGAATATTAAATGTGTATAGAATGTGACTCCGACGATCATCCAACAGTCTCAGCGCACTCAAGCATCGAAGTGACCTGATACTAGTTTTTATGGTACCATTGTCTGTTTTATTTAGATAAGGAAACCACTGCAGAACAAAGGAAGAGGGCAGGTGCAATCATCACAGCGAGGTGTGTTTAGGTTTCGACTGATTTATTTTCATTCAGAATAAGGAGAGCGGATTTATCGAAAATACTATTGGTTGGAAAATGTATCGGTTGATCGGGGAGATTGATTATTTTTTATTGCTTAGATGGGTGGACGAGCTCACAGCCCACCTGGTGTTAAAAGGTTACTGGAGCCCATAGACATCTAGAACGTAAATGCGCCACCCACCTTGAGATATAAGCTCTAAGGTCTCAAGTATAGTTACAACGGCTGCCCTGCCCTTCAAACCGAAACGCATTACTGCTTAAACGCATTATTGATTAAGCAAAATTAACGCCGCCACTCTCTTTGAAATTGAAGTTTCCACCTAATAATAACTTAAATGAACTGTTCACGGTAGTAACAAGTAGAATATTTGTCGCACCCGTGCGTGTTTACCTTATATATACCCTAACGCCAACAAATTTGGAGAGAACTTGAGGGCCAGATAATACTAATATCTACTTATTTACACTAATATGTTTGCGCGACAATATGGTAAAATACATCCATTATGACTCACTGAATAACTAAGACTCCGATCTCATAATTTAAAAAGTACATTAAAAGTATACTACGCAAGTCCGAGGTCAACGGTCCCTGAATGCTTTTTATTTTTTTACACAATTTTATGAGTATTTGTGGTTTTATTTGTTTGTCTGTTCGCGTGTCGTTACTCCAATAAGTTGCAACTTTGTAGCGTTGTTGTTGGCCCTTCAAAAACGGTTTTTAGCGCACTAACATCAACGCATGCGAGCAGTTGCCGCAAACGCTAGTGTCGGCAATAACAAGCTTTAGGCAGAGACTTGGCTATGCCCCTGCAATAACTGACATCCATTAGCAATAGTAGCTATTGGAATTAGGCATTATTTCAATGAAACTCCAATTAGATTTCTTTATAAGACACAATTAATTAAATTAGCTCACAAGTGACATTAGTCTACATTCGCACAGATAACACACATAAATTGAAATAGTCCATAACTTGATCGGCTATATTAGCTTCTCCTTGACGTGTAGATAAGCTCACGGGGCTCAA
Organism: Bombyx mandarina; assembly: GCF_003987935.1. The sequence continues at coordinate 1,103,301 of NW_021011543.1, forward strand.
ACCGAGTGTGTAGCTAACACTGGCCCTAGCAAGAGCAGTGCTTCGCAGAATCTACCACAGGATCGGAAACGCGACCCACTGAGAAGATCCGGCGAGAAACTCAGTGGGCTGTGTCTGTGGGTTCATTCACTCGTCGAGCCCTTCATCGCAAGCGACGGGTTCGACGAGGACGGTGACTGGTGCTTGTAGTACTTAAAAACACCATTAATGGATCGGGAGGATTCGAATGACGTCTTTAGGGCATCCATACCAAAATGCTTACAAATACATATATGAACTACTTTACAAATTTATTTATTCAACAGTAGCCAGTACCATAAAAAGGGCTCTATGCTCGTCTGCCTAAAATGATAATTAAAAAAACATTTCGCTGTATTCTCAGAAGGTTTCACTAATAAAAGCAAAAATTCCCATCCCGTCTCACATTTGAAATGGAAACGTTGTAATGTTGCAATGTCAATTATCAAAAAACCAACACACGATTCGACATACACGAATTACGAGTTACGGAACAGATATCACACGATCATTAGCTTGCTTACCCACTAATACAAGACGATTCGAATTGATTAACAATTCAATGTCATTTGAAAACACTTCTAACGCTCCCATGGAATATTACTGAGAAACGTAAAAAATTAATACATTAATACTGAGGCTGCCGCTAGAAGCTTCCGTAATTTAATTTGGAGTGAATAGCCGGTATTCTCTTGCAGATCCGAAGTCGAGAACTCTAATAGCTAGATATTGGTTTAGGGGTGAAATTCAAAAGCTATCCATTTGCTCATATCCGGTGTTAAATAGTTTGTAATATTTCTGAATTAATAGGAAACAAAGAATAGTATTTTCTTTGCTTTTAAAGTTATACCCGCTTTTACGGTTTGATCGCCCGCCCATTATTCCACACGACGTCGTCTTTTTTCCCCCTACCTATTCGCTGGTAGACTAAGAGGCTATTTCGGCTACCGCCATAAAAACGGTATGGAAGGTCGATCTGTCCGAAATCATAAAACTACAATAATAAACGCGAGAACACTAACCTCATCATATCACTCGTAAATATTAACGGACTTATACAGATCTTGATCTGAGAACCGTTCAGAAAAAGTATAAGCAAGCGCTTTGAAGTTGTAGCGTTAGTTTGATGTATTTATTATAACAATTTAGGATGCTTCGGATACTTCTCAGCTTCTGTGGTCACGTGCGACTAATGTACGACAAATGTATGTGAAATTTGTGGACATCGCAAAAAACATGATAAAATACGATACTTTAGCTCTCGCTATCGGCGGTCTGCCGAATTCACATAACTATTTGGTGCCGATCGATTTTAGTGAATGTAAACTATTAATTGCTTGTGAGGCTGTCTCGTGAGCGGCCGAATCGATAATTGTCGAGGAGTAACATTGTTTTTTTTTTTCAATAATTTTATTAAAATTTGCATACAAACGAGTTCGTTGCACGCTATTGAAGTCTACTTTCGCAAACTTATGAATTTTCATTTATAACTGACTAGACAAGATCATGAACATTTTTACCGCTATTTTTCGTGACGCGTAACCGTAGCCTTAGTATCAAGGTGACCAGCATCTGGTGCACCTGATCTGAAATGATTACCGTTGTTCTTGGACATCGATAATGCCAGGAGTGCAGTGATGCTCCAGCCCTCAGGATTACGTTCTGTACACGAGAACGTATGCTTTATTTCGAACCTCTGTTGTGGAGAAACACTGCAAAGTAATAATAATGGTAATATAATATAACTCTTTATTTGACACCACATGTACAGAGTAAGCATATAAAACAATTAATAGACGGTGACATAAATTGGCAGCCTTATCGCTGAAAGCGATCTCTTCCAGTCAACCTTGCAGGGAGAGGAATAAGCAAACTAGCATAGACGGTCCTATATCTTAATAAACTTACATAAAAATATATACTTATATAAACATGTGAAAAATAAATAAAAACTAAATAGACTTACATACGATTAAATACAAATAAATACTAAAAATGTGCAAGTAAATACAAAATAAGTAGCAACTTATACAGTATTAGTAAAGTATTAGACAATAGACAACTCTTCAAAAAACGCGCGCAATCACTATACTATTGACATTTGTTGAACATTAGAAATTAAATGACAGACAACTGTCTCGTCGTTGCCAAGTTTCAAGTTAACACCAAAAAAATAATTAAATTCAAATTCGTTTCACATGCTCCGAAACGTATATAGAATCGATACCATTAATCATAAACATTAATCGTTTAATTTCAATACATGAAATATCAAAAGTTATGATATAAATAAAAGTGTAGTACAAAAAAAAACTGGTTTTAATAAATAAATTGAGTTATAGTTATTGCGCTTGGATCTCCGGGTCACGGGTCACGTCCATAGGTAATAATAAGTGGCTCAACGTGTATATATTATGCTAATAATGTAAAGCATATGTGTTTTGTAATATGCAAGTAAAATAAGTACAACGTGGCATGATCTTTTTGACGTTTCAGTGTGTATGTGTAACATTTTTATGTCTTAAGATAAGACCCTTGACGACACTTGTTCCTTTATAAAAAAAGTATATCAAAAGTACTTTTTGTTTTCTACTTTGTAGTATATTAAAATATAGAGAAGAAGCTTTACTTGTTATATCATTACAATATCTGAAACGGCCGTGAAATAAAAAAAATACCTTTAAAAACTTAAACTTTTACTTTAGTTTCGTTTTTTTTTTAATTAATCAGTAGATCAAGTATGAACAACCATCAACTTTGGAGCAGACATTAGCATTTCGCTGCTTTAAAGTTGATAGCTGTTCATACTTGATCTACTCTACATTAAATGGTTTTTCAATTTTGTACATTTCAAATGCTGTACAGCTTTCTTGATTAGATTCAACTTTAGAAAATTGATCTGTCGAATTGACAGTGAATTGTGAATTCTTTGGAAAAAAAAGCGATGAGCAAAGTTGTATGAATTGTTTTATTTTGTTAATTTAGTGTTTCTCAGCTATTCTCAGTCTCAAATGTGCAATAACAGTGGCTTATAAACTGTTTAGCATCTATGCATAAATGTGGAATAATGAAACAAAGCCGCTAGAGGCAGCCTCTCGGGTTGTTCCAAGAAGATTACTGAAAAAATCTCAGTAAACAATCACTATTTTACTGAAAAGTATTTATTTACACCCCATCTCATATCGTTTCATTTAATTTCATCCTAATTGATTAAAATCAATCAAATTAATCAAATTCATCTCAAGTCGCTTTGTATCATTTTTCATATAAGAGAAGACGAGTATAAGAAGAAATAAGATTTAACTCATAGGACGTTAGCAGGCCATAAAACTTAACAAAAAAGCTAATTGTGATATGTCAAAAATTATACTCTACGTTGGCAGTACTATACCGGTCTTGTTTTCATTTGAGTAATGATATCCATTTGTCATAGACAGAACTAACCACGCACTAATTGACCAATGGCCGACTCTATGTAATATATTCCACTCTTGAAAATATAATTAGAAATATGATAAGCGAAATTAATGTGTCCATCGCTCTCATGGCCTCCGAATCAAGCAGTCAGTTTTTTATAGGGAAAAAGATCCGGCAATTCGTAAGACACGACCATTCGGAGAGAACGAAGGTATCAAGCCGTGTTGCAATGCCTTACCATTAGTACTATAGAGAAAAAATCAGATGAGATTTTTTTATGTTTGAAGTTTTACTGGTGGCCCGGAGGCCTTTCCAGTTTCACCAGGACAGGTGGGCGAGCAAAGGCTCAGCCAGAAGGAGTGGGATTTGCTAACAGCTGCCCGAGCGCCTCCGAAGGAGACCTAACAATTCAAGAGCAACTGCTTCGCGAATGAATCTACTACGGGATCGGAATCGCGACCCGCTGAGAAGATCCGGCGAGAAACTCAGCGAGCTGATGCAGGGTTAGGTTACACGTCGACCTCTTCGTCGAGTTCGACGAGTACGGTTACCGGGGTTCCTCAGCCTGCTCCTAGTGCTAGAGCTGAAGGTATCTAATGCAAGAGTTATTGGACCTGATGGATCCGTAAGGACGTGTACTACTATATTCCAAAGAAGTAATAGTTGTCGAACAAGGAAGCCTTTGAAGATCTTGTGGTAGACCTAGACAGATCACTTCGTAGCCAGCTCCTCCGACATAAAGATCCTACTGTGCAGTAGTCAGACGAGCTATCACTCGGCCCACTTAATGTTAAGGCATTACCAGGTTGTGTAGGTAACCTAACTAGCCAACAGCCCACCGTCCAAAAGCCCACCGCCGTAAAGCCCGCACCGAAGCCAGCATAGACATCACAATATGAATGCGATCTCCCATGTTGACACATGACAACACAGTCTTAAATGTATTGTGCAATGTCCAAAACTTCAAACCGAAACACATGACTATTTTAAGACAGAAATAATCAGAATAGTAGTACCCATCAGTGAGCGTTCGCAATACACCCTATTGACGAACACAATTCATCATATAATATACATCTATATAGATATAGTGCGAAAAGATTTTCCTTCGTAATTTTTTGGAAAAGTTCGTATTTATCGTGCTCTCTCAAATAGCTTCAGTACAATATTATGGCACTATTCATTTTGACATTTGACACTAAACAATAAAGTTCCATATTAATGGATATGAAAAGTCACTCATTTATTACGATCATTCATTGACAGTTCGGGTGTCATCGTATTCCGACAAAGTTCCGAGTTGTCCCGAAGGAAAATAATTTCTCACTACATCTATACGAGTATTTATGATAACAATGTTTGCCCTGCTCTACTGTTCACTACTTTACGACAAGTAAATTCAGGCAGAATGTAATGATATGGTCGATGTCACGGGGCTTAATTTCGTGTAAGTCTCGAGTAAGAGTGATTTTTAATTACGTAAGTACTTTTAAGTAATCATCATCGAATTAAGCTACGGTTCAGTGGACGTGTTGAACTTTAGTATATTTAATTTTGATGTACGTATTAATCAAGAATTAATTACTACTGTTTAATTACATCGGCCGCAGGCATGAGTAAAGAAGTGGTTATGTAACATTTAGTCGACTGTTTAACAGCAATTTTTCTATTTAATTTCGCGATAAACATGGCGCACTCGTTTCTAAGCCCGTTAGATATATGAAAAGAAAGGATTTGTCTCTTTTACTTTACATAGATTTACAAATCTAGATTTTTTGTTGCGTATCGAAAGAACGAGCTCTCGGCCCACCTGGTGTTAAGTAGTCACTAGAGCCTATAGAGGTCACAACGTGAAATTGGCCACAAAGCTTGAGACTTGTGAGAAATGAGATTTAATTTCTATTAGACGATGTCACTTCACTTCCGAAGTCTTTGGTGAGCAGTGCGTTGGTATTTCAGTAGATAGATTAGTACCAGCCTGCGGGATTTGAAAACCACCATGGTCGCATCGCGGGTACACCGGGTGGTACACCGTCCACGACGACATTTACTATTTCTTACTAGACTTATTCTCGACTACTTAAGACTTTTACTGTCACAGGAGATTACGTGCAAGTTCTTTGCTTATCCTATAGAATACTGTTTATCGTTGTCCGCTTCCACAAAACAGATTTCCGACTCTTTATTCTTTTAGTATTAGTATACCTAGACCGGCCATTATTATTAGTTATGTAGCTATCGAGAAAAACTCTGGGAAGGCTATAACAACCCAGGGATAAGGTAGTCAACCGTGAATATATTTTGAAGTACGTATTTCATTTGAAAAAATTTATACCTGCCGACAGGATTCGAACACCGATGTATCGCTACATACGGATGTAACGGATGTCTTATCTTTTAGGCCACGACGACTTCATCTAAGTCAGCCTTTCTCAAAGTGGGCGATAACGCCCCCTTGTGGGCGCTGCAGGCTTAATGGGGGGCGGTAATAGACCCAGAAAAAAATAGGGGCGTTGTGTAGAGGCTTGGGAGGCGATTTGTAATTTCATCTAGGAGAACTCGTAGGCACCAACTGAGCTCTCACTATAGTGGTTTTTAAGTAGGTAGAAAAAATGGGGGAGCTAAAAAATAATTTATTCNGCGCTGCAGGCTTAATGGGGGGCGGTAATAGACCCAGAAAAAAATAGGGGCGTTGTGTAGAGGCTTGGGAGGCGATTTGTAATTTCATCTAGGAGAACTCGTAGGCACCAACTGAGCTCTCACTATAGTGGTTTTTAAGTAGGTAGAAAAAATGGGGGAGCTAAAAAAGAATTTATTCTCAAAGTGGGCAGTAGACAAAATAAGTTTGAGAACCACTGATCTAAGTAATATTGTTCAATGTTGTGACTCCTGGACACATTACAGCACCACCACAGCTTAATATAAAGCCGTCACTGCTAGTAACAGCAAAGAAACTTGTAAAATTAACAAAGCAAAAGTATTTTTAAAAGTAATTTTTTTGTAACAACATAGTACTAAAAGTGAATATCTGTATCTATGTATCTGATAGCTAATTTATAAACATAAACAATACGTCAAACTATCATCCGCCCGTAGTTTCACTGTATTCATAACACCGATAATGATGTACTTTAACCGCAAAACGACATCAATTTTCAGCTCATCACGTCTCGAAGCTAAACCGCCCATTAAACCAGATAGATGTCACGCTAACGTGCAATATGTCAAGTATTTTTCCCTTATATATATAAAAGAGAATGTATTTGTGTATGTACACTGCGTCATATAACCACAAAGAAACTGTTAAATGAAATTTATATAACTTTGGCACAATCAGTCTTAGGATATTGCTTGTCAGTTTGGGGAGGAGCCACTAAAATAAAATTTTTGGAACTAGAAAGAGCCCAGCGGTCTTTGATTAAAGTGATGTTTTTCAAACCTTATCGTTTTCCAACGGAACAACTATACATTACATCTGGGCTACTAACCGTAAGAAAACTATATATTCTTCAACTAGTTCTAAGGATACACAAAAAAATGTGCTATGACCCTGAGATGGCAAATAATAAAAATCGTAGAATGAAAGATGTAACGCCTCTTGTTACAGTCAAAACCACATTTGCCAAAAGACAGTTTGTCAAACAATCATCACACATATACAATAAACTTAACAAAGAACTAAGTATATATCCGATGACATCGTTTAACTGTAAAAAATCTGTTATTGAATGGTTGAAAACCAAAAGCTATAAGGATGTGGAAAACATTGTTCAAGCAATGATGTTATAATAAACACACACACCCACGCGCATGCACGCACACACACGCACACACACATACACACACACACACATTATTTCAATTAGTATTAATTTATTTATATTATAAAATTTGTTCTGTTGCTTATTCTTATAAAATATTATGTAAATGGCTATAGAAGAGCGGTATTTCCTAAACAAGCAAGTATTTTGCTTAAAAGGAGATTCCAAACCCTGTATGTTTAATTTATAAGTTGAAGCAATAAATATTTTTTCATTTTCATTTTCATTTTCATGTAGGTTCACCGCTAAATTCCAGAACTATTAAGCCCAATTCATAGAAAACTTTGCACACAGTAGTATAAAAGGCGAAATGACCACTCCGACGAATAGCCGCTGGGATTTTGTCAACTTAAAAGATATATACTAGTTGATAAGCAGTTTGGATTCCGCGCCAGACACTCGTGCGTCCAACAAGTGTACCGCCTCACGGAACACATCGTTCTGAATTTCACACCTTGTTTTAATATAAACTTTAATTTTGTTGCGAGCGAAGCCGCGGGCGCATCTAGTTTTGGTATAAAATCCTCATTGATCTAAGTCTCGTGGCTCACTCAAATACCTAAAATATTTCCTAACTTGTTTTTGTCCTGTCCAAGAACCAAATTTTAAATTAATGATACGACAAATGTACATTGAAAAATGTCTCACCAGAAACCCCTTAATCTCTATGCTTATCCATTAACGTTTGAGTAGATTGAAAATACTTTTTGATCCCGTCTTAATAATAACAGCGAATTAAAATACCAAGTTACTAACTCGATAAGTCGATACAAAACCAGCATCAAATACGTTCAATAACTGGACTAATCCGATACAAATCGTTTGTTGTAGAACTCCAAAAGTTATAAATAACATGGGATAATATGGTGTTACAGAGATAGAATCGATTCTTTACATAAATTGTATCGACTTATAATTAAATATTATTCATGCCTTTTGAATGTTCTAGAACTCGAGAATTGTTGAGATCTAGAGAAGTTAATTGAATTAAAGATACGTGGAGGATTGGTTTCGCACGAGACAAATATAGGTGCTCACGGTCCACTTGATATTATGTCATTTAGCACACAATGTAAAAGATGTTTAAGCTCACTGACAAAGATATTTTTCAAAGTTTATATGACCCGTTAGCCGTAATTTCAAAGTTATTAAAATGTGCATAATGTTTTATCACAGCGATGTACAGGGAGCAAGCGTCTTGATGAACTGCACTTGTTTTTTTTGTTTTTGTTTTTTCATACCTATTCTAGTAACCTTGATGAGTTATACTAGATTCTACGGGCAAGTGGATGAGCTCACGGGGCTCTAACCTTTCTAAAACTGGCCCTAGCAAGAGCAGTGCTTCACATAATCTACCATCGGATCGGAAACGCGACCCACTGAGAAGATGCGACGAGAAACTCAATGGGATGTGTCTACTGGTTACTTTACTCGCCGAACCCTTCGTCGCAAGCGACGGGCTCGAAGAACGGTGACCGGCTTGAGGTATCTAAAAGCACCGTTAATGGATCGGGTGGATCCGAAATGACGTCGACTGTTTAACCATAGCACTTGCGATTATAAGAGTTTCGTTCCTAACGTTTTTCACACGCCCTACCCATTCCACGAAATTACGAAACATTAAAATATTATGACAGTAAAAAATTACATGTCGCAATCGTTTAATCTGTAAATTAAAGAAAGTTTTATATCAAAACACATCTAATAAAGTTTAAATAGCTGTGTAAAAATTGATTTTCAATGTTCACAGCTATTAAGCAGACGNGATTATAAGAGTTTCGTTCCTAACGTTTTTCACACGCCCTACCCATTCCACGAAATTACGAAACATTAAAATATTATGACAGTAAAAAATTACATGTCGCAATCGTTTAATCTGTAAATTAAAGAAAGTTTTATATCAAAACACATCTAATAAAGTTTAAATAGCTGTGTAAAAATTGATTTTCAATGTTCACAGCTATTAAGCAGACGACAGCGTCCACGCGTGGGAGTGCTGAGTATTGTGAGCAGTGACACTAGGTCGGGTTCACAATAAATTATATTATACTACACATATCCGTGTTATAGTTATCGTGTCATTATAAAAGGTATTCTGTGTCTTTTATAACGTCGGCTTCTTTAATACGACGCTGCGTCACAACGGATGTCATTTTATAGTTCGCTAACGGTTTGACGTGTGCCATCAAAATAGTTTATATTCTAACCGACGCGATCAAGTTATTGTGCTTCAGTATTCATTTACTCAAAATTAAATATCCATCTATATTATTAGATTACATTATTGATTTTTTTCGGTTTTATTAATTCAGTAATTTTGGTGACCAAAATAAAGGGCCATTCAGAGTATTGAGAGGTTATACTTCGATAGGTAATAACTTTAATGTTCATAGATCCGACCAGCAACACATTACGAACTATATGAACCCTTTGCGATACAAATAAGCCTAGAGCGAATTATTTATCGATGTGTAATTTTAGAATGAATCAAATTAATTTTTCATTTATGATTAATTAATTTGAATGAAGTAAGTGCGTGCATACTGATTTATTAGTTTACTATGTTGCTGATGGTAAAACTCGTTCTTACATAAATCTTTACAAAATTTACAGCCCAAACGTCCAATTTTGAAGTTCAGAACTCATAAGTCGAGGCGTCAAGTAATAAAACTAAAAGAATCGAACGCACCAAACTAATCTGTGATCCGCGGTCATTAGCGAAACGATGGATTTACAATCGCCATAATGCTTTCTGAAACTCGACTGGTAAAACTGAAGCAGCTTATGCGACAATATAACCTATATTCAACCTTTTACCAACGGTTTAAAGTAGATTTTCCAATATTAGATTGAGTTTAAAGTTTGTCGTTTTCCCGCCACCCAGGGCGCACAGAGCCACAATAAATGCGTTCAATTTACAACGTTCTAAAGATGAAGTTGAAAAGTTTCGTTGCGTGAACCACGATATAATGTTATGTGGACAAATAAATATTACCAGGACGATTTGTATCGGTTTATGTGACAGTCCTTGTTGCGTTATAATATTATTTTATTTAATTGTTGCGATAAGTACGGTCTTTTATGCATGATGGTGTGAAATTAATAAGTTGTCATACGGCTGGCAAGACAAGAGATTTAAAAAAAAAAAAAAAAAATTACTAAACGACACTTATTGTTAAATTGTAATACTCGCATTATGTTTCAATGGCAATACTTGTGCTATGTTATCACGGATCATCAGCAATACCTTCATTCTTGCCTCTTCATTTTCGAGATCGACTTTTTTTTTATTGCTTAGATGGGTGGACGAGCTCACAGCCCACCTGTTGTTAAGTGGTTACCGGAGCCCATAGACATCTACAACGTAAACACGCCACCCACCTTGAGATAGAAGTTCTAAGGTCTCAGTATAGTTACAACGGCTGCCCCAGCCTTCAAACCGAAACGCATTACTGCTTCACGGCAGAAATAGGCAGGGTGGTGGTACCCACCCGCGTGAACTCACAAGAGGTCCTACCACCAGTAAAAAGTTAGACAGTGTATTAGATAGTTCACGAATATATTCGACGTGTCAAAGCGGACCGGCATTCACGTTGTGATGTCTATGGACTGCAGTAACAACTTTACATTAGGACCGTGAACGTCCTACCAATCTGCGGAGTAGAAAAATAAAAATCCCGTTAGCATAAAACGACAGAGTCAATGAACCCTTACATAACAGATCCTTTACCGGTACTACGTCGTCAGTAATTAGATTAACCATCACAATATAAAATTACAATTTAAACAGCCACTCAATAAACTGAGATAAAAGGAGTCAACGTTTATAGTCGCTGTTCGCTTATCTTTTGCATAATGGATACTTAAAGGAGATGAGTTCGCTTACAAAGTAGGAAAGGGGTGTCGAATTAATGTGTATATGAATAAATTACATAAATAATAATGGGGGCTAAGGTCAGTGTATAATAAGTGCCATACGACTAACTTTGAAAGTTATGCTAGTTTTATATATGGTCAGACGATCTCTCTGTTCATCTGGTGGTAAGTAGTCGCAACATGAATGGCTTCGAAGTTTTATTACATTGAAAAAATCGGTTGTCTGTAAAGTCAGTTTACTGACGATAATTGAACGTGACAGCGTCATAAGAAAATACTGATGGAACGGTTTCATTTTTCAAAAGAAAATTTTACTTTTATTTGTTTGATAGATATTTTGTATGGAAAATTGACACCACATTCACTTTTCACCGAACTTCATACTTGACGAAAACATGTAAATGTATTATTGTATAGCAGCTGTCCACGCGGAGGCATCGCTCACTCAAGTAGGAGAGAGACAGATGTCGAACGCTGCCGAACGCGGAGGCCGATTGTGCCTCTTTGTCGCTCGTTGCGCGCTCTCGCTTGCACTTCAAGCCTCAGAGTGAGGTAACGCCGCATGAGTCATGTTTTTTCGTACGTGCAGCCGGCTCCATCGAATTATAAGACGTTGTCACGTCAAAAAGAGACTAGCGCAGACTAGACTAGCCTAAACTAGACTAGCCCACACTAGACTAGCCTACAAAGGCTAGGTAGATTGACAAACAATAATTAGTAAAAATGTCCTCTCAAAGTTGTTGTGATGATTGAGGGGCGCGTGCTACTGACCGACCATTGACCTATCCAGGCACTGCACTCGATGTTACTAGTAAAAAAAACTATAAACCTAACCCATAAAAATGAATCTTGATAATTTGTAAAACTGATGGAGGTAAATTACTCCTATTTTTATAGGTATGCGTTTGTATTTGCAGTCTTTCTATATCTAAAGACGATAAGGGCTCTTTTTACCGCATTACTTGATTACAGTCAGGAACCATTAGGTCTAACATGATTTTCAATAGCTTTAATATCGCTATTTTACAATAATATTTTCTTTAAAAACAAACTGTATTCCAAATTTTAAAACTGAAAATATAAAATCAACAGTATGCATCTATGGCATCATCCCTCTAATGTTGAGAAATATAAACAATAAACAAACAAACCCAATCAACGCCTCGACATATTACAAAACCAACTCATATCTTCGCTCGATTGGTTTAATTATCAAAACGGGATTCGTGCGTTTGCCTCATTAGCATCTAGTACGGGACACGCGACCAAAACCCCTGAACAACATATAATACGCCGTAAAAATGTGTTTCTGAACTGTAAAACCGAGGGAGGTCCACTAATTATTGATAGTATGCAAATGGGATACCATAACAGAACGACATTTTATATGCGAGTCGTGTATTATGACGGAGACATAAGAATATCTCTATAGATAATGTTCCGTGTAATCAACTGATTGTGTGAATCGAATTTTTTTTTTGTTCGATTATAATCGAAATTAAAGTTATGCCCACACGTTTTGATGCCCTAAGCTTAATTACGTTTCTGTTACAACAGCTCTCAGGTTTTATCTGTAACTGTCACATTATTTCACTAAAATAACAGCACCCANTATGACGGAGACATAAGAATATCTCTATAGATAATGTTCCGTGTAATCAACTGATTGTGTGAATCGAATTTTTTTTTTGTTCGATTATAATCGAAATTAAAGTTATGCCCACACGTTTTGATGCCCTAAGCTTAATTACGTTTCTGTTACAACAGCTCTCAGGTTTTATCTGTAACTGTCACATTATTTCACTAAAATAACAGCACCCATTTTAATTTCATAAGTGGATAAAATAGGATATAAATTAATTAACATAATGCATAAGTGGGTACCATTTTCCTACCTATTTCTCCAGTCTTCTATGGCTGCCGTTACTACATACCAGATAGACAGCAAGCTCGTCTACTCATCTGACTTGTTGCTGTACTTGTAATCATGTGATTATGCCATTATTCAACCTAGAAGCAAGTATCTAATCTCGTATCAATATATTGGTTATGTATATTCACGCTATGTACACCAATGTCCAGATGGTAGACGGTATTAAAATAGACGGTGGAGAGTATTAAACGGTAGGTAGCGGCTTGACTCTGCCCCTGGCATTGCTGACGTCCATGAGCGACGGTAACCACTCACCATCAGGTGGGCCGTATGCTCGTCTGCCTATACGGCAATAAAATAAAATAAAAGATTATAAGCCCGCACGGGTAGGTACCTCTATCTTGCCTATCCCTGTAGCAAAGCAGTCACGCCACTATTGAATTTGAGAGCGTTTCAAGGGAGACATGTTGATATGCTCCTAAACCGCATGGTCACCTACTCATAAAATCCTCACCTTATTATAATTCCATTCAGCTACTAATACCCTTTTATGCAGACTGATAGAGTAGTGATATAAAGACGAAAAGAACTCTGAGAAATACCTTATTTTACAATACAAAGTGAACGTATAGTAACCTTGTGATGTCGCTAGAGATGATCTAGGTAATTCTCCTATGTTTTAACCTCAAACATTGTATTTAACGGGTTACATAACACGCAGTCCGCGACGCCCGGCCCTCGGCCCTCGTCTCCGGCCGGGGTAATGCGAGCGCTGTGATTGCGGGGATCGCCTTGACATCACATGATGAGCCAACTTCAAAATATCTACATCAATTTTGTTTTATTATTATGCGAAAACATGCTTTATGTTCGAGTTTAATTTTAACCGGCTCCACTTGTACTACTTATGCTAAGATTTTAAGCTATTGCATAGCTTCTATCGCGGGCCTTGAACGCGGCGACTGAATCAAGAAATTCCGTAACGAAAATAACCTGACACCCCCACTACGCCTACTATGTAGCTCGCGTTCAACACATTCACACGTTGCGCTGGTGTAGTGTTTGTGAATAAGCGCGCGGCATGACGTCGCACTGCATGAGCGTCATGAAAAGTCTGCCCATCTCTCTCTCACGCGGTCTAGCTTATGAGTGTGAAGGGGACAGTTAATGTTTTGCTTTTGTTAATGTTTATAAATATAGCGTGGTCTTATTTTTATTATTGCTTTAATATTAAATTATTATTGTCTGCAATAGCTGTACCGCGGCAGTCCCCGAGTGCCACACGTCTTTTTTTTATATTTATGGCTGTAGATGAGCAAACACATGATCTGCTTTTAAGTGGTTACCACAAAGAACTTAATGTTTCCACTACTCCATTCGCGACATGAGATCGACAGCTCAATCTTCAGTGCTCAGTCAACGGCAGTTTTATAAATCTTCTTCTATATCATTCCCTCACTGCTGAGAATCGCGACCACATGTGACGTTCCTCCACTGTGTTCGATCATAGGTGGCATGGACCGCATGGTACAGACTACCACCAAGTGCTTCTCTTACTAGATCTGAGTTTTATAAATACAAACCTTTAAACTAAAACATATAACCGTTTCGTAGTAAAAACAGGCGGAATTGTAGCGTGGGCTTAATATACTTGACGCTAATAGTAATTACGGAAATTTATACTATTATAGTATATAACTTTGGGTATTAACGTTCCTAATTTTTTTTCGAAATATTACACTGTATGTCAACGTAAATAAAGATGTAGACATTTTTAAAATCTTATTTGAATAAGAGTCGCATATCGTTTTTTCCGTAAAAAAAATCACTTTTAAATATGGAAAACTTTAAAATAACAGAACTTCTTTCGGATTAAACCAATTAAAAAGTACACAACAATACGCGCAAATTTAAAAATTAATTAAGTTATAATGATAAATATTAAAAAATGCTTGACACATCAATCTAACATGATCAAGATTTGTAAATTATAATAAAAAAATAATAATATTTGAGAAGCATCATGAATTATTTTACATCGTAATGTAAGAGCCGCATCAATAAAAGCAACGTGCCATAGATCTTCCGCGTCATAAAAAAATAATACAACACCGTTTGACCTGAAGCCAGTCGCTTCGATAAAAGTCTTAAATTATTTAAAAGTTCAATGAATTGACATTTTTATTGTGATTTGGAGTTATAATATTAGCATTGGGTCGCGCGGGACACGCCCGGCATTACAGCTGCGTTCACGAATGTGAAAATAACGCGCGCTTGTTTAACGCTCACTAGTGAAAACGCTGCGACTTTATGCAACATACGTAAAATACGAGAGTAGCTGAATGAATTATGAAGAAATACAATTATGAAGAATAGAAGTTTGTGAAGATGAGAACAATAGAAGACAATTCGTGTAATACTGTTATAATTTAGTGTGTGCAGTTACAAATATAAGGTTAGGCGAGCTGCACACTACAACATCATTTGTCGTCTAACAACGAGTAAACATGACTTAATTAATTCTGCCATTGTTAATGTTCTTTAAGAACAGTTTTACTTGATGCCTCAATCTTTTTTTTTTGCATAGATGAGTGGACGAGCTCACAGCCCACCTGATGTTAAGTGGTTACCGGAGCCCATAGACATCTACAACGTAAATGCCGCCACCCACCTTGAGATATGAGCTCTAAAGTCTCAGTATAGTTACAACGGGTGCCCCACCCTTTGAACCGAAACGCATTACTGCTTCACGGCATAAATAGGTGGGGTGTTGGTATCTACCCGTGCGGATTCAAAAGACGTCCTACCACCAGTAAAGTCATTAATACTANCACCTTGAGATATGAGCTCTAAAGTCTCAGTATAGTTACAACGGGTGCCCCACCCTTTGAACCGAAACGCATTACTGCTTCACGGCATAAATAGGTGGGGTGTTGGTATCTACCCGTGCGGATTCAAAAGACGTCCTACCACCAGTAAAGTCATTAATACTAAATATTAATATCAGTAACGAAATATCTTTTTTTTTTTTTTGCTTAGATGGGTGGACGAGCTCACAGCCCACCTGGTGTTAAGTGGTTACTGGAGCCCATAGACATCCACAACGTAAATGCGCCACCCACCTTGAGATATAAGTTCTAAAGGCTCAAGTATAGTTAGGTACAACGGCTGCCCCACCCTTCAAGCCGAAACGCATTACTGCTTAACGGCAGAAATAGGCAGGGTGGTGGTACCCACCCGCGCGGACTCTCAAGAGGTCCTACCACCAGTAATTACGCAAATTATAATTTTGCGGGTTTCATTTTTATTACACGATGTTATTCCTTCACCGTGGAAGTCAATCGTGAACATTTGTTGAGTACGTATTTCATTAGAAAAATTGGTACCCGCCTGCGGGATTCGAACACCGGTGCATCGCTGAACACGAATGCACCGGACGTCTTATCCGTTAGGCCACGACGACTACTATCTTCTCTAACAATAGCGGCTGGTAACGCTGCAGTGCATCTAACAGTAGTAGTTTATTAAAACGATTCATTTGTACGCGGTGTCCACATTATGAACAGGTATCAATAAAAAAAAATACACCCCTTATGTGTTCGATAAATTGACCTGTATGCTTAGTGCGCGTTTTTTAAAGTTCTCGATAGCGTTAAAGTTAACTCAAGTTTGTATGCAATTGGAACAGCGCCCCTAGCGGCAAACGTAGGCAAACGTTCAAATTCCATACAAAAATGAGTTAACTTTTACGCTATCGAGAACGTTAAAAAACTCGCTCTAAGCTAGCACACTGGAATTGGTTCGAGCAACGAAGACAAGACAAAAGAATATGAAAAAGCAGTTAAAAAAATAAAAAAGTACAAAATTTGCTACTTATTTTGTATTTACTTGCATATTTTTAGTATTTATTTGTATTTAATCGTATGTAGGTCTATCTTATATTGTATTTATTTTTCACATGTGTATATAAGTATATATTTTTATGTAAGTTTATTAAGATATAGTAGCACCGTCCAGTTTGCTTATTCCTCTCCCTGCAAGGTTGACTGGAAGAGATCGCTTTCAGCGATAAGACTGCCAATTTATGTCACCGTCTATTATTTGTTTTATATGCTTACTCTGTACATGTGGTGTCAAATAAAGAGTTATATTATTATTATTTAAATTACGTGAGAGGGTGTGTCGGTGTGTTCAATAGATCGGCTCGAAGGTATAACCGCACTAGTCGTAAGTGATTAGTCGCGACCATGTCCAGACCGAAAACACACCGATTAATCTAAAACGGTGTTAATTCAAGGCGATATGTTAATTAAGCTATGATAAAAATCTATGTTTTGAAAAAAAGCGCAAAAGTTCCGCCATCATGTAAAAGCTTTATAATACACAAGGACGGTTTTGCTTTGAGTGCGTTCGTTTTATTAACCAATTAGTAGTGACGCCCACGCGTCCGCTCATTAACATAATGTTATATTCACGAATTTAAATTGACATATAATATACAGATAGTAAACCATGTTCGCCTTTACCCTGCCTGCACTACCTATGACCTCGAGTGGACTTCGAGGGTAGAATTACCGATATTCGAATGCCATCACAACATCTCTCTCCCATCTCAAGCACGTCCTCGACCTTCCCGCTTACTCGTATGTCTGTTGCTGCCCAGCACTTGGTGGGACATGTCTGCATGTTTAACTCAAATAAGATATATCATAAAAAAAATCACATTCTACCATGTATTTGACACACACACACGCATAATTATACTCTTTTGTTTATTGTTAAAGTTTGTGGTCTAATTGAGAATAGATTAATATTGTTTGTCTTGAATATTATTTGCTTAAAGAACAATGAATTAATCTTTATTTTTCGCAATAATGAAATAACACTTTTTTTAAACATATTATTATCCGGAACACGCTTCGTCAGATTATAGAAACAGAGTTATCAGCAACATGCTTCGTCAAAAATATTTATAAAATAAAATTGTCTTTACGCAACTTAAGATTTAAAAATTAAGCATATAATTATCAACTAATTATAGAGCGACTGATGACAGAACAAAATATTTAAATGAGTAATGTTTAAGATAATTGATTCTGATGGCCAAATTCATAGAGTTATAACTCAACTTTTAAATTTTAATATGAATCTTTTTAACGGTTTTGTTATGCGGTGGTTTGTAGGTCACGAAGACTGTAAAATATTCGGTAGATTTCGGCAGGTTTGTCTCGTCCAGTTACTAAATTACGAATCGAGTCCTTCTTTATTTAAGTTGTCCCAATTAGGGTGTAACTTAACATCTATACTAATATTATAAAGAGGAAAGATTTGTTTGTTTCGAATAGGCTCCGAAACTACTGGACCGATTTGAAAAATTCTTTTTCCATTAGAAGCCGACATTGTCCCTGATGAACATAGGCTACTTTTTAAAAAAAAAAATTTTTTGTTTGTTTCATGTGTGTTTTAATGTTTCCGAAGCGAAGCGAGGGCGGGTCGCTAGTTGTTTATAAAAAAAATGGTGCACATTAATTGAGACTCAAAAAATAATTACGAGTGAAGAAGTCATCTTAGCTAAGGGATAAGATAGTCGGTGTACATGTACTGAGCGATGTGAGTATGCCGGTGATCGATCCTATAGACGGATACCAGTATTCTAATGAAATAAGCACTTATTACTGGTGGTAGGACCTCTTGAGTCCGCACGGATAGGTACCGCCGCCCTGCCTATTTCTGCCGTGAAGCAGTAATGCGTTTCAGTTTGAAGGGTGGGGCAGCCATTGTAACTATACTGAGACCTTAGAACTTATATCTTAAGGTGGGTGGCGCATTTCCTTTGTAGATGTCTATGGGCTCCAGTAATCATTTAATACCAGGGGGTCTGTGAGCTCGTCCACCCATGTATACAAAAAAAACTATTTGAAATTATTGATGTAACATGCCAGTCTTTGTTTGGTTTGCATACGCACTCACCAGACGTCCTACCACCCGTAATTACGCAACTTATAATTTTGCGGGTTTGATTTTTATTACAAGATGTTATTCCTTCACCGTGGAAGTTAATCATGAACATATGTTGAGTACGTATTTCATTAGAAAAATTGGTACCCGCCTGGGATTCGAACACCGTTGCACCGCTCAACACGAATGCACCGAACGTCTTATCCTTTAGGCCACGACGACTTAACTTAGTTCCTTTTTTATGAAATTACGATCATAAGGCTTTTAGTTTACATGAACGTGGAACAGCATAACGCTTCGGCGCTGCTGTGACGCACTCGCTGCAGTGAATCCTTTGCCCCGCGGTGCTAATGGCTCTCTGTCGGACCTGTTATGACGCAGCGTGATGAATTGTAACGGTCACGCGGAAGATGTTCGCAATTTTCTTATGTACCTTTTTTTTCTAAAATATGAGTACGGAATGAAATTGATTTCACTTTTTAAAAAAAAAGCTCTATATGTACAGACGAGCTTGCGACCTACCTGATATTAAGTTGTTACCGGGAGCCTGAGACATCACAACGTGAAAGCTTAAGACACGATGTCTAAAGTTTCAATTGTATTGTATAATGGAGTGATTTCAAGCTGAAATTCAAGACAGCTTCGCCACAGAAGTAAGCAAGAATGGTGGTAGGTACCCAAGCTGGCTGTCACCAATGAGGTATCAAGATAGTCATCACATAAGTTACGACTTGACACTGCCCCTATCATATTAGAATAAAACATCTTATCTATAGTTTAGTTTTTGTATATTACATTGATCATAGGTGTTTACTTGTGTATATTGCTTTTAATGTTAACAAAAAGAATATTAGCATTATATTTGTGCTTCATTTACATTTCATACATTGTTTTTTCGCATTTGTTACGTTTCATATATTGGTATTTCTGTAAAATATTCTATTTACAAATATCTTTTGTTTTTGTGTGCTAAATAATAATGTTATGTTTTCATTACATTTTTTAGTCTTTCCTTTGATCATTCCAATTTTGATCTGAGCTCCGAAACACGATAATCTGAGCGACTAACCCTTACAACAACTAGACATTCAGTACTCACCCCAACTCACATTTTCGCCATTCTGTAGGCTCTGTCTAACGGGACTGCTAAATATAGCATCACGTCGAAATAAAACCCTTCTAACAATTCGTGATAATTATAAAAAATGTACCTTTTTCAAAAACAATACCAATAGAAAATAATGGGCCCAAATTTCACAGTTCAGTGTTCAATTAATCGATTTTCAATCGAGACATCGGAATGCCTCGACGCGGCTTTGTATTATTATTACACATAAAATACTTCGAAATTTAAATATATACTTACATTCGTAACCGACGGGGTAAATCCTAAAATGTCACTTTAAATAATCGTGGTCATTAGTAAACATTTAAAACATGCATTAGGAACGCTGGGTGCCGGCGCCGCCATGATCACAATCTCCACACTATTAACAACCGACTGTCTCACTCACACAACACTAAAATTACACATAAAAGAGTAAGAAAGAACACTTCGTATAAGGAATAGTGTGGTGATCAAATCGAGTCGAGTTTACGTACTAATTAAGTCACAGATTCTAAAAGATATATAGAGTTTGTTTGCACGATTAAGACGTTTCGAGTCATTTGTGATTAAATCGATTCTTTTTTTAATTAAATGTCGATTTGTATTTAAACGGATGCACAATGTCCCGCCGTTTCTTAATCACCGATAATATTTTTAATTTATAAAACATTGATTTAATGTAAGTTTGTCGGTTAAGGTGCGTCATGCCGCGTGCTCGGTGCGATTCTTAATTAATTGTTTTATTTAATTAGTTACGGGCTACGTTTGGTTGCGTTCGTTTACTTGTAACTAAATCGGTTTGTGTTTAAAACGAATGTTTTGTTTGTAAAGTCACTTAATTAAGCGTGTACACTAATTTAACGTCCACTTTGCCTTGTAACTTTTGAAATTTTAATTTTCTATCGAAATCACTACGACCTGCCTACTGTGCAATAGTCATAACTAGTGACCACCGCTTCTGTGATTGTGGTCTATGTATGCATCTATTTATAATTTAAAGAAGTTTTTGTACCGCTGCAGATCGTTAAACGAGTTCATGATACAGCTCGTATATAATTGGTTACTAAGCACCATAGACATCATAGCTTGTATGCAGTCATCCATTTTGAAGCATCGAATCCAGGTCTCAATTTTATTTCATAGCGGCCACCCCACTCTTTAATCCAGAACGCATAATTGCTTCTCGACAAAGTATCAGATTCGTGGTACCCGCCCGTGCTAGTTCACCCATAAACCCATTTATCCAATTCACCTATCCGAATTGCAAACAATTCCGCCAACATATAATTGCATTTATTCGATTCAATATGATATCTTTGGCACACTGCACTCAAAACTAAATGAGGACATCAACATTGCATTACCATTGAAGTGGCTGCAGTTCCGATACATTTAATTATCAACCGAATGCTAATAGGTTTAATTATTCCGTCGTAACGAAATGTGATGCGGGTGGGTTCGGTTTTTTTGTTAGGTATCGGAACTCGACGGTGTGACCGGAGACCCAAGTTGCAGACCGTTGGAATTATACAGCCTAAAATAGCTGGTCCCTGTCTCTTCCCGTGGGCGTCGTAAAAAGCTATCATGGGTTCTAGCAAAATCACGACATATAATCTTGGATGATCTGAAGTAAAATCTAAAATTACAACACTTTTTTTTAATTCTAAAGTAAAAAAAAAACTTTACTTAAAAACTACGTGAATACGTAATGAAACCTGTTCGGGAATTACAGAATTAAAATAATATAAAATGGGGATAAAATGCAAAGTGTACATTTAACGTGTCACGCAGTGCTGAGTTTGCGCGGTAAAAAAAAACACAGATTATATTCAGGCCCATGAACATGCCCCCGAGAGTTGAAAGCCAACAATATATTAATAATAATAAACAAATATGTAACCAATCTTTGCGCTGTTGTTTTGTTGTGGTTACATAAAAATACGCCCTCAAAACTTTTAATCCGGAATTGTGTGAAACGAAATATTTCAGAGTTTTCATGTGATAAAGCACACGGCTCGATTGCGTGACTCCAACACCCAATGTACCGATAGCAGAATCGATTCGTATCGATTTAACTTCGGGACTCGATCCAGATGGACACGGATAAACGCTTTAAATTGCGTCGGACAATCAACGAATTTATACTGAACAGTGTAAATAAAGGTTTTTGTCTTAAAGTAAATATATTTCACGCGTCTTATACGTTTACGGTCGGCAATTTAAACATTTCNGCGTGACTCCAACACCCAATGTACCGATAGCAGAATCGATTCGTATCGATTTAACTTCGGGACTCGATCCAGATGGACACGGATAAACGCTTTAAATTGCGTCGGACAATCAACGAATTTATACTGAACAGTGTAAATAAAGGTTTTTGTCTTAAAGTAAATATATTTCACGCGTCTTATACGTTTACGGTCGGCAATTTAAACATTTCCACGGTGTCGAATCGATTCACCGTGACGTTTCGATTCCGATCCTAATAGAACCGAATAAATATTTAATTATCGGCCTTTATGGTGAATGGTAACGCAACGGATCGGTTTGTTAATTATTTTAATTTGTGCTTCGATAGTCGATACGGCACTATCGATATCGGGTAATGTCGAAAGGTCGTTGTGAAATTGTTCTCACTGATTTCTAAACTTTACAAAAATGTGCCATTAAGATTGGAACCGTTTGTTTTTATTCGAGTATCGATTTTAATTGTAGCTTTAGTTTTGTTTTTTGTTCATATTGTGAAAGTTATCGTTTTGTTATTATATATCGTAGCGTTATAAGAAGAGCGTGTGAATTTATAATTGGGTAGTTCTAAAGCGATGTACGACACTCAGATCCTCTCCGAGCGTTACAAGAGCAGCATGAGTGACATTTAGTCATAGTTATAGTTACGACAGTGAAGGAGGGTAACTAAACTCGTAAAGATATCGATATGTTTCGCTAATAGCTTTCAGCCTTTAATAAGCACTAAAAGCGTGCTCTCCGGATAAATCGCATTATTTTTTATAACACGATAATTTATTATCGATATTGTGGACAAGTTTATCGATTGTTTATCTATATCGGCCGCATCAATCAGGCGTATGAACGAAAGTCGATGAAGACATTATCCTACATAATAACACCTCGAAAAAAAATCATAAACGTGCCGCATTTATTAGTTCAATAGCTTTTGTGGTAATAATGTGGAGCTATTTATTATTATATAATTATACAGTCATAATCGGGCGTCGATTAATTGGAGTAGACGTCTAATCGATCACGCGGCGTGACGAATCGTGTTGTTCGCCGTCGATGTTTCGTTTTTTTTTAAATATCGATTTCAATATGTCGAGGTTATGTGTTTAATGGGTCGATTTAGTTTATCTCGTGATCTCAGTAACGAGATTCTCGATTCACGTTTATTTTAAAATTTGTTAAAATAAAGGATTCAGTTTATAAGAAAGCTCAGCAGTGAATTAGATTGCCTAATCAAAAGCACGTAAATTGCAAAACACTGCACAGCACTGGCGTGGCTTTAATTTTTTACCTGTATAATTAAAATAGTAATAACAATTAACTATACCTACCTGTATATGTAATAGAGTTATGGTGTCCATGTTCGGAAATGTATCAAAACGGAGCATAATAGAAATAATACAAAAGTTATGCTTGGTGTACAGGACAAAATATTAGTTTAGTGATTGAATTGGTATTTTTTTTATTACTTAGATGAATGGACGAGGTCACAGTCCACTTGGTGTTAAGTGGTTAGTGGAGCCCATAGACATTACAACGTAAATGCGCCACCCATGTTGAAATACAAGTTCTAAGGTCTCAGCATAGTAACAACGGTTGCCCCACCCTTCAAACCGAAACGCTTTCTGCTTTACAGCAGAAATAAGCAGGGTGGTGGTACCTATCCGTGCGGACTCACAAGAGGTCCTACCACCAGTAAAGTTTTTTCCAAACTGCCTACGAAATCCAAACCTTTAGATGTCGGCAATTATTGTTCAATTTCGATCGATTTCGAATACTAGTAAGAAAAAGTGTATTAAACGTTTCAAATCAAAATGCATAGGCTACATATACCTACCTAAGTTTAAGCAGAACTCAAAATACTCAATGCGGCCGCTAAGTTTGAACATAGGTAAAATAATAAGAAAAATCCACAGCGTAATTCAAAATACAAGTGTTAATTAATGTTTATCTAACGTGTAATTTACTATAATAATACTTAATTTTATCAGCTCGAGGGGTGCTACAAATCTTCATATCTCTCCCGATAGCGCGTGTTTATGAGATTGTAAAAATAAACATATGGAAGAAACATTCGTTACGACTAGAGACTACTGCCGTGATTTAATAACCAAACAAGCGAATAAAACATATTTTCCATTCCGCTTTAGCTTTAAAAACGCGTTATCTATTTAGTTATGTCATGAATCGTAGACATTTCATTATCTTTCTATACCTATATATTCAACAACAATGCTTTTTTATTCTTTTTTTTATTGCTTAGTTCGGTGGATGAGCTCACAGCCCACCTGGTGTTAAGTGGCTACTGGAGTCAATAGAGATGTACAACGTAAATGCGCCACCCACGTTGAAATATAAGTTCTAAGGTCTCAGTATAGTTACAACGGCTGCCCCACCCTTCAAACCGAAACGCATTCTGCTTCACGGCAGAAATAGGCATTCCCCGTGCTATATACAATATAATATTGGGTAGGTTCATATCCATCTTCATATAATCTTACAGTAAATTAACAAATAACAAACAAACGATACGGATGAGCTCTGTGTTATTTTTGTTGTTAAATCGTTCTAGATAAATAGATCACGATTGTGGCATTTCACACACGGACACGCGGTGGCGTTAACTGAATTAATTCACTAGAACTGGTACGATGCCTCTTTTACACATGGCTCCAGAATAACTGAGTCTATTGTCGAACAAAAACTGAATTGCCCTAACAATAACTTGAAGAGATCTTACATAAATACAAGTTGTGATTTACAAGATTCGAACGATTACCGAGCGAACACCACTCACGCGAATACTTTCTCTTCTAAATAGGAAACGATCTTGTCTTAGACTCATCATCGTGTACTGCTACGAACAACTATCCGCTTGCCTGTAAGTCCCCACTTGGGAATAGTACACCTCAGATTGAAGAATTAGAATCAGATCGACGAAATTTGGTCATAGCACAGACCGGATATGATGATTGAAGTAAATTGTAACTTAACAAGACTAGACAGGCTATTATCATCTAAGATCTTGTGGCCTCAGAGCCATAACTCAGACCACGATTCACCCAAGTTTTACTCAGGTTCATCCAGTACTTTACATCTTGGTACATAAAGGTAAGAGGTTATCAATTAGAGCGAGGTCTCTTTTTAAGCCGTCGGCGTGTAGTCGACGCGCGGTCACGGATTACTCTTAAACGAGCCGTCTGCTGTAATTTGCGGTCGAATTCGCCGCGTTATTACAGTGCCGCGATACCGTTTTACGGGTTAAGTGAAATTCGCGTTTCGGATTTTATGCCATAAATTGAACGATTGGAGAATGTGATTTTTCATTCGTGTTTCAACAGCTCGATAAGCTTAAATGATACATGTCTGTATTGCACTTCGATCAGAAGGGTGAGGCAGCCGTTATTGGGTACATTTGAGATTCAAAGCTCCACTTTTATGTACTAACTACTTGTACTAGGTATATTATAATACTTGGAGAAGAAATATTAAAAAAGCTTTTAAATTGCGTTTAAGTTTTGGCACCAGTGTAGAAGTGCCAAACACAACACCGGTTTGTACTATTTTATAAACACCAACAAATTAAACATGATGTCTCCCAAACATTTTTATTGTAGACAAAAGTCGAAAACAATCATTAACAAGCATAATAAAACATCGGAATCTTCCAATAAATATAGAATAATTTACCTATTATACTTGGATCAAGATAATACTATAACACGATCTAAAAGGAATGTTTCTAAAATAAAAAATGAAAATTGTATTCAATCTACAATAACATCTAGAATCAATTAATAAATAATAAAACGGTTGAAGTAAGGATGGTACAATAAAATGCGGGATGAAGCGGGATTCCGCGGCTCAGCTCTATAAATCCCGGGGTAACTAGTGTCCCACTGGGACGGGACGAATCTTGATAGGGATGTCACTTGTAACTAAATTTTTTTTATTAATTTACTGTCGGTAATGAGTTAGCATCTTATCTTGAGCACTATGTGTACTGATGAACAGGCATTACAACACAAAATAAAACAATACCCAAATGTGTAGTTTCCTTTATCCTATCGATTCCNAGCTCTATAAATCCCGGGGTAACTAGTGTCCCACTGGGACGGGACGAATCTTGATAGGGATGTCACTTGTAACTAAATTTTTTTTATTAATTTACTGTCGGTAATGAGTTAGCATCTTATCTTGAGCACTATGTGTACTGATGAACAGGCATTACAACACAAAATAAAACAATACCCAAATGTGTAGTTTCCTTTATCCTATCGATTCCTACCTCAAAGCACTCGTGTATACTAAGTAGTAAGATTAGCATACTAACACAAACAATATTGAGACTTCAGCCTCATCTCTCAAAATGACCGACCATTCACTTTGTGCGGTCAACGAGTTCCGCCTAATATTTTACACCAGGTGGGCTTTTTTAAAACAATAAAAGGGTTGGAGTCACATATCGTGGGCATCTACTAAATAAGGATCTTAGTGAAAATAAGTAAATACGTATAATGCAAATTCTAAATTATTGAATAATTGGCAAAGATTTTATGAATAACCATGAGCAACCCTAAGTTCAGGGGACGTGAGGACACGACCGGTGGCATAAATAACGCGGTCTTGTACTACTTGACCAGTAAGACACAGCCTGACCCGGGCATGACATCCTTGGAGTAGTTAATGAGATTATTTTTTTCCATTAAACGAAATACTTTTTATGTATATATCTTAATAGAATAATTTAGTTACATAAAGAGTTAAGTATACAGTTATTTTTATTTGATTGTCGAAAGTGAACATAGCCCTAATTTTTCACTGCGGCCTATTTCATTTTTTCGATAACACTAAAAAAAAAATCTTTGACAAACTTTATAAAAAAATGGATTCCACTGTTATTACCCTTTCATTGTTTGTCGTTATACACGCTTCTGGCTCGTTTATTACAAAACAGGCTCTCAGACGCAGCCCACTGAGTTTCTTGCCGGATCTTCTCAGTGGGTCGCGTTTCCGATCCGGTGGTAGATTCTGCGAAGTACGACTCTTGCTAGGGTTCGTGTTAGCATCGTCGTCAGGTTTGAGCCCCGTGAGCTCACCTACTAGTTACGGTTACGCTGGAATAGCCCCTCTAGGCTACAAGCGTAGGTAGGAAAAAAAGAAAAAAAACAGGTTTTTATAACCACGAAACATATCATCTAGTAATTAAAAAATGCTTTGAAAGATTTCAGTTAAATTAATTGTAGTAAACAAACCGACTGCAATTTCAGGTAGGTACCCTAACAAAAAGTTAGGCTTAGGTGCGGAGAAAGATCTCACCAACTCAAAAAAGGCATGCAAAAACGAAGCTCTACATTTAGTGTCACAATTACACTGTTGTAGAATTTTTTCCCTGCTTACATAAAAAAATTTAATACTAACATACATTCTAGTCAGGTCTTCGTTCTGTAAGAGTAAAATAATTACATTAGTTTGGTGGCAATAACAGTAATTTGGTACGGGTAACGGGCGAGCGTACGACACAGGCCGCCCGCGGCGAGCGTCACCACACCAGGGCGTGGGGCTCCCAGGGCTTCTACCGATACTGAGGAAACTTGCAATCCAAATCAAATCAAATCAAATCAAATCAAAAAAATTTTATTCAACATAAATAAAAGTACATACTTATTGAACGTCAAAAGAATTACCGCCAATTCACAAGAATTAGCCTCCGTCCTGAGAAGAATTGGCAAGAAACTCAGCGGGCATGTTTTTTTTTTTTTTTTTAATATTAGATTTTGATTTTTATTTTAAATATTTTTTTTTTAAATATTCATATTACAATAAGTAATTATAACATAACAATTTTACAATATTGAAATTCCCGGAGCGAGCAACTCATTCCCACTGCTATCTAATATTTAGAGTGAGCTTATATTGATTCATTACTTTTTTTCACAGTATTTGTGAAGGCAAAGGCAGGACGGTATCCTCTGTTTGATCTAACAAAATTAGATAATCGCAGCACTAGTTTCGGTCGTCAATGACTTTTTTTTATTGCTTAGATGAGTGGACGAGCTCACAGCCCACCTGATGTTAAGTGGTTACTGGAGCCCATAGACCCATGGGGTGGAATCTACAACGTAAATGCGCCACCCACCTTGATATAAGTTCTAAGGTCTCAATATAGTTACAACGGCTGCCCCACCCTTCAAACCCGAAACGTATTACTGCTTCACGGCAGAAATAGGCAGAGTGGTGGTGCCAGCAGTAATTAACAGTATAAGTATATAACAGTATAAGTAATAAACAGTAAAAGACTGTGTCCTCTGTTTGTTTCACAATACTAAGATACGGTAACAGGCAGCATAACCTGTTAGAATCCTGAGGAAGCTTTCCATCCAGAATAATCCTTGTATAGTTAGCCCTAGAAACATTAAAGTAATACAGAAATATACTAAATCTACTAAAGGATGCTTATTCATCCTGACAAATGTTGCAGAGCAATATGTAACGCAAAATAATCAGAAATCCATTAAAAGAACCATTCCAAATTCAAAACACACCATTCATTCTAATTATTATTACAAAAATTAACAAATAAGAAAAATGAAACAAAACTCGTGTAACATTTATAACAAACAATTTTATCTTTAGTAAGCACCCCGCGATGATAATGTATGATCATAATGACAGGAGACCGTTTGCCTTCAAAAATAAAGTGAAGCCATGTTGAGTCTGTGGTATTCGAAGCGCGCGCCTAACATTTTATTTAAATGTAAATCTTACATATTTAGTTTGATGTTTATTGGTTAGTGAGTTAATATGATATAATTTCATTACATTTTCCTAACATACTATTTAGTAACTCTATTAGCTGATCTACGTAATGTTTGTACCTTTAAAGCCTAAACTGATTGAGGAGCAGGTAATGTCTTAGTTGTGTCCTTGGGGTAGCTGATATCCTTGAGAAATGTCGACTTTTCAGTCATCAACTAGAGCGCATACAGAGTGTCTTGAAAGGCGAAAATTGTTTGAAAGTAAAACGGACATTTTTACTTGTGGTTGGACGTCTTGTCAGTCCGCACGTGTAGGTACCACCACCCTGTTTATTGAACTATACTTAGGCCTTAGAACTCATATCTCAAGGTAGGTTAGGTTAGGTTAGGACTACGGTAACCGCTTAACACCCGGTGGGCCGTGAGCTCGTCCATCCACCTGAGCAATAAAATTAAAAATAAAATAAAACTTAAAACAATAAAAAAGACACTAATGTCAAAAGTTCATTCGACTTTCAATAAATCGCTTTTGCCAAAGCCTTATTTGCACAAACAATTTTACTAAAACTTAAACACCGCTGTCTACAATGGCGAGACATAAAGTGTAAGTCTTGAGCAACAGTTATCCTACACTTCAAACAGAGCCTGGTGATTGTTAGGTACATGTCAAAATCAGAAACATCACAGTACAACAAAACCGTTGTCTACATAATAAAACTTCACACTATACACAACCAAAAGAAATTATATCTTCTATTCTGTTATTAATATTTAATTACTGCGTTTTGGTTTGAAGGGTGGGGCAGCCGTTGTAACTACACTGAGACCTTAGACATATCTCAAGGTGGGTGGCGGCATTTACGTTTTAGATGTCTATGGGCTCCGGTAACCACTTAACACCAGGAGGGCTGTGAGCTCGTCCACCTATCTATGCAATAAAAAAAATCATCCATCCTTCCAATTGGATGGCAGTGGTATAAACTATAAAATTAACACTTCGACTTCATATATCCGGATGGGTGGCGGCATTCATGTAATATCTGGATGGTAATATCTGGATTTCTGTAACCAGTGAACACCAGGAGAAGCATGAGCTCGTTCAAACATACACGCAGTAAGAAATAAAAACCCTATAATAAATACTGTGTGTAAGTGAAATCAAAGTTTATAGGTATCAAAATTAATTAACTCATGATTAAAATAGTTTACAACCGAGAAATATCAATTTGTTATTGGTAATTAACAAAATAATTATAATGTTATTAAATTAATATTTTCGTAACTCAGTAAACATATAATATGTATTATTGGCACGTCTGTGAGTATGTGTACATCACAAAGTGTTCAATTAATAGTGTTTTGAAATTCAAACGGATTGTCTGGACGGCGCGTATTGAATTAATATTTTATCACTATATCAACTCGGGCGAGTAATCCGCTACCAACGATTCTCGACAGATTATCGATTGTTTGTAAGTAAACTATTCTAACGAATAATCATTTATTTTGTCTTTCATTTCGAGTTTCCAAAATGCAATTTAAATAGGCCAGAAGTCACAGGGCTCTTTTAATTGGTTCAGCTTTTTTGTCATCCTAACATACTACTTCATTAATCATTCTTAAATAAATAGAAACTTTGTTCGTAGAATTTTCATAACCTCATTAAAATTAGTTCAATTCTAAAATAATGCACAGATGTCGTTAGCATTAAAAAAATAGGTATCTAAAGTTTAATCCAAAAACTAGTTTTGCCAAACAATTTTCTCTGGATGTTTTAGCGTCACACCGCTTCGACAATAAACAACATTTTATTTTTCCCTCGAAATAAGAAACAATAGTACGAGACTGACATATCCACGTAGCTATAAAACTAATTAGAGCTTACATGTCACAGCGCGGCTTTATGACGGTCATTCTACGAAATGTCACCACACATCAACCAAATCAAAATATATTTGGTCTCTAAGCGTTACATTGTTTACGAAACTCATTGAAAATTATTATAGAAAAACTGGGATCTCACTTACTCGTTGGAACCGGCAGGGGTGGCTATATAATTAATTTATATGCAGACAAAAACCGAAAACCTAACTAATAAATCCTAAAAAATCAAAAAGCCAACCTCCAAAACTTTGTTCCTATCCACAACGGGTATATAAAATTTACCCAAATTTTAGTACTAGCTCGAACTTATTAAATTTAGCTAGAGAGGTTTATGTTTCACCAGCTCGTGCGAACACGACACATCGATAATACCGCCGCCCACCTTGAGACATGAGGTTTCCATCTCAATTGTATTACCATATTACCACCTCAATTGTATTGTATTACGGCTGTCCTACGCTTTCAGCCAGAAATCGTGTCTGTTTTGTGAACGGTACCTACCCGTGCGGCTAATACGCAGGACCATACGCCCAACAATCTGTAAGTACGCATTGATCATCGCCGATTCGATTTTTGGAACGAAGATTATTTATTTTACTTTGTAAAATCATTTTTATTTCACTGTTCTATCTGTATTTAATTAATAAAGCTAATATTTAAAAAAAAATTAAAATAAAAATATTGATTTAGGATATCTTTTTGATCACAAATATCTTGCTGACGCGGTCCCCCGACGGCACACATTAGTTCACAATGTTTTTTTTCATGGAAGACATTGTCCAACATTCAGATAAAAAATTCAAAATCGCAACTTGTCTATGGGATTTTGACGCCAGCAAAGTCACATCGCACGATACGAGTACACCAGGCACCTTAAGCCTTTAGGCCATGATGATATCTTGCAGAATTCCTATTTTCCATATTGAATATTTGAAAACCATTTCATTTGTATTTGAAGCAATAAATCTACGTCTTTAACGTCGTTGTTAACAAAAGACTACCTTTGAAACAGAACAGCTACCAAAGATATCTCATTTGCATCCGGTACGTACCGTTTTGATCGGTACATACCAGTCCACTTGCTTCATTTCTGCATTACCACGTTCGGAAATATACTAAACATACAATTTCTTGTCAATTTATCTGTTGGCGAAGAAGCAAATGTGTTATGCTAATAATTAGTCAAGACACCACGCCACGGCGGGCAGTTTGCAGTTAGTTAAATGTTGTTAAATTAAGGTAGTTAATATTAAGTATAGTGGCTGTGTTTGTAGGAAGTGTTGTCTACGGGTATGCGAAGGAAATAATGAACATTACCTACAGTGAGTTACCTGTTCTTTATCAATATGATTTATATATAAAAAATAGTTTACCAGTCTCAAGTCAATATTATTATTTTTTATTGGCACTTTAGGAAGATGAGCATACAGGTCACCTTATGGTAAGTACGTACCGTAGCTCATGGACAACTCCCAAGCCGCGGCTGAAGACTCTCGAAATACTAAAATCAATTATTTATTAAACGTTATGGAAGTAGTTCTTACAAACAACAGACCAGGGTGTATGAATGATTCGCGGCAGAAATGTTTAGGCCGGTGGCAGCCCGGGTAGGCTTGATTAATATTTTTTTTACTGTCAGTATTATCAATCAGCACGTGTAGATGCAGATACAAGCCACCACCGCGCCCATTTGTGTCGCAAAACCATTTTGAGTTCACAATTTTCGTTACGATGGCCATATCACGCAAGCATGCGGTCGTGAGCTCTTCTGCTAATCTAATCAATACTTATGTCTTTAAAAACATAACGAAGATTCACGACTCGACTTTAAAAACGAAAGCGCTTTAGCACTTGAATAACATAAATTAAACAAATAAATTGCAGGCAATACTAGCTTCTGTCGTCCTGAACATAAGCCCCGTAATTGAATAAAGAATCCTCATCTCCCATATTGCTCTTCGAATTGAATGAAAACAATAGATCGACTCCCACACACGTTATCTTATGAGTTGGAGTGATCATTAAAAATTCAATCGCTCGAGTGTACTAGAACTGACATGGGAATGTCTATGGTAAGATCGGGCTGCCAATGTTATAGAGTTCGAGAGATTTTCGAATAATTTTGTTAATAAATTGAAAACATTTTATGACTATTGAGAAATTTATTTATGTTCAATGTATAGATTTCCATGGTATGAAAGAAAACAGGAACCTGTAACAAGTATTTTCCACCACTTACCACTTCTAGGCCACGATTTGAACGGTGGGTCAGCCGTCCCACGCTTGTGACTTCAGCCTCATGTCTCAAGATGAATGGCTTTGAGACACGTTCACGTTGTAATGTCCATGGCTTCCGGTAACCACATAAGATGAGGTGGGCTGCAGGCTCATCTTTCAGCCTATAAAAATAAATAAAAACAATATCTCGCTAATGTAATATATGAAAAAAACACTCTGGAAATACAATAATACTATTATTATACCTGTGACACCAGTTAAATAGGGAATATTTTAATAAGGTTGGCAACCCGAACTATATCCACCAAGTGGCTGATTCGACAAATTGTAGTGTGTCAAGACGGCGGGAACAGCCATCGAGATATAACTGAAGTTATCGCAGTACAACAATATGCTCGAGACAAATATTTTAGTTTAAATCTAAGCTTTGTTTTCATCTGGGCTAAGTTTTTTCCCTAGCGTAAATAGACAAACGAGAGCTCACGTCACATTTTTTTTTTATTGCCCTTGTAGGCAGACGAGCATACGGCCCACCTGATGGTGAGTGGTCACCGTTGCCCATGGACTTCAGCAATGCCAGGGGCAGAGCCAAGCCGCTGCCTACCGCAAAGTCTAACGCTTACTGAAGTCCATAGACAATATAATAAGAACTCTACCGCCCAATTTAGAACCTGACATCAAAGTCCCAAAGGAATTAAAACAAATAGAATCCGGATCTCCTTTGTAGTGGAAATAAATATGACGTTACATATTACGAATACGTGCAAGCGGCCATAATACAACATCGAATTCGTAACTACATATTTTTAAATTAAAAACTAAAATAGCAAACCTAACTAAAACTTAAATTAATAAGTATAAAGTAATAAAAGTAATAAAATGATTAGTGACAATGATTTTTAATAAGTGTGCTAACATTCAAGTTTATCGGACATCGTGTAGTTATTAAAAATTACGTAAAAAAAATTGAACAGGAGCTAATAAAACCGTGATAAAATCTTCGTTTGAAGAGCAGTGCAGCTTAACAAATCTCAGTTATAATATCCGTATAAAATTAACGCCACCCTTAATTTTGTATGTTGAAATACATTGGAAAAGGGATCTAGGCACTGACCGGTGATTAACATTAACTAGTATACAATTTTAATGAAGATAAACCGTCTTGACTAATTTATTAATGCGTTTAATGCGTTTCAATTAAGGACAACAGTTGTCGGAGGGACTCGATCGCGGAAACGAATGTATACTTTGTAAGCGTCTGCAATGTAGATTGGATTAGACAGGTTAATAGATATGCTAAACCTAAATGACAATTCTGATAATCCAAACAAAAATGTTCAATAAATATTGTTCTATATTTCTACTAGCTGACCCGGCAGACTTCGTAGTGTCTGAATCGACCAATTAATAAAAGACCTAAACTTTTGTATAAAATAAACTTAAAACAAAGAAAAGGAATCCGTCCGACGTGCATCAAAGGGAAAACAAAATTGTTATTTTTATTTAATTGCGAGCATTTTCTACCTTTTAAACCTTCTCTGGACTTCCACAAATAAGTCAAGACCAAAATTAGCCAAATCGGTCCAGCCGTTCTCGAGTTTTAGCGAGACTAAGGAACAGCAATTCATTTTTATATATTATTTTATATAGAAATTTCCATTCGCCGAGTTGAAACAGAAAAAAATACCGTAAATGTACCGTAATGTTTCGCGCGTCCGGCCGTGTATAATCTATGGTCCAGCCCAGCGGAAGTGGGCGCGGCTTCTGTCGCCTTCACTATCAGCTAACACTACCTAATACTATTCTAATTAGTAATATTTTTCGGATAAGAGTTTGAGTGTAACCGTAAATCATACTTGTTTTTTTATGTTAAATCATTTGCTAACTTTTTTGAAGTGAAAACTTCTTTAGAATCGTTGTGATTTCAAACCGGATGCAACGGAAAAAACGACAGGTAAGAGACACAAATACAAAAATGTGTAGGATGAAGCCAGCAAAGAATGAGACAGAAATATACATACTATTTAATACAGCGCCATCGTGTGTATGAAAGCTCTTGTAGTGAATTTTAATTTAGGATTATACGTGAAATTAAAATATCAATTCACAGGGGGCGCTACCTTACAATTGTTTACTAATGACAAAAGGACAATGCCCATTTTCTATGGGCGTTTGGGCCCCTAAAAAAAGTTGTCGCGTCATGATGGTTTTAACTTATTTTGATAGACAAAGAAATATCGTTTCATATTCAGAAAACCATTTTTATATTCTCACCCAGGTTTAAGAGAAATCTGTTTTTTTCTGCAGCTAAAATTAAGTCGTTAATTGTTTTTTTCGAAATCAATAATCGCTTTCATCATTTTCTACAATATTAAATAAGTTAATTGTGGTTAATGTTGCTAGAAATAAGCCCTTACGTACATTTTATTTTTATTATATCCTCATAATAATAATAAAATGAAATGAAAATCTGGAAGCCGACAACGATATTGTTGTTGTTGTTTTTAAATTCGCCAATAAGCAGGCAAAGAGCGTAGCCTATACAGCCTAGTCTGTCGTAGTTATATTTTTTTATGTCAATAAAAAGCCGGTGTATCTCTTTTTATTGCTTTTTGTGAGTTTTGACGTCAACTCGATGAATAGCTGTGAATTGAGTGAGCATGAATTTCCGCAGACCTTTTATCTTTAAAAAAAAACAGTCACCGCTATGTTAGCCACAGTTTTATTCCAATGCCTCAATAATCGTGAACAACGATTATTGACGTTTAATACACAAAACAACACCCAATTTATATATTATACATCACAATAAACTATTAAAAAAAACATTAAAATAAAACTTCAAGTGACGCTTCACTCGGGTTGCTGCCAAAACTCTCTGATCATATACCTAGTATAATAAGAATAGAGTAATGGTAGGCCATTGAGATTTTTACTAATGGAATCATTAATATCTAAAAATATTAAATAAATAAACTCATGGTTTTAAGTAATAATTATTATTACAATATATAAATATTGAATTAAACAAAAATAAACTAAAAAGTCTGAATTATAACCATTAGTTATTTTTTTTTAATTTGTTGTTCAAGTCACAGACAACTCTTTCGTTTGGCAGCATATAGGTTTACTATAAGGCTGTATGGGCTAAGCCCTTTGCCTATTGGCGAATTTAAAAACTATGGCACTAAGTTTTGGGATGTTATCAATTAAGTAATTTATTTTTTTGTAAAACAATGCCAGGGCGAAAGAAATGTTGATACATAAACTAAACAACGTAAAAAAATAAGGCATAGTTTTTCAAGTATAAATAGTTTTGACATAAAGTTGGCCCACTTTTGGGCATTGTCCTTTTACATATACTTAAGACGTTTAGGATAATTGTATTTTAATTTTGGAAGGTTTCACTTCTACCACGTGTGAATTGCACACATTTTGTTTTTTGTATAATATTATCTTTATGTCAAAATACCTATGTACACATTAAATATGTACCTATGTATTCATTTTCTTATTTCGAAATACGAGTTGTATAAAAAATGTGCCAAAAAAAATTTAATACGTATAAAGCCAAATATTGTGTCATTTAAACTCGATCAAGTATGTAGTTACATTTTCATAATTTTATTAATAATTTTGTAATTTAAAAATATTATAAATACAAAAAACAGACATATGTAGAGCTAGAAGTTCTTGACACGATACAAAAAAATTGTGATCATAGAGCAGTATTGCACCGGTCTGTATTGCATTGAGGCATTAATTGTATTGGAAAAGAAAAAAAACCCATTGAGTTTCTTGCCGGATCCTCTCAGTGGGTCGCAATTCTGATCCGATGGTAGATTCTGCAAAGCACTCCTCTTGCTATGACTAGTGTTAGCAAAGTCTCTCAGGTTGGGCCGGTGAGCTCACCCACCCATCCGGGCGTAGCCGAAATAGCCTCTTCAGCTACCAACGAATACGTAGGGAAAAAGAGAAAAACAATCACCTAGCGCACTACATCTACTCTCATCGTTGGCTAACAGCCTTGGCTTTACCCAGCGGGTTCACGAATATGCAGTGACTAAAATGAAAACGATTTAGTATCACCTCCCTAATTAGATAAGGCTTAACTTTTACTTTCGGATATTATTTAATCGACATTACGATTTCACGATTAATCCTTTTGCACCCCGTACCTTTTAAATACCGAAATATTAATTTAACAGTCAATAAAATATACTGTACTGGCCAAATTAATAAATTAAAAAAGAACGCCTACCAACGCTAGCAACTTAAATTTAGTCCATTTCTTCTATCATCACTTTCCTAGACTAACACAGTCGTAGCTACATTTGTACAAAAGTGATTAGCATATAGTGTGAGCCGTGATTTTGGTAAATAGAAATTCCGTTTAGCTTCCTCAATTAACACCGGCATCTGGCTAATACTAGAACATAATTACGAATGCCGGTAAACTATGATTGCAAACATAACCATATTTGCCCCTCTCTTCTTAGAAACCTTTAGGTGGTCTCAAACAACAGAAACTTAGCTTTATTTAACCGCCAATTTGGGCCGACGTGGCTTTCTTAAACACAATTTTAGATTTACAACTGTATTTAAGTAAAATATTCTTTATAACGTTGCGTTTAAAGCAATAATTTAAGCATGGAAATGGTGTTACATGCTCTTAAAATTTAATTGCATAGTGAATGCGCGAGCGCGCCCCATACATTCGCGCATGTGTTAATTACTTGTGTTTGAGATGTAGGATATATAAGGCGTGCAAATTCCTTTCCACTTAGAATCGTGAAGCTGAACATGGTTCTGCTTGCTTTTAGTTCAGTGCTTTATTGAAAGCAGTAAACTCACTAAGGTGAAAAGGTAAATAAACCTGTTATTAAATATTTCTGTAAATTAACAACATTTTATTTTCACATTAATTTAAATAAAGACGTCGAGTGTAAGAGTGCATGGGAGTCGTTTCGGTCAAGAGTCATTTAGTGCGGTAGGGCCCTAAAAACGTCCTTGGCCCCGCAGTTCCATACCCCGCGCGCCCCTTAGACGCGGGACCTCGTAGAAGGTTAGTCCCAGGGCACGAACAAAAAAAAACACGTAGGACTGCTTCGCGCCAGAAATAGTGATTATGATACTACTACTACTACTGTCGTTGATCTGTAGCAGCAGTAGTAAGTAACTATCCTCACCTCCTCACCTATTTTCCTAAAAAAACTTCCGTACATTTTTCTGCATTATTTCTTAATGTACCATATACATATATATTTCTTTTCACGCAGAAAAAACTGATACTATCTTGATCTGGCAATTTGTTTGACTAGGGTTTTCATCTTCAATATAAGTGGATGCCTGATCTATACTAATACTCTAAGCTGAAGAGTTTGTTTGGTTGAACGTGCTAATCTCAGGAACTGCTGGCCCGATTAGAAAAATTCTCTTTCTGTGTTACCAAGCCCATTTATTGCAGAGGAAGGCTATAGGCTATATATATAGCATCACGCTAAGACAACCTATAACAATAAAGCGGAACACTTATAAAGAATGTTTCACAATCGGGATTTTTTCCTTTTTGAGAGCTATGGTAATGGTTAAAGTTTCGCTAAAATAATGTATTACAGAATTGTTCCCCTTTAAAAGTCTTAAAAAAGCCTTTGATAACCTGATGGCCCCTGATAACCTCCTCTTTTGAAGTCGGTTAAAAAGCTTGATTTTAGAGGCAGCTTCCGCTACTTGGCCTCTAAATGTTGAAATAATATTCCTCCTCCTATCCGGCATCAGAGAACGCTAAGGTCCTTTAAAGCAAATTTAAAAGTATATCTTTTGAATATAAAAGTAAAATTCGAAAATATCCAATATAATTATTCCGTACTATAATTGTGCATTGCAACTGCTATTTTTATTTAATTAATGTCATTTTGTTGTCCTTTTCGTCATATTTTTTTTTAATTCTTGTTTTTTTTTATATTGTACATTGTTGTGTACTTGTATTTGTTTAAATCTGGCTTCCTTAATAAGTATAACGTGTTCCAATTTTAAAAAGAAAAGTAACAATTTGCTGAACTCATACTCAAGTGCACAATAATTGGTCGGTCTGATGCTGTGCGCGTCACTCCGTAGGTGCCGGCGGAAGATCAGCGCCGCAGTACCGATTGTTTTGTTACTGTTAGGCATTGCTGAGCCGGTAACCGTTTCCAAGCCTCGTTATTTTTCTTATTCTTGATTTTATTTTTTTTGTACCTAATTTATGTTTGTAATAAATGTTTACTTCAAATGGTCTACTGCCCGAATCCTCTATTATTCAAAAATATTTCCACCTTTTACGTAAATGAATTAGCGGGTAAATTTAAGCATTACATTTAATAAGAATGATCTAAATCGGTTTAAGCATTGTCGAGAAATCGGTGAACATACATAGATAATAAAATGGTGGTCGGATTGATAACCTCCTCTTTTGAAGTCGGCTAAAAAGCTTGCTTTTGGTACTTCAAATGGTCAACTCCCCGAATACTCTATTATTCAAAAATATTTTCACCTTTTACGTAAATGAATTAGCGGGTAAAATTAAGCGTTATCCCAAAGCAACTATTCCACACGGACAAAGTTGCGGGCAAAACCTAGTATTAAGTAAGCGCACGCAATTCTTATCGTCAGCAACGATGATAGAAGTTGCAAGCCTAAGCGAATGGATAGCTATCTCTAGACAGTAGTTAGTAGTTCACTCTTTGCAACAAAAGTGGGCATCGGCATCCTCGCTGGGTGTCCAAGGGCTCTAGTGTCGCGTTTGTCCGTATAAACACGATAAATTAATAAAAAACGGAACATGCTTTCGATGGACTTCCACGTTCCACGGACGTTAAAAATCATGGCAAAGTTTATTTAAACGAAATTGCATCAACTCGCGCCTGCTGCCAGGCGCTGTATGGTGTCATCACTGAAAAACGTTATAAAAATTTGGGCGGGCGACAGTATTGTGCCTTGACGTTAACTAATTCCCAGAGCCCATACACTCGACACCTTCCATGATGTAAATAAAATATTGATGACGGTGATACCAACTGTACAGCTTACAACATGGTCCACCTTAGTAAAACGACCGCAACTTACTACTTTACAACTTAAATTAAGCGTAGGTAAAAGGAATAATAGAATAAAATAACATTATACCTTCATGGTTCGTGCACCCTGATCTAGATCCTGATTACCAGTGGTGAGTCGACCTCCGTGTGCTGCGCACGATTCGCTCCATCTTCGTGTCATCCGACCACATAAGGCCTGAGCTGGATGTATTGATGTTCTGGTTAATGTAGCTTCTAGCTGACCACGGCTGCTTCGCAATGTACCTACCTACACTGGATCAGCAAACGATAGCAAAGTCGAGAAAAGTCTTTGCAAGCGATGATCGACTTTTGTGAGACCAACGCTCCTTTGTTTCTGCATCAACCCGTCGCCGTCGAGCCGAGGACATGGATCTAGCCTAAATCTTGACCCCTTAAGCGTTATAGTTCCGTAGTCATAACGTCGCCGAGTACGTATTCTGCGTCCCGTGAGGATAGTAGTGGTAAGAGATGCAAAACGCATCAATTTACCTACCTACCTACCTATCCACCTATTTCGGTTGAGGTGTATCTCATCCTCGGAGGCTCGGGCGCGGATTGTTGAATGACAGGCACCTAAAGGCCTATAGTTAATGAAGTCATGTAGGACCGCAATTTCCACCTAATAAAATAAAAAAAGTTTCTCTCACAGAAAGTCTTAAATTATTTAAGTTACTAAGTAGGTACGTGAATTGTACTAAATATGTATGTCTAACGTGTGTCAACCGCGGTCTTAAAATGCGAAATTAAGAGGGTCATGAAATGTAATGAATCTTAAACAACGCGATGAAACAGGGTTGATCACAATTTCAATTAACGTTACAAAAATGTTAAAGTTATTTAGTCTGCTGTTTCTTTCCCTTATATCTCCGTCCACCTGCGTCGAACCTATTTGCGGCAATCGAAAGTATGATGAATTAAGACTTGAAGGGCTTATTTATTCTCAACTACGCACGTACAGTAGACTGTTGAATGCGGTTATCTGATCCATTTATTTCATCGTAATGCACAGTAGTTAGAAATTGAATTAACGCATTAATATTTACACTATATTAGCAAAATGAGAGACGGTTTCTATACAATTAACAATTCGACCCTGTGCCTTAATGTGTCCCATCAGCAAAAAAGTCACTTCGCTATATCCTGCTTGACGGTCATGAGAGACCACTTACCATCAGGTGATCCGTATACACACTAGTCTGCCTACAGATAGTAAGAATGCCACGAAAGGGCCTGGAGCCAATCTTTCCGTCGAGGGAATTAAAAACCTTCATTATAACATTACAAGTAAGATCATAATTTATTGCAATTTATGTATTTAAATGAGCGTTTATTTATTTGTCAATAATTGGAGTCAAAAGTCCATAAAAGTATTTGTTAGCGGACTTCAAGGCTCAAAATAATTTGATATCGAGAAATTAAATAAAGTTCAACCCTATTAGGAAAATAAACATAAGAGACAATGTAAACTTTATTACTTAAACATAGTTAATTACTAATATTATTATTTTTAATCACAATGGTCGGTTGTGGCTCATTAATCATAAATATCATGCCTCCGGCATGTCGGTCGAAGAATACAGGTAACATAATCCATTAAGTGAGAGTGTAAATGTGTCCTCCATGACCAACTGCATCGAGTTGTTTGTCGCGGGTTGAACCTCACAATCGAGAGGCATAACGTAAGACGCATCGTCACTGTGTGATTAGCGATATTAGTTAACATTTTGTTCTGGGATCAGTGTGCTTAGTGCGAGTTCTTTAGCGATCTCAATAATGTTTGCCTACGTTTGCCGCTAGGGGCGCTGGTCCAAATCCATACAAATTCGAGTTAACTTTTACGCTATCGAGAACGTTAAAAAACTCGCACTAGGCACACAGATCGTCAACATACATTTATCACATCATGTTTAATCAGGAAGTAGTCACCCTTCGATATTCACAACTGAAATGGAATCTTTAAAATTGTCATTTTATTCAAGTAGCAAGACTCGTTCTTCCCTGGGATCCTTGGATTTCAAAAGTAGAGTGGTCACACTGCTCGGCCGCCACAACCTCCATCACGCGATCGCGTCTCATTTAGGCTTCGTTTCCTGGTCCGTGACGTATCGTATGTAGATGGTGTCTTCGGGCTTGGAGGCTTCGATCTGCGAGTCGTCGAGCTGCGAGCAGGCGATGGCGAGCGCGGAGCCGTCGTGCGAGAAGGCGAGCGCGGAGACGGCGGTGTTGTAGCGGTGGAACTGGCACAGCCGCTTCTTGTTGAAGCCGTCCCAGATGTTCACGTAGCCGTCCGAGCCGCCCGTCGCGAACGTGTTGTACACCGAGTGGAAGCTGATCGCGTTCACTGGATATATCTTTTCTAGACCTGTAACGGTATTTCGATGTTTCAATATTTTACGTTTTTGATAAACATGCAACATATCAGTTCAAACAATATAGCAAGCTCTGTGTAAAAATAAAGAAATTGTGAGTAAATTCACAATTTTTTTTTTGAACAAAGTTCTTTATGCGACGATGCGTAGGGGTACCCTAACCGGGGAAAAACGTCCGTAACGTATGATTTTCATTAGTAATGCACACAGTGTTCGACTTAACTTTGTAATAACGTACAAAAAATAACATATTTTTTTTATCATTCATTGACCACGATCTCAGAGCGTTCGTTTGCGCAATACACTAACTCTTATGCAAACAACCGTGAATGAAGTGTACCACAATAAGTTCGCACGTTACCGAATGACCGTGGGTTGTTGCAAAACCTGCAGTTTTATTTTCTTTATACCTCGAATAGAACTTTAAATTAATATTTTTATAATAAGGAACTTCGTTCCTATCCGTTGTCCCATGACACCACACATTTTTTTTACAAGCAGAACATTGGATTGCATCTACCGGTACAAATGTGATCTTATTAAAATTTAAAACAAAAACTGACCTATTTTTCAGGTTTTGACCTGTAATTAATATTGGTTGGAAAAGTTGCAGGATTACATAATGTTATACGTTCATCATGGAAATAATTGTTATACTGTGGGCTGCACCAATCCATGAATAGTGCCGTAAAAAAGTAATGAGCATATAAATGCCATCTTTCACTATTAAGAATAATTATACTCTTCAGTAGGAGTATTATTTTTACTATAAGCTGAATTACTATCGTATCATACATTCTTAGCTCCTCTAAGATAAGGGCCCTTTTTTTTGGTCAGGAGGAAATCACTGGACTTCCGCCCTCCACTGGGGATGGAGGGCGGAGCATGTCAGAGTCGAACTGACTAAAACCTCCTGTCGCTCAACAACCAANACTATTAAGAATAATTATACTCTTCAGTAGGAGTATTATTTTTACTATAAGCTGAATTACTATCGTATCATACATTCTTAGCTCCTCTAAGATAAGGGCCCTTTTTTTTGGTCAGGAGGAAATCACTGGACTTCCGCCCTCCACTGGGGATGGAGGGCGGAGCATGTCAGAGTCGAACTGACTAAAACCTCCTGTCGCTCAACAACCAACGTCCAAGTGGCCTAGGGTCCAATTAGCAGTACAATCCTACCACGCAATATGATTAAGCAAGTAGGTTGTAACAGTTATGTATCAATTATTTCCTATTCATCAAAGAACATACCTCCTTCTTTAATCCGATGGCATTTGAAAGCATATTTCTTCTTCTGCACCTCAGGATTACTGTCCAAATACTCCACCGCCACACGTCCCTCTATTGAGCTGAGTACGTAGCCCTGCTTATTGGGAAACACTCGTATGCATCGTGTTTGATATTTGAGTGAGGATTCCCTCCTTTGATTTACATGCCCCATGTTACGAACGTCCCATACAAATATTTTACGTCCCGATGTACCAACTACGAACTTTTCGCCAACTATGCTCATTGTGTATACCTAAAAAAAACAATTTAATTTCAATTGAAATCTATAAAATCATGACTTACAGCAAACAAATTTATATATTCTTCTAAATATCCTCTATATTTTATACATCATAATGTTATCTTACTATAACAACAAATTAAGAACAAAGAGACATTTTGGAGTAGCCTCCTTTGACGAAAGGGAACCCCAAACCTGTAAAGATAATAATCTGTGGGTCATGTGTTCCACAAAATCGTGTTTTCATCTGCCACAGTACATTTAGCTGAGGCAAATAAAGGTTATGTTTAGTCATACAGGCTTTAAACAATCTTTTTGAGCTAT
The DNA here is from genome assembly GCF_003987935.1 of Bombyx mandarina. Next base: position 1,147,796 of record NW_021011543.1, read on the forward strand.
TCTATTAGCAAGGAAAACCAATCTTTCCTAGAAGAACTTATGATGAATAACATACATATGCATATAATTAGGCACTAGCTGTGCCACTGACATCAACCGCAATACGCATCACATTTATAATGTAAGTTAAAATTGAAAAATACTCATAATTTAACAATTTTGCACATTTTTGCCAATTTGCAATTTTGCTTTGATTTCATATTTGGGCCTTGTGCAGCCACCTACTTTCTTTACCTACTGCCTTCTTTCTGCCTATACTATGCCTGAAGAATAAAGGCGTGGTGCATCATGTCAAGCGACGCAATTCTCTACCTCCTGTAAATATCCAGGTTTTTCTAATGAAATACATACTTAAGACATGTTCATGAATGAATTCTACAGTGAAGGATCATTTGCATACTTACTGGTGTTAGGGTATGTGAAGCCACAAGGTAGGTCCACTTAACATATTCCTGTCACAAAGCATTACATTCCAGTTTGAAGCTACTGTACTTTATAGCTGAGACCTAGAGCCCATCTCTCTAGTTCCTGGCAGCATTTACATTGTTGATGTCTACAGGTTTCAGTTATCACTTAATACCCAGCCTTCTGTGATCTATCTAAGCATAAATAAAATTATAAAAAATATGTATGTAGACAATTTATGCTGATGTATGTGTTTCAGACTTGATTGTAGTTTGTTCATGGAACTTAAGATATGATTCCAGCCCCTACAGTAAATGTACTTCTCCTACTGCCAACTGCCACAAATGGCATTGGCTAATTGTAACGTGTGACCTTCCTTATGTGTGACTTAACTCATTTGCCAACATCAGCAGAACCATGTAACATTAGTAATATGAGAGATTTCAAAATTACCCGTTCATTTCCCTGATTGTAAGTGCCGACACAGTTTGGAACTCTGCTATCCCACATTTTGACTGTTCCATCCCAGCTTCCTGTGAGCACTGCATTAAGTTCAGATGCGAACTCTACACAGCGTATAGCTCCTTTGTGCTCTCCGAGGATAGTCTCCGTGCTAGCATTCAAATCATACATTTTGAGAGTCTGATCTAGTCCACCACTATATGAATGAACAGCATCCTGAAAAATGATTTAAAGAATATTTTTGTTGGATTCTAGAAGAATTGTTCACATTATAGATAAAGAGAATCATCTTTTTTTGGAAAGAAGTATGACTGGTGGTCCGGAAGCCTTTCCAGTTTCACCAGACAGCTAAAAGATCACCTAGTAGATAGCATTGTTTCTTACAAATATTAGCAACAAAAAGGTGTCTATATTAACATTAATATTTAATAATTTAGTGATAAAATTAATTTAATAAGTTAGATAAGTTTAATTTAGTGATAAAATTCGATAAAAACTGGATGTTTTTTATTTAGGCTAAGAATTTCAAAATTTTTTACCCGAAAACAAACATCAAGAACCGGCAGTTCATGATTGTATTTATGTCTTTCTATATTCGCGGTCACATCATAAAGCCTCACAGAACAGTCCCATGAAGATACCAGCAAGTACTGGTTAGATTTCGGTGCAAATTTAACGCTCGAAATAGCGTCTTCGGGTAAGCTTTTTAATTTGAACTCGGTGCGCGACTCCGCCACCCGTGTGACAGTCATTGTGGAAGCAATCTTGTATGGGGTATAAAAACACTAATTAAAACTATAATAGAATTATTTATTTGAGAATATTCCAGTCGTAAGTTATTTGGAATCCAAATTTTTTATTGGTGAATTGAATTTCAATCGTTCTACGGTCACATTTGGCATAGAACTTGACAGTTGACATATCTCTTAATTAATTACAGATACTAGCAACTAGACTTTTTAACCCTTTTAGGGTGATTTTTGATCTTCGAAAATAATCTGAGTAGATAAGCCAGAATAAACGTAAACTTCAGTGGGCTTTTGTATATAATGACTGGAGTGGCAGATAAGGTAGTTCAAAAAAATTTATCTGGTTTGCATCTATTAGACCATTATACACTTCAGATCATTTTGACATTGTAGTTCTAGTGCTCGAGCTGCATGACAATATTCGTGTACTATTTTACTCTGCTAAGCACTTAACAATTTAATGGTTGTATAACCTAGAGTCAAGTAAAATAAAATATATCCTTCTATTCTCCAACCACTTAATGAACTAGAAATTTTGACGACACTTATATATCTTCAAATTTTCTATCTCACTGCTTAAATATATACTTTATTTGTTAAACAAGTTGTACTTGTTATTATTTTAAATTAAATACAGAGTCATAGCACAAACCACACTATTAACGTAATACTGAAGACTGAAGTTAGTATCGTTTCTTACTTTCTTAGTCTGTGCTGACATCCTTCCGATTGACATGACATGTTTGTGATGAGGTGTGAATTATTGTGAATCGCATATTAGAAATGAAATTAAGAAAATCTACAGTATATTAAAGTTTTGTTATGTTATTTTTGTGCTATTCAAATAATCAAATTAGTAACAACAATCACGATAAAACCGTGCCCGTGTAAAATTAAACAAATGTCCTTATCAAAACCGCGGAGCTAAGTCGACTCCAAAAACGGACGAATGGAGTGATATCCTTATAAAATAACGATGCAAACCAATTTGAAAACTAAAGAGATGTTCATAGTAAGAGCTTTAGAGAAGATACTGGCTGACAAGGACATAAAAAGGTCCTATCACAGCCAGTTGAAGAAATCTTGCGAAGTCGCATTAGGTAAGTGGCGTAACTATACTCAGAGTGTAATATTAATTTGTAACGTCGTATTGTAGTGTCTCTTGTTTTAATTAGGTTAAGCATTAAACATATCGATTGATAATACGTTTCAATAAGAGCTAACTGTGAATGTTACTGACCTTGAAATTCTGTTACAAGTTAAATATTGAGAACCTATATTGTGAAATTATCGCCCGTTATGTTTACCCAACAATGGATGCTATATCTAATGGGTGATCATCAAATTTTTCAATAACTGCATACTTTATAGTCAGGTAGCTGAGTTAAGTCTGATTAAATGATTACTAAAAGAAACTGTGGCACAGAAGGACAAACTGAACAATTGAACCATTAGTGCTTTGAGATTGTAGTTTATAATTTGACTGAAACTTCAATTTCTACATCCAGTGGAGATGTATGTAGTGACTATTTAATATTCTGCCATGAGCATGTTTGCCTATCTTACCTGATAAATTAAAATCTATTTATTAACAATTAACATTTATTAATTAATGTCCCAAAACAGTTGTCCATTTTGGCTTGAAAGGGGTACAATACAATACAATTTAGTGACATTACATAGTACATTACAGCTATATACAATACAATAGACAACTTTTAGAACCTTGTCTCAAGGTGAATTAGTTGCATCTTCACCTGTTTGATGTGACAACATTTTAAGTCAAAATTAATAATCAAATTTTACGCATTTTAAATTTCTCTGATGCTTAATAAGGGATTGAGTGTTCAATTATTTTGTATTATTTGTTTTCAGAGGAAATCAAAACTGAGCTAAAAAACGGTGGACAATCAGAAACTGCTGATAGTCCAACCTCAGGCACTCTTCCGCTACCCAAAAATGATTCTTCAAACATCATCACAGCAGAGAAATACTTTCTACCATTTGAGCTAGCATGTCAGAGCAAAGCATCTAGAATTGTTGTTACCGCCCTAGACTGTCTACAAAAATTAATAGCCTATGGACATCTCACTGGAAACATTCCTGATTCAACAACCCCTCGAAAACTGTTAATTGACAGAATAGTTGAAACGATTTGCAGTTGCTTCACTGGTCCTCAAACTGATGAAGGGGTTCAACTTCAAATAATTAAAGCTCTTCTTACTGTTATCACAAGTCAACATGTCGAGGTTCATGAAGGTACAGTGCTTCTTGCAGTCCGTACTTGTTACAACATCTATTTAGCAAGTAAAAATCTCATCAATCAGACAACAGCCAGAGCCACCTTGACCCAAATGCTGAACGTAATATTTACGAAAATGGAAAATCAAGCCCTTGAACCTGAAAATATCAGCCCTAGCACTGTATCCGAGATACATAAAATGCCCAATGGTACTGTTGTCTCAGATGAACCTCAAAACAATCAAGCCAGCGAAGAGATTAAGGAACCAGATTCACCGCAGGCTGAACAAATAGATGAAGTATTGGAAGCAAAGATAATTGCTAAGCAAATAGTCGATTCAGTTATTGACAATGCAATAGACATTGCCATAAAGAAAACAGTTGAAGAGCAAAACATTCCAGACAATAATGAAAATCCTTCGGATTCTCAAGACAGCTCTAGTGTTTCTCATGAAATAAATGGTCAAGTAAATTCCGAACCATCAATTACTCGAATACCGTCACAAGAAAGCGTTGACGTAGCATCTGAAAATGACAATTCAGTGACAGCAAAGTTCACTCATGTCCTTCAAAAAGACGCTTTCTTGGTTTTCAGAGCGCTTTGCAAACTATCTATGAAGCCATTGCCAGAAGGTACTCCTGATCCTAAATCCCATGAATTAAGATCTAAAATTTTATCCCTCCATTTACTACTTTCTATATTACAAAATGCCGGTCCAGTATTTAGAAATAACGAGATGTTTATCACCGCTATCAAGCAATATCTATGTGTTGCGTTATCTAAAAATGGAGTTAGTTCTGTACCCGAAGTATTTGAACTATCACTTGCGATATTCCTTGCTCTTTTACAAAACTTCAAGGTCCATTTAAAGAAGCAGGTTGAAGTCTTCTTCAAAGAAATTTTCATGAATATCTTGGAAACTTCGAGTTCGTCTTTTGAACATAAATGGATGGTTATTCAGGCTTTGACAAGGATCTGTGGTGATGCCCAAAGCGTTGTAGATATCTACGTAAATTACGACTGTGATTTATCAGCGGCAAACCTGTTCCAACGACTAGTAAACGATGTTTCGAAAATTGCTCAAGGTCGTCAGGCTCTGGAACTGGGAGCAACCCCAAACCAAGAAAAGTCCATGAGGATAAGAGGACTTGAATGTTTAGTATCCATTCTAAAATGCATGGTGGAATGGAGCAAAGAACTTTATATAAATCCGAACTTACAGACAACATTAGGCGAAAGAACTGTTAAAGAAGAAACAGATCATCATAGTATTAAGTCCCATGGAGGTTCAAGCCTTAGCTTAGTATCAACAGGATCGAGTAATATAGGAAACAGAGAAACTTTAGATTCGCCAGAACAGTTTGAAGTATTGAAACAACAGAAAGAAGTATGGGAGACCGGGATCGATCTTTTCAATAGAAAACCTAAAAAAGGTGTTGCATTTTTACAAGAACAAGGCTTACTGGGCACTTCTACTAAAGAAATTGCCGAGTGGCTCCTTACGGACGAAAGACTAGACAAAACATTTATCGGCGAGTACTTAGGAGAAAATGACGATCATTCCAAAGAAGTTATGTATTCATATGTTGATTCAATGGAATTCACCAACATGGATATTGTAGCCGCATTGAGACATTTCTTAGAAGGGTTCCGATTACCCGGAGAAGCACAGAAGATTGATCGCTTGATGGAGAAGTTCGCGTCACGCTATTGCGAATGTAATCCTACAAATACGCTATTTATGAGTGCAGACACAGTATACGTATTAGCATTTTCCATAATTATGCTAACTACCGATTTGCATTCGCCTCAAGTTAAAAATAAGATGACAAAGGAACAATACATTAAACTGAACAGTGGCATAAGTGATAACAATGATTTACCTCGTGAATATTTATCGCAGATCTATGACGAAATAGCCGGACACGAAATAAAAATGAAAAACACATCGAAGCCTGGGAAACACATGATCGCCAACGAAAAGAAACGTAAATTCATTTGGAACATGGAAATGGAACAGATCTCAACAGCCGCAAAGAATTTAATGGAATCTGTTTCGCACGTTCAAACTCCATTCACCACCGCGAAACACGTCGAGCACGTTCGTCCAATGTTTAAAATGGCTTGGACTCCATTCTTGGCGGCTTTCTCGGTGGGCCTTCAAGATTGCGATGACCCTGAAATCGCTGCATTATGCTTAGATGGCATTAGATGTGCTATTAGGATCGCATGTATATTCCATATGAGCCTAGAAAGAGACGCATACGTACAAGCTCTCGCACGTTTTACGCTGCTCACTGCTAACTCTCCGATCACAGAGATGAAGGCTAAAAACATCGACACAATAAAAACTCTGATAACGGTCGCTCACACCGACGGCAACTATTTGGGCTCGAGCTGGCTCGATGTAGTGAAATGCATTTCACAATTAGAATTAGCTCAGCTCATAGGAACTGGAGTGCGGCCTCAATTCCTATCTGGTTCCGGTATAAAACCACAACCCGATTCTTTGAAATTCAGCTTGATTGCTTTAGACCCGAGTGTCAAAGAACATATCGGTGAAACAAGCTCACAGAGTGTAGTAGTCGCCGTCGACAGAATATTCACCGGTTCCACCAGACTCGATGGTGACGCAATTGTCGATTTCGTGAAAGCATTGTGTCAGGTATCGCTTGATGAACTGAGCCACCCCAATAACCCTCGCATGTTTTCGTTGCAAAAAATAGTTGAAATTTCCTATTACAACATGGGCCGCATCAGACTGCAGTGGTCTCGAATATGGCAAGTTCTCGGTGACCATTTCAATAAAGTCGGTTGCAGTAGTAACGAAGATATCGCATTTTTCGCTGTGGATTCCTTAAGACAATTATCCATGAAATTTATAGAGAAAGGAGAGTTTGCCAATTTCAAGTTTCAGAAAGACTTTCTAAGACCTTTTGAGCACATAATGAAAAAAAATAGCTCACCAACTATAAGAGATATGGTAGTAAGATGTATTGCTCAGATGGTGAACTCGCAAGCGCCTAATATCAAATCAGGCTGGAAGAATATTTTCTCCGTGTTTCACTTAGCAGCAGGCGATCAGGACGAAGCAATTGTTGATCTGGCATTCCAGACAACCGGAAAAATTATATCTGAATTGTATGAAAAACAATTCTCAGCTATGATCGATTCGTTTCAAGATGCTGTAAAATGTTTATCGGAATTTGCCTGTAATGCAAAGTTCCCAGACACATCTATGGAAGCTATAAGGCTCGTGCGATCCTGTGCTACAGCGGTTGGTACATCGCCGCAGCTCTTTGCAGAACACGCGGGACTAGAGGGCGAACCTGGCGCTCCGGAAGAAGATAGAGTGTGGCTAAGGGGTTGGTTTCCTCTTCTATTTTCGTTGTCATGCGTCGTCAGCCGTTGCAAACTCGACGTCCGCACTCGTGGACTCACAGTCCTATTTGAAATTATTAAAACTCACGGCGATTCATTCCGTCCTCATTGGTGGAGAGATCTCTTTAATATACTTTTCAGAATATTTGACAATATGAAATTACCTGAACATCAATTGGAAAAAAACGAATGGATGACTACAACATGCAACCACGCGCTGTACGCAATCGTAGATGTTTTCACGCAGTATTTTGACATTCTTGGTTCTCTGTTGCTTGAACAATTGTACGCCCAGTTACATTGGTGCGTACAGCAAGACAACGAACAACTAGCGCGCTCTGGCACCAATTGCTTGGAAAATCTAGTCATATCCAACGGAAGTAAGTTCAACGAAGATACCTGGAGCAAGACGTGCCAGATAATGTTAGACATATTCAACAGTACTTTACCGACAACCTTGTTGACTTGGAAACCGGATGAAAGTGACGACAATGAAACACCTCACGTTCGTCACGGCATCCTGAAGAAGCCGCAAGTAGGTGACGAGGTAAAGTCTTCCAATCGCGTCTTCAACAGTTTGTTGATCAAATGCGTCGTGCAACTCGAATTAATTCAAACAATAGACAATATCGTTTTCTTTCCCGCCACGTCGAGGAAAGAAGACGCCGAAACGTTGGCTCTGGCCGCGGCCGAGTTGACTGGTAACGCCCCCGGGGCGGAGCAGGAATGCCAGCGGGAGGAGCAAGGCATGTACAGGCTGCTGAGCTCGCCACATCTGTTGCGCCTCGTGGAGTGTCTGATGTGCAGTCACCGATTTGCAAAAACCTTCAACACCAACAACGCGCAACGTAATGTCCTTTGGAAAGCTAATTTTAAAGGTTCCGTTAAACCTAACATGCTGAAACAAGAGACTCAGTCGTTAGCATGCGTTCTGCGAATACTGCTTAAGATGTACGGAGATGAGTCACGCCAAGATCACTGGCCGGCGGTACAGAAGAGCCTCATCACCATATGCTGCGAGGCTCTCGAGTACTTCGCAGGGGTAACGAGCGAAGCGCACAGAGATGCTTGGACTTCCATTCTGTTGTTGATCCTCACTAGAATACTTAAGATGCCGGACGAAAGAGTAAGTCTTTTATTTCATTTAATTTAATAGTCTTCCTTGCTCTTAAAGATTCAATACCGAAGACAATTTGTTACTTGTCGCTACAATGAAAGGATTACATTCGTAACCATTTTATCAAGATTAGAGCTCTAGTGCACGATAAGCTTAATTAGTATTTTATGTTTGCCAGTCTTTGAACAATCAAAAATAACTATTAAAAACTACGATAAAACGACCTTAAAAGTAAGTAAATGATAACTTTTATTTATTGAGGAACAAAAGCTGCGCATTCAATATTGTTGACATTAAACTTCGTACCATTATTAGTTTGCATTATTAATTACACACGTTGCCGAGCTATTCAGCTGTACGAACTGCTAACACGAGCGGACTTATGAAACATAAATAATTTTAAAACATAATCCTAATCATGTTAAGGCTTATTTCTCATTCGCCATTGGCTTAAAAAAATGGAATTATATTTTTAATTGCTAAAGGCAGTCGCTTTTACGATCTATCTCGTAGCAACGATTGAGTCGCGCTAGGTATTATTTTTTACAGCTATGAAAAGTCTGATAGAGTTTATTTTATTAAAGAAACTACTACTCTCTTAACTATTATAGCAGTGTGCACGAGCCTCTTTCCTATACTTAACTTTCAAAATGTTACGACGTAATCATACCCTCACTTTGACGTCACCTGGGGGTGGGGCCTAAATTCATTACCACTGGCAGTTCCGGCCCGTTTGGTGTCAGGTGATTACTGGAGCCCACAACCATCACAATAAAATAGTCGCCGTTCATTTTTAAACACGATATGTCTCGATTGTGTAGTATAACGACCCACCCTTGAAAGCAGAACGCACGACTGCTACCTGTGTCACATGACGCCCTACCGCCAGTAGTTACTCAATTGTCGCATTCCTTCATCGTGCAAGCGACACAAATGCGCACAATTACTGCTGGTAGGACCTCTTGTGAGTCCGCACGGGTAGGCACCACCACCTTGCCTATTTCTGCCGTGAAGCAGTAATGCGTTTCGGTTTGAAGGGTGGAGCAGCCGTTGTACTGTAAAAACTGAGAACAAAACTCATGTCTCAAGGTGAGTGGTGGCATTTACGTTGTAGATGTCTATAGGCTCCAGTATTGAACAACAGGTGGACTGTAAGCTCATCTACCCACCTAAGCAATAAAAAAAAGTCTATTAATACGAAGCTTGTCCTGTCTCCAGTTCGCGGCGCACGTGTCCAGCTACTACCCGCTGCTGTGCGAGATCACGTGCTTCGACTTGAAGCCCGAACTGCGCTCGGTTCTCCGCAGAGTATTCATTAGGATCGGACCGGTCTTCAGAATCATCCCCACACAATGAGCGCTACTAATTAACTCGACAAGATGGCCTTATAGTTTAGTGTAATAAAGTATGACTTGATGTTATTATTATTATTATGTAGTTAATTAAAACAATACATTTCGTTATTTCAATAAAATTTAATGTTATATTGACAGCAAAACGTACTTCAGTAGTATTAAAAGTGATCTATTGTAATTATAGGGCGTATTGTAGTAATCTTATTCTTTAATTTACAAAATATATTAACTGTTTGATTTGTCAAAAGTATAAAAAAAATGTATAATAATAAAACAAGTTGTATCTATAATTTATTGTTTGTTCTGTATATTTGAAAGTTTTAAATTTTTACGAGCTGAATTCACTCTGGATTGCTTTGATTTATTTTTACGCTAGACTGATGAGACTGTGATCGCGATATATTCACCGCTTTCTCCATTTATATATTTGTTGAGTGACTTCGGAACTCGTTTCAAACTGATTATTAATTGCATAAATAAATAAATAAAATAACGTATACAGTTTTTATTTAGACAATCTTGATTCCTTCAAATGACCTCTCCAAAGTGTCCAAGTCCCATATGACGAGCTGGCCGTCGAGACCTGAAGTACTGAACTTGTTAGTGTGGGATTTAGTTCCTTTGTAAATATTGATGCACGAGATAGCGTTCTGGTGTATCGAGTCCAAGAATGTATCGCTGGTCTCGATACGAGCATGACGATCCAAGGACTGGAACTTCTTCATAGCAGACAGTCCCCCGGACTCCTTCCTCTGAGTGTTGTCGAGTTTGGCGACATACTTAATATCGTCACCGTCGTGGCAGTACAATAACGGAATGCAGCTGTGGCCTGCTACTATCAGGGAATTGTTGGTGATCCAACTGCATCCCAAGAATGGCAGGTATTCAGTCTTTAGTTTTATGACAGCCCTTCCTTTAGTAGCATCGGTTACGTTGATTGAGCTGTCGTGGGCGACCCAGGCAACTTTATTTCCGTCCGCAGAGAAGGAAACGCTGTGGACCCAACCGCCACCTGAAGGCGAATTGGGAAACTCTGCTAACAGTTGTCCTAAAGGCAACTTAGAGCCCCACACATTCGGTCCAGGCTGATCTTCGATATCCTTGATATAGGCAGAGAAAACTCGTACTNTAGCATCGGTTACGTTGATTGAGCTGTCGTGGGCGACCCAGGCAACTTTATTTCCGTCCGCAGAGAAGGAAACGCTGTGGACCCAACCGCCACCTGAAGGCGAATTGGGAAACTCTGCTAACAGTTGTCCTAAAGGCAACTTAGAGCCCCACACATTCGGTCCAGGCTGATCTTCGATATCCTTGATATAGGCAGAGAAAACTCGTACTTTGAAGTCAGCAGAGCCAGCGACGAGCAAAATGTTATTGGGATGCCAATCAATAGATGTCACAGTCGAACGAATGGGCTTCTTAATATGCTTAGACACCCACCAATTATTTTCCTTCTCAAAATAGCAAATTGATATCAATCTAGCTCCTGACCCGACAGCAAACTTGTTCTCCATGGGAGACCATTTCACGCAAGTCGCTGCTCGGTTGATACGCAGAAGAACAAGGGTAGTTGCCCATTTCCCATCATCTCCTTGAGTCCAGACGTAAGCATTACGGTCAACAGAACACGTAACAATACGGTTGGTGTTGGGAGCCCAATCAATCCCCATCACTCTAAGGTCATGTTCTACAAGGTTGTTTGTTTGCTTCCAGTCATTTCCTTCCTTTTTGTATATGTGAACTTCGTTATTATTTGGTGAGAATGCAATTTCTAGAATAAAAAAGGGCGATATATTAGTAGGTATTGGGACACAAATTTCATGACATAATAATACACATTGTTGATGCAAAATCACATCTTATTAAGGACATCACATATTATTTCCAAAAATGACTTAATAATATCAAAATCTTCCAGATGGTCTTTGGGATTATTTTGAAGAATGTAGTTTTTGTTAGACATTTGCCTCATTTTAAACACAATGTAAGATCATTTCAATTATTCTAGTCATGGCCTTACACAGAAGTTACCTGGTATCGAGCTATGCGACAATGCTCCTGTTAATATCCTACATGCCAGGTACCGAAAAAAGATTTTGATTTGCATAATTACTATATCAAAGAATTGAGAGATATACTAGCTAGATAGTACTAGCTTACTCCCTACTTAGGTATTTAATCATGTCCTACATTCAACACGCAACAGTTATTTCACTTTGACACAATTTCACTTTCAACAACAACAATCTGTTTAAAAACAAATACTGAACTACTTTAAACTTGGTCCATAGATATATTGCACACATAGCTGAAGTAAACGGAAAATGTATTATTATTTTTCTTCCATTTTGCACCATGTGAATTGCAAGAACAGCTGAATAATGTAAATTATTATTAAAATTACTATTCTTTGTTTATAATATTACATTTGCTATTATTTTTCAAGGCATGTTCTTCACTCAATACAGTCAAACCTGGATAAGTGAGAACTGGATAAGTGAGAAAACTCTATAAGTGAGAGTAATAGCCAGGACCCGTCATTTTAAGCTCCCAAAACCTCTATTAGCGAGAAACAGAAACCTCTGTAAGAGAGAGTCGGGTTTCCCTCATGGACCTCCGTAAGTGAGACTGCTACTTATCTATACCTCTATAAGCGACAGTCGAGCTTTATTAATTTAGGAGGAACAAATGACAAAACAAATTATAAATTTAACATCTGATATTTTATGACTCGTTCTTAACTTTCGTGGAACTTCCTACCATTGTTTTTATATTGTTTTCTCGTCAATATTGAACCTATTCTATTTCGTGGTACGAAATAACGTTGTTATTTTATAGTATTCTTTTCGAATGGACACGTGGGCCTGTGTACCGTCCTGTTTGTCGGACTTACTCAGATTATCGTAAATCAATTGCGAAGGAAAGTTCTGTTCTGCATCATGACAAAACGGAAAATTAAAGTACTGTCATTAAGTGATAAACTTAAGATAGTGAATGCGTTTGAATCCGGAAAATCGCGCAATGTAATTCAGAGGGTGCATTAGCGAGAAACTCGGGTTAGTGAGAAACCTCTATAAGCGAGAATGAGATTGTGCTCCCTTGAACTCTCGCTTATCCAGGTTTGACTGTATANTTTCAGTATGTTAAAAATTTGAATTGGCGCGTAACCGCAACGATGCAACGCAATAACTGCAACACGGTCTTCTTTAAGCGTCCACTCCATATTTAAAAATGAGTAAAATTCTAAAAGTATACATTTTTATTTTCATGAACAATTCGAAATTCGAATTTAATAAACTTTTTTGTGGCCAGCATTCTAAAAGAAAAGTTTTTACTGAGTGACAATACTTATGACCTGACTAGTTATATATAAATGAATTGCTGTTCGTTAGTCTCGATAAAACTCGAGAACGGCTGGATCGATTTGGCAAATTTTGGTCTTGAATTATTTGTGAAAGTCCAGAGAAGGTTTAAAAGGTAGATAAATATGAAAATGCTCGGAATTAAATAAAAATAACAATTTTGTTTTCCCTTTGATGTGTCCCCCGTTGGACGGATTCCGTTTGTTTGTTTTAAGTTTATTTTATACGGAAATTTAGGTCTTTTATTTATCGATTGAGGCACTACGAAGTCTGCCAGGTCAGCTAGTTATAAATAAATAAGAAGTAAAAATTGTGTTGTAAATACTTTATAACGGAATCATTAAAAATTCAAGTACATCTTCAGGGTTACTTAGTCAAATACCAAGAACATAATAAGTATGAGTACAAAATTGCGTAATTAAACAACAATACACAGGCGTGACAAAAGTTGACATATGCGTGTGGAATATCTTTAGATAAGTTGTAAAGTATGGAGGCTTCGTGATCCAAGTGAATATCTGATGAGATACGATGATAATAAGCTAATAAAAAACATCCCTTCTTTCTCGGAAAATAAATATGTATATCAGATTTATTAAAGACTAGAACACTTATTGCGGCATAACTATAATAGTTAGACATATGCTGTTGCGAGACTTTTTGTAAATAATAATGTCTTCTACAAAGTCGTAGTACATCATTTTATTCTATCATGAATAGTTTTCGCAGGGCACGCGATGTAAAGAATATTTTAGGTAATTTTTTTACCTTATAATACATTATTGGAGTTTTAGTAAGGATCCCTCATTTTTTTCAAAAAAGATTATTATAGCCTATGCCACTCGGGAATAGTGTAGCTTCCAAACAGTGAAAGACTTTTTCAATTCGGTTCAGTAATTTCGGTGCCTATTCAATACAAACAAACAAACAAATCTTTCCTCTTTATAATATGCCGGTAGGCAGCGGCTTGGCTCTGCCCCTGGCATTGCTGAAGTCCATGGGCGACGGTAACCACTCACCATCAGGTGGGCCGTATGTCCGTCTGCCTACAAAGGCAATAAAAAAAATAAAAAAAATTAGTATAGATGGCACATCAAAAATATGTATAAATATCAAAACAAAACTACAAAATGTACGCATTTTTATTTTGGGATATGAATACCAAAAGCAAATCTGCTCTGTAGCTTGTGACGTCACAAGATGATGATACATCAATCGTTTTTGGTCACGTTGAGTACAGGAACCAACCAAACCACAATTTGAGTACAGGAATTCTGGCCTGTATCCACAGCTCCCTAGCCTCCGTAATTACAATAGCGATAATTATGATAGGACTCTAATAAATGAAGAAAATTAGTAGTAATAGAATATTACTACAAGAAAATCAATAATTTGAACCAAGCCAACTTGACGGCTTTGTGGGACAACAATCATAATTAGTAGTGAACAATACACAAAATATTTGTGAATAATAAATAAATTTTAATGTAAAAAAACATTATTCTAATTATAAACAAAGCTTTAATCCTCCAGGCTTACTTAAAAATGTCCTATAATTTTAATTCAATTCTAATACACTATTTCGAACATTTTCATAATACCCTGATAAATGTTACACGAGAATTACAATAATTTATTTCGCTCTCGGCGTTTCATAACGCGACGGGACGCCGCAATACTGCGACATTATCGCCCTTATTGTATTTATACGTCATAGCAGTAAATAACCCGCAACATTAGTGTTCAAACTTAGGTACTTGTTTATCACTATACATACTATTTAAGCGGTGTTTCTAATAAGATACGTTTTTTTTTTTATTGCCTTTGTAGGCAGACAATCATACGACCCACCTGATGGTGAGTGGTTACCGTCGCCCATGGACTTCAGCAATGCCAGGGGCAGAGTCAAGACGCTGCCTACCGCTTAATACTCTCCACAAGCCTCGTTTGAAGAAGGACAGGTCATAGCGCTCGGGAAACACCGTGGAGGGGAGCTCATTCCATAGCCGGATGGTACGTGGCAAAAAAGACCTCTGGAAACGCACTGTGGATGACCGCAGTGGCTCCAGGTAGTAGTACCGCAGTAACTCTACTCAGGTGGCGGGCGGCGCGATGGTAAAAACGAGATGCCGGTATCATCTCGAACAATTCCTCAGAGCACTCCCGTGAGCACATACGTGAATGCTTCCATACTTAAATTTCGAAGTTAAGCTAATTTAGAATGCGGTAAAAAGGCGGCAATATCTTCAAAAAGAGAGAGAGAGAGAATGTGTATGTGTGTGTGTGGGTGTGTGTGTGTGAGAGAGAGAGAGAGAAATGAAAGTCTAAAAATGAAGAGTCGTGTGTAAGTTCCAATGACTGCCACAGAGGTCTTGAACTCTTTTAACTATTTTCTACTAATGAAAAACATACCATCATAATGTTAATGCTACTACCCACCATGAGACCGAAGCCTTAACTTGTATTGTGCAAGGGCTGTCCCATTCATCAAACCGTAACAAACAAGCGCCTCGCAGCAAAACGACTAATTGCCATCCATAAGGTACTACTTAATAAGTATTTGTCAGGTGTGAAGGCTAAGACCGAAGTCACTATCAAATTTGTATTGCATAAAATAGGCCTTTAAAGCCGCCTTCAAATGGGTCATGACTTTATCACCGAATAACAATGCGGTTTCATCACTGACGTAAATCAATAAATAAAAACCAGTCAAAGAATATTTAGGTTGTGACATTGTTTATGATATACAAAGGCAGTTACTTTCAAGACCACCCACTGCTTAGACAGTAAGCGCTAATGAAAAAGTACCTACTAGCGTTACATACTTTTTTAGCGGATATCCGAGAAATAGTAACTAGGTTTTGTTAAATCAATTTTAGTATTATCTTTTTTTAGTTTTATAAAATAATGATGGTTACATTCAGGCTTAGCAGCCGACAACAAAACAACGACATAACATTTTTTAGTGTTTTCTTGTGCCATTTTATTGGTGACCTTGGTGATACGATTCCCCCATCAGTCGCTTAGTGTTACCAGAATAAAAATTTACATGAAAGTCAGTTTAATAAAATTTATTTCCCTGCCCAGAAATACATAATGAAACAGAAGACGACATGACAACAACATGATATCTTTACAAATGTTCCTTATATTATCAGTAAGCTATAATTTTTACCACGACTTTTCACAATTATTTATTTAATAGTCACTCATACTTAATTTAGGTTTCATTGGCAATACTGCATTATTTTTAGGAAACAATTTCTGTACCCAAATTTGTTGATACCACTTTTATTTTACATAAAGCTCTAACTTTTCTTTCTTTAAAATCTTCCATTAAAAATTATGTTTACATTAATTATGTCGGAATAAATCGAGCAAACTATTTCGTTTATATAGCAACACAGTACTAAAGTTAGTAGGTTGGATCGTCGACTTGCGAGGCTCACCGGCCTTGTTCTATGACGTAACCAGCACTGATCCTCACAAGCCGACCGGCGATCGACCGAGACATTGTGCGCTCGCGCATTCGATATATTATTCTATTTTCGAATTTAAATTTAACAAAATAACCGTTTATAACAGTGCAAAGATAATAGCAGTGAAAACGTTTTTTACCGTAGATTTTGGGCATTGTGTTCAAAAATAAGTTTGCCTTTTTTGTAACTTTAAAATACTTTACGTACATAGTTTCTAAACGACTAAAACAGAATATTTTGAATTACTTAGGTAAGTCTGTTTTACAATTATGTAAATTAATTAACAATAAGCTAGTACTGGATAAAATAATGTAGTATTTTTTTAAATAAATATATTTATCGTTTGATCCACTTGTAACACACATTTACATGTTAAAAAAACAATCGATATTGTATTATACAATTCCCGATGCTAACTTGAAATAGCTTTTCACTAACCCGAACTATATGGCTACCGAATAAAACTTTTAATTAGTTCATCCATTAGTATCCAATTTGGCTTTATTCAACCTAGATGTTAGTCTATTTCTCTTGATTAGATTTAGGATACCACGAAACGAGGTTTCCAATCACAAATACAAACGCTGGCAATCAGTTAGCTGCTAAGGTCTAAATCAGCGGTGAGAATTTCCCAGGAAGTAGCGGGAAAGTGCTGAGCAACAACAGATCTAATTGGCTCGATAGAGACAGGTCGAAGTTCACTGACCTAAAATACGGCTGGAACAATTTTGTACGTCGATTTAGATGATATATTTTTATGAAGACATTATTAGCAAAAGTAATTTTAATAACATTATTTTTTGTGTCATTTTTGCTGAATTCCGACGAGTATATCCGGAACCTATGGACATCAACATGTGATGCCTCGCCCACGAAACATATATATATATATATATATATATATTTAAGTGATTTTATGACCTGGTAACTATTAATTTGACCTGATTAATTTGAGACATTAATCAACTGGGATTAAATTAAATTAAATGAGATGATATGGGATGAAATATAATCTCAGTAAAATGGTGGTCATTTACTGAGATTTTTTCAGTGGACTTTTTGGAGGATCCCGAGAAATTATGTCCAGCGGCTTTGTTTCATTTTCCCACATTTGTGCTCTTTCACAGATATTAAATAGTATATAAACCACCATTATTTCACATTTAAACTTGAAGAAACACTAAATAGACAAAATAAAATAAATTACACAACTTCACTCCTCGCGTACCCGCCAAAAAGTCACCTTGCCCACGAAAGATGCGGTTAAGACCATGGATGATACACTTAATATTTAAGGTTAAGACATGGTTAAGACTCGATTCTCGACTTCTGCGAGTCCACCATCTCGCAGAAGGAGGCGGCGGAACGGGACAGGCAGAGCTCTTCTTCCCTCTCGGCGCCGTGCCGCCACCGCCGAGCCGGGGGTCGGAGGAGGGCGTTTGTCCAACTCCGGCCCCTATGAGGAGGCAGTCTCCTCCCGGTGATGGTCACGGGGCGACCTAAGGGGATTGAAGCTGCGCCGCACGCTACCGTCACTCTAGGAGGATGGGACAGCACGTCGGCGACTGCGGACTGCGATGCGGTCCGCATTTTCGTCGTCGCTGTCGTCGCCGAACATACTGTGGAAGAGCAACCCGGCCGGCGGTGTATCGCGTTCAGATCCGGCAGGCTAGTTCTGGCCCAGCGGGGTATCCCGGAACACCAGCGGTATCGCCCGGGCGGCCTGGTAGGGCCGCCGTACCGCGGAGACCGACGTCGTTGGTCGTCGACTATCGCCTCGACAACCCGTCGGTCGGGCGTCCTCGGGGTGGCGCCGCGTGTCTGGTTGTAGTGTTGACCGCGGGAACCCCCCTACTCTGACCGGGTTTTGACCCCGGACGGAGATCGGACGTCGGGTGTAAGAGTGCAGGGGAGTCGTTTAGTGGGTGGGCCCTAAAATTCCTTGGGCCCGCGGTCTGCTCTCAACACCTGCAGATCGTTGAGTCTCACATACCCCGCGCGCCCCCTAGGCGCAGGAACCTCGTAGGAGGTTCGGCCCCCGGCCCGGAAAAAAAAAAGGTTAAGACTCGATTGTATTCGAATAACAGTTTTATACCCTTCGATGCAGAACGTATAAACTACTAACGCAAGCCGAAGTGAGCGACCCCGGGTGCGACAACCGTAAATTACTCAAATTTAATGTGTCAAATTGACAGTGACAATGTCAGTTTTCAGCAGGCCATCCGTTCATTCTCTAACGTCAGTTGTGCAGAGCTGTACAGAGTTTCAACTAAGTCAGCAGTTTGACGAATAATTAAGAAAATAAAATTTAATTTGTAAATCCCCAGTAACGTCGACAAAATATTGATTGAGATTTCTTTTTTAAGACTTGATCAACTTTTGATTACAAGAACGCTTACACTGACTACGAAACCTCCGTGGTATATTTTATGAATATCAATCACGCGATTCCCAAATTCATTGAGCTATTTCAATATTTTTTTTATTATAAATATAACTAGCTGACCCGGCAGACTTCGTACTCCCTCAATCGATAAATAAAAGACCTAAACTTTTGTATAAAATTAACTTAAAACAAACAAAGGGAATCCGTCCGACGGGGGGGACACCTCTAAGGAAAAACAAAATTGTTATTTTTATTTAATTCCAAGCATTTTCATACTTATCTACCTTTTAAACCTTCTCTGGACTTCCACAAATAATTCAAGATCAAATTTAGCCGAATCGGTCCAGCCGTTCTCGAGTTTTAGCGAGACTAACGAACAGCAATTTATTTTTATATACACTTCTATAGATAGATAAACTAAAATGTACGGATTGTAATAAATTTCAGAAAATTCAAATTCATAGCAATCACGAACGAAAGATGAATGGGTAAGTTGAATGACTCTAACATTAAATCCGGTAACAATATTTCCATTGCATGTTACCAAAACAAACTTCATTATGGTTAAACAGGTGACACGAACAAGCGTACATTATTAACTACACGTATCGTAGGTGGATTGAGAAGGTCAATAACCCGACATATTATTATCAATACTACTACATCGAACCATCAATGTGTAATAATAGGTTTCAAAGATTTATGGATAATATTTTTAGAACGAGTATTTTATTTATACTCGTAACTATGCGTTGTAGATTTAGATTTATCAAATGTATATTTATGAACGAATAGCTTTGGATGTTTATTTCAAGTATTCTTGTGTTCTATGCTTTTTACGTCATAGAGATCGCGTTGGTCACGATTTGGATTTTTTTGAAATGAAGACTTAAAATCAAAGTTTTGTTCTGTGCATATCATTTAGATGTTTTAATGTAATTATACACTTCTGTACAATATTTAAAAATAAAATCGATTACCGTTTTCCATTACAAATAATGATGTATTTTTAATGAGTACTGAACGAGCAACGTCATAGATATTATTCGACTAATTAATTGGAAAATATCAAGAACACTTAAATGAGATTAAAATTTACTTCTCGTGCGAAATCGTATTCTCGCATTAAAACTGTATAATCTCAAAACTTACTAATTTTACAGGAGAGTGTTTTAAAGGTTTAAAAAGTGATATTTTTAATATTAATCATCTTTGCAACATTTACTTTTTATTTTTTACCAGTTACATTATCTGTCTTTTAAAGTAAGATAAAATTATATATTAATTTTGTTAATATGTAGTACCTAGTCAAAACATAGGTTAACAAACAAAAAAAAAACTAAAACTAAACTACGCTCTTTTGATAGTATTTATGAGAAAAATACTGGTGATACCAAAAGATTCCGCATATTAACTCAATTTCGAATATTTTTGGAAATTGTGCACTTTTAATTCGAAAAGACGAAATGTTTATCTATGCAATATTCGTATAATTGATCACATCTAAAACGTTTACCATAAATCATGGACGTCACAATCTAAAAGGCGTCCTCTATGAAATAGTTCTTAGACAATGAACGGCAAGACTACGGAATTGCCATTACGCCGTACCACGACTCGAGATTATTTGAATTTTCCATAAGATGACCAATTTGCTTGTTTCATTTCATATATTAGTTAGGGCCGTAGGAATATAAAACAAGGACAGTAGGAACATAAAACAAGATTTTAGTATGAAATGGTCCACATAAGAATGAATATTACCTAAGCTATAAATTCGTTACGGACACTGATCACGCAAGTCGTTAGCTTATCTGGCTCTTTCGATTTTTTTATTATTACTGTTGTTATTAATCGATTAATATAAATCGATTTAAAATCGCTTTTATGTAATAGAATAGAAGATTTTGTTAATTTACCGCTGGTAGGACGTCTTGTGTCTTGTGAGTCCGCGCGAGTAGGTACCACCACCATTTTTTTTTCGGGCAGGGTGCCGTACCTCATGCGAGGCTTCCGCGCCTAGGGAGTGCGCTTAGTATGTGGGACTTAAAAGACGTAAAGATGTTCAGAGCAGACCGCGGGTACAAGGATGTGTAAGGGCCCTACCCATCAAACGACTCCCCTTACACTCTCTCACCCGACATCCTATTTCCACCCGAGGTCAAAACCCAGTCAGAATAGGGGGGCTCCCACGGTCAACACTACAACCAGACTCGCAGCTTCCCCTAGGACGCCCGACCGATGGGTTGTCGAGGCTATAGTCAACGACTCTACGTCGGCCGTCTCGGTGCGGTAGCCCGACAGGGCCCACAGACGGTGCCGCTGGTTTTCCGGAATACCCCACTGGACCAGAACCAGACCAGAACCAAAAATTTTGTAAATTGTAAATTACTTTTGATGACCGAAACATCAGTATTATTATTAGTAGAGCATTAACTAAACTAATATGCCTGTATGTATGTACATTTCATGTTATCTTGTTCATAAAATTATCGAAAGTAAGTTTTCCTTTAAAAATAGCTGTAATTATTTACCTGTTAATATAGGATGTAAAGTCTTTGGCTGTATACTACAAGGCACAGTACTAATTAAAACAGGTGTCATTGTTTACGATACGTCACCGCATAATGTTGTGACTCGATTTCTTAACTTTAGAGTTATCCAAGTCCTAATAAACAAAACTGATTGGATTAATTACGAATTTTCACCATAGATTAAATATTAAATCCGTACGTGGGCTGCACTAAAAGTATCGGGAATGGAATATTTCCACTGTTCCTGTCATATTAAAATCTTTTTAATTGAAAACTCCTTGGTTTTAAAAATCGAATACCATTTATTTATTTAAAAAAGATTCTCGGTCTTGTCACGAGGTTTTGTCAAACTTGTTTAGTCGTTGAGAAAATGGAATTGACTCGAGAAAATTCAAGAGCGATGATTTATTATGACTTTCGAAGTGGTTTAACACAAAAACAGAGTGTTGACCGGATGATTTCTGCATTTGGTGATGAAGCCCCATCTAAAACCACAATTTATCGCTGGTTTGCTGAGTTTCAACGTGGACGTGTCAAGCTCAGTGATGATCCCCGTCAAGGTCGTCCAAAAACTGCAATCACCCAAGAAAACGTTGATGCTTTGCGTAAGCTGATTTAGGAAGATCGACATGTTACATACCGCGAAATTCAGGCAACTTTAGACATTGGCATGAGTTAAATACAAATAATCTTGCATGAACAATTAGGTGTAAAAAAGTTGTTTTCCCGATGGATACCGCATTCGCTCTGTGAAGAGCAAAAAGCGGCTCGCGTTACTTGGTGCGTCAGAACTCTCGAAAGATTCCACGTAGGATCCTCAAATGCTGTATACAACATTGTATCAGGTGACGAATCCTGGATATATGCGTGCGAACCCGAAACAAAAAACCATTCACGAGTTTGGGTGTTCGAAAATGAGTTAAAGCCAACAAAAATTGTTCGTTCACGGAGTGTTGCAAAAGAAATGGTGGCCACGTTTGTCTCCAAAACCGGCCATGTTACGACTATTCCTCTTGAGGGACAAAGAACGGTTAATGCAGAATGGTATGCTAGCATTTGTTTGCCACAGGTCGTTTCTGAACTCCGTAAAGAGAACTGCAACCGCCGCATCATCCTACATCACGACAATGCGAGTTCTCACACCGCGCACAGAACAAAAGAGTTTTTAGAGCAAGAAAACATAGAATTATTAGACCATCCGCCGTACAGCCCTGACCTAAGCCCTAATGATTTCTATACTTTCCCTAAAATAAAGAATAAATTGCGTGGACAGAGATTTTCATCACCTGAAGAAGCTGTGGACGCCTACAAAACGGCTATTTTGGAGACCCCAACTTCCGAATGGAATGGTTGCTTCAATGATTGGTTCTATCGTATGGAAAAATGTGTCGAATTTCGCGGAGAATACTTCGAATTTCGCGGAGAATACTTCGAAAAGCAATAAATACATTTTTAAATAGTAATGTTGTGTCACTTCGTTAATTCCCGAAATTTTCAGTGCCGCCTAGGTATAAGTGTTTTAATAGGAAATCATTTACTACAAAAAAAGAACACAAAGTCAGATTAAGGTACAAAGCTTGCAACGCGGACTTTTCAGTCGAAAATGACTATAGGGTTCTTTCTGAAAAAGTAACCCAGCAGCCAGCGATTTGGCTGGCCCCTGGCATTGCTGCCAACCATTAGCGACGATGAACACTCACTATCAGGTGAGCCGTCTGCTCGTCGGTCGAGAGGCAATAAAAAAATGCCAAATTTAAAGGGACGTGACTGCTACCTTGCAGTGTCACCATAACGTTCTGAATCAACTCAGTTCACAATGAATTAAAAAATACATTTTCTTAAAAACAAATGACGATTAGTGATATTACGATGATTTTTACGTATGGCAATCTACATACACATATCACTCGGTACTGTGGAACTTATGCCGCATTAGTAGCCCGTGGTTATATCCGAGTTCGATATTTTGTAATTCAGAAATAATGTAACACGTTATATTCTCCCAGTATAAAGAGTTGCTTGTATTCCTTCAAGTCCATTAACTACGAATTGTGGATCTTTTGATATGTAAAGTAGGGAGCCAGCAAACACACTCTCGTATATATTGTGGTAGATATACCGACGTTACCGCTTGATATCATGTTCACTACAGGCTAGATGTACTTTGTATCTAAATTCGTTCAGTTATTTTTGCGTGATTAACTCACAAACTTTTTTTTTTCTACCTATGTTGATAGCCTTCAGAGGCTATTTCAACATCCGAACGGTCTGTAGCCTTTCCGGAATCGCAGTCGAAACCCCACACAAGAAAGGCACACCTAGCCAGTGCCATAATTGCCAATTATACGGGCATTCTTCCCGTAACTGTCACGCGCGCCCCCGATGCGTCAAGTGTTTAGGCGATCACGCCACGGCCCTATGCACTCGCGATCAAAAAACCGCGACGGAACCGCCTAGCTGCGTCCTGTGTCGAACACAGGGTCACCCCGCAAATTACCGCGGATGCCCCCGAGCCCCTAAAATAAATCGCCGCGTCGCCCGCCANAGTATTATAACGTAACAATTACTACAATATTGAAATGCCTGGAGCGAGCAACTCATTCCCACTTTGTGCAATCTTCTAGATAATCATTGACTTTATAGTAAGCTTTATTGCACAGATGTTCTTTAATAGTTTTCTTAAACCTATGTATATGTAGGTTCTGAACATCATGTGGGATTTGTTGTACAGGCGCACAGACAAACACCCGAATGAATTTCGTATCTTATGTAACCTACTCATCGGCACAACAAGCTTGTGTTTGTTCCTAGTATTTCTATTATGTATGTCCGACTGTTTAGGAAACTCCTCAATATGTTTACGAACATACATCAAATTTTCCCCAAATTTTCCCAAAAATCCCCAGTAACGTCGACAAAATATTGATTGAGATTTCTTTTTTAAGACTTGATCAACTTTTGATTACAAGAACGCTTACACTGACTACGAAACCTCCGTGGTATATTTTATGAATATCAATCACGCGATTCCCAAATTCATTGAGCTATTTCAATATATATTTTTTATTATTAATATAACTAGCTGACCCGACAAACTTCGTACTGTCTCAATCGATAAATAAAAGACCAAAACTTTTGTATAAAATTAACTTAAAACAAACAAAAGGCATCCGTCCGACGGGGAGGACACATCAAAAGAAAAACAAAATTGTTATTTTTATTTAATTCCAAGCATATTCATACTTATCTACCTTTTAAGCCTTCTCTGGACTTCCACAAATAATTCAAGACCAAAATTAGCCAAATCGGTCCAGCCGTTCTCGAGTTTAAGCGAGACTAACGAACAGCAATTCATTTTTATATACACTTATATAGATAGATAAACTAAAATGTACGGACTGTAATAAATTTCAGAAAATTCAAATTCATAGCAACCACGAATGAAAGATGAATGAGTAAGTTGAATGACTCTAACATTTAAATCCGGTAACAATATTTCCATTGCATGTTACCAAAACAAACTTCATTATGGTTAAACAGGTGACACGAACAAGCGTACATTATTAACTATACGTATCGTAGGTGGATTGAGAAGGTCAATAACCCGATATATTATTATCAATACTACTACACCGAACCATCAATGTGTAATAATAGGTTTCAAAGATTTATGGTTAATATTTTTAGAACGAGTATTTTATTTATACTCGTAACTATGCGTTGTAGATTTAGATTTATCAAATGTGTATTTATGAACGAATAGCTTTGGATGTTTATTTCAAGTATTCTTGTGTTCTATGCTTTTTACGTCATAGAGATCGCGTTGGTCACGATTCGGATTTTTTTGAAATGGAGACTTTAAATCAAAGTTATGTTCTATGCATATCATTTAGATGTTTTAATGTTATTTATTCACTTCTGTACAATATTTAAAAATAAAACCGATTACCATTTTCCATTACAAATAATGATGTATTTTTAATGAGTACTGAACGAGCAACCTCATCGATATTATTCGTCTAGTTAATTGGAAAATATCAAGAACACATAAATGAGATTAAAATTTACTTCTCGTGAGAAATCATCTTCTCGCATTAAAACTGTATAATCTCAAAACTTACTAATTTTACAGGAGAGTGTTTTAAAGGTTTAAAAAGTGATATTTTTAATATTAATCATCTTCGCAACATTTACTTTTAATTTTTTACCAGTTAGGTACATTATCTGTCTTTTAAAGTAAGATAAAATTATATATTAATTTTGTTAATAATAATATGTAGTAGTCAAAACATAGGTTAACAAACAAAAAAAAAACTAAAACTAAACTACGCTCTTTTGATAGTATTTATGAGAAAAATACTGGTGATACCAAAAGATTCCGCATATTAACTCAATTTCGAATATTTTTGGAAATTGTGCACTTTTAATTCGAAAAGACGAAATGTTTATCTATGAAATATTCGCATAATTGATCACAACTAAAACGTTTACCATAAATCATGGACGTCATAATCTAAAAGGCGTCCTCTATGAAATAGTTCTTAGACAATGAACGGCAAGACTACGGAATTGCCATTACGCTGTACCACGACTCGAGATTATTTGAATTTTCTATAAGATGACCAATTTGCTTGTTTCATTTCATATATTAGTTAGGACAGTAGGAATATAAAACAAGGACAGTAGGAACATAAAACAAGATTTTAGAATGAAATGGTCCACATAAGAATGAATATTACCTAAGCTATAAATTCGTTACGAACACTGATCACGCAAGTCGTTAGCTTATCTGGCTCTTTCGATTTTTTTATTATTACTGTTGTTATTAATCGATTAATATAAATCGATTTAAAAATCGCTTTTATGTAAACGAATCGAAATTTTTCTTAATTTACCGCTGGTAGGACGTCTTGTGTCTTGTGAGTCCGCGCGAATAACCACCACCGTTTTTTTTTTTTCGGGCAGGGGGCCGGACTTCATGCGACGCTTCCCCACCTAGGGAGTGCGCGTAGTATGTGGGACTTAAAGGTCTGCAGATGTTGAGAGCAGACCGCGGGTACAAGGATGTGTAAGGGCCCTACCCATCAAACGACTCCCCTTACACTCTCTCACCCGACATCCTATTTCCACCCGAGGTCAAAACCCAGTCAGGGTAGGGGGGCTCCCATGGTCAACACTACAACCAGACTCGCAGCGTCACCCTAGGACGCCCGACCGATGGGTCGTCGAGGCGATAGTCAACGACTCTACGTCGACCCTCTCGGTGCGGCAGCTCGACAAGCCGTCCCAGGCGGTACCGCTGGTGTTCCGGAATACCCCGTTGAACCAGAACCAGCCTGCCAGATCGGAACGCGATACACCGCCAACCGGTTGTTCTTACACAACAGTTCCGTAGCACTGCTGCCCTGCAGCGCGCTAGAGCATAGGTAGCACGCCGCTCGGTCTCTCTTGGTTCGCCCATTACGTTCACCGGTAGAGAGGTCGCCACCTACAGGGGCCGAAATCGGGCAAAAGTCCTTCTCCGGCCCCCGACTTGGCGGCGACGGATAGGTCCGGAGAGGAATGAGCTCTCCCTCTCTCATTCCGCCGCCTCCTTCTTCGAGATAGTGGACTCGCACAATTTGAGCATCGCCTTCCAGAACTGATCGCTGCCAAACATCGTAGCCACGACGGTACCCCAAATAAAAATGACTTTTGATGACCGAAACATCAGTATTATTATTAGTAGAGCATTAACTTAACTAATATACCTGTATGTATGTACATTTCATGTTATCTTGTTCATAAAATTATCGAAAGTAAGTTTTCTTTTAAAAATAACTGTAGTACAAATTTAACTGTTAATATAGGATGTAAAGTCTTTGGCTGTAGACTTCTAGGCACAGTACTAATTAAAACAGGTGTCATTGTTTACGATACGTCACCGCATAATGTTGTGACTCGTCACGGTGACACACATTGAATACACGCTTTAGGTAAAGCATTTTAATGCACTCGATACTGGTTGAAAGTACTGCCAGCAATGAACTGTGGCATGAAGGTAACATAGATAATAAAAAAAAGGGTGCGTGTACTTATGTACGCGCGTAAGTAGTTATACTTTATTTTTATTAAATTTATTTCTTATTTTATTTATTTAAATTTTCATCAATTCGAAAAAAAAACGACAAAACAAAAGAACGCATAACTAAATTTTTAATTAATAACAATCACAAGCTGGCTTGTAAGGCGGGTATTATTGTTCGAGGTTGACGATAGCATTGTCTTTGTGATTGTGTGCATGATCTGTGCTGCTGAAAAAATTACATTGATTTCTTAACTTTAGAGTTATCCAAGTCCTAATAAACAAAACTGATTGGATTACGAATTTTCCGAATTTTCCCCATAGATTAAATATTTAATCCGTATAAGTGTTTTAATAGGAAATCATTTACTACAAAAAAAGAACACAAAGTCGGATTAAGCTACAAAGCTTGCAATGCGGACTTTTGAGTCGAAAATGACTGTAGTGCTCTTTTTGAAAAAGTAACCCAGCAGGCAGCGACTTGGCAGGCCCCTGGCATTGCTGACTACCATTAGCGACGATGAACACTCACTATCAGGTGAGCCGTATGCTCGTCGGTCGAGAGGCAATAAAAAAATGCCAAATTTAAAGGGACGTGACTGCTACCTTGCAGTGTCACCATAACGTTTTAAATCAACTTAGTTCACAATGAATTAAAAGATACATTTTCTTAAAAACAAATGACGATTAGTGATATTACGATGAAGTTTACGTATGGCAATCTACATACACATATCACTCGGCACTGTGGAACTTATGCCGCATTAGACGTAGCCCGTGGTTATATCCGAGTTCGATATTTTGTAATTCAGAAATAATGAAACACGTTATGTTCTCCCAGTATGAAGAGTTGCTTGTGTTCCTTCAAGTCCATTAACTACGAATTGTGGATCTTTTGATATGTAAAGTAGCGAGCCAGCAAACACACTCTCGTATATATTGTGGTAGATATACCGACGTTACCGCTTGATATCATGTTCACTACAGGTTATATCTACTTTGTATATAAATTCGCTCAGTCATCTTTGCGTGATTAACTCGCAAACTTTTTTTTCCTACCTATGCTGATAGCCTTGAGAAGCTATTTCAGCTTCACCCTGGCGTGTAGGTGAGCTCTCGGGGCTCAAACCGGAACTGGTGTAACTAACACTGGGCCTAGCAAGAGCAGTGCTTCGCAGAATCTACCACCGGATCGGAAACGCGATCCACTGAGAAGATCTGACGAGAAACTCATTGGGCTGTGGGTTAATTTACTCGTCGAGCCCTTCGTCGCAAGCAACGGGCTCAGCGAGGACGATGACCGCTTGAGGTACACTCATAAACGCACTAATGCATTACCGATATATCTACGTGTTCATTTTTAAGAGATCTTTTTTTTAGTGACGGAAAAAAAAACATAGTGATTAACTAAAAAAATAGGTTTCAAATAAAATCGTCGATTAAACAAATTCAGGACAGTCATAGGACAGTGCGATAAAAATAAAGCGCATTATAAAGTGAAAGATTTTATTAAAGGTGGCGCTGCGTTTGATTGAGCCGCTCACTCCTAATCTTTTCAGTTTTATTTATATTCCTTTTTTGGAATTAAAGTACGTTTATGATGGCTTAAGATAATTTACATAATAAAATAAAAAAACAGGTCCTCAATTTTTTTCCGCTGCTTCTTCTCAGAATCTGTTGGCTCTTAGAATCGGTGAGTTTATCTTACATTCAATAAGAATGTTAAATGAAATTCCAATCGATTAAATGATTTTGAATTTGAAATTAACGTTAAGCCTATGACATCGAGAACTTTCAAACATTTATATATAAAAAAAAAACTTCAAAAGATACAAAGTAAAAGTTTGAATTTAATGATAAATAACAACCCACAACCGCCTACAGCTGGATGTCGAGAATGAAACTTGTTTTCGTAATTAGTGTCTAACGATACCATAGTAGGATATGAAATGTTTGTGATTTTTTATTGCTTAAATAGGCCAATAAGTCCACGGCTCGCCTAGTCTAACGTGGCTACAGAAGCCCATAGATATCACAACGTGAATGTCGCCGTCCACACGTGATATACGACGTCGAAAACTCAATTATATTTTATTACGACTGCCCCAAACTTAAGACCGGAACACATGTGGAACGGAACACAATGAAGTGGTCGTAGCCTAAAGGATAAGACGTCCGGTGCATTCGAATGTAGCGATGCACCGGTGTTCGAATCCCGCCGGCTGGTACCAATTTTTTCAATTAAATACGTACTAACATATGTTCACGATTGACTTCGAAGGTGAAGGAATAACATCGTGTAATAAAAATCGAAACCGCAAAATTATAGTTTGCGTCATTACTGGTTGTAGGACCTCCTGTAAGTCCGGGTAGGTATTACCACCACCCTGCCTATTTCTAAAAGCAGCAATGCGTTGAAAGCAATAAAAAAAAATGTCTTCTTCCTGACAATAAACAAAATGGTAGTAACTACTCGTACGTGCTCACAACACAGTCTTTCAGTAAAAAGTGATTTGCCTCTGCGCAGCTTCACATTAGGAGACTTCAAAACAGATCGCGTAAATGATTTATGGGAATAAAAATCTTCACGGTGCTATGTTTCGCGCGGTCTCACACCAAATTAACCATTGTGATAAATTTTAGTTCAGCTCCATCACAAGTGGACAACATTACTGATCACGAGCTCAATTTACGGACGAAAATCTTGCGACTGACCCTACAAATTCAAGTGTACTTTCCAGATATTATTTAGTTATTTAATGTCCAAGTGTCAGGGCTAATCACAAATATTAGACTTTTGCACGTGATTTATTTTCTGTATTATAACACATTATCTAGGTATATTTTAATACGTGAAGCAATAACTTTGTATCCCTTTTTACGAAAATTGCGCGGACGGAGGAGTATGAAAATTTCCACACTTATAAAGAATATAGAGAAGGAGTGCACAATGCTAATATTTTTTTTTAAATAATGCATAAATGATACATTAAATCAATAAAGAAAACATTACACACACTACATACCATGTATTTGACGCACACACGCATGCATACTATTTATTGTCAAACTTTTGTTCTTGACGTCTGTTGTCAAATTGAGAGTAGATTAAATTGTCTTTGTTAATATTTTTTATAGTGTAGTCTTGGCGAAATTTGTGATTATAGAAGTATAAAATACAATCATAATAGTGTACAAACTTACAATTCCAATTAATTATAGTCGAATTTCGACTACTGCGGGACCTCTAGTAACGATTAATAACCAATCATAGCAATTTGTGGTGTGCGTCATTTAAATTTCGTCGTCGAAGAGTAGACTGTATAGCGAGTCAGGTATGGTCTTATTGAATAAACTGTAATGGTTGAATTTAATTCAAAATCGAATGGCAAGAGTATTCAATAATAAACTTAAATCAATACGACTTTTTAGGAGAGTAGGATTAAATAGCACTTGGCTATTTACATGCGCCTTAATTAAGGAGAGAGCTGTTATTCTACAGAATTTGATAAAGTTTGTGTTTTGTTTTTAACCTACGCTGTGGTTGTAATTACAAGTCTCAAGCTCATCGAGAAGATAGTACTTTACTCGAACATTTTTATGTTTAGGCTCTAGTAACCACATAACACCAGGTGGGCTGTGAGCTCGTCCACCCATCTAAGAAAGAAAAAAAAACACTGCTGTACTGGATTTTAGTTCAAAATAGTTCAAAAGAACGAGCCCCACCTTTTTTTTTTTTTTAAGGCTGGGGAATCCATTTTCGGATACCCGGTCGAGGGGGGTAAGAGACCGGGTTATGTCGAACTCCGGCGCCTCCAGAGAAGAACAGGGAGAAGAAGAAGACAGGGGTCCTGCTCTTCTCCCAATTCCTGCCAGGAGACTACGCCTTGAGAAAGGCGCGCGAGGCACTGCACGGCCCGACTAAACCCCATCGAGCCCCACCACTCCGTACCCGTCCGAACTCACAAGATGTCCTACCACCAGTAATTACGCAAATTATAATTATTCGATTTACGGCAGACTTCGTAGTGTCTCAATCGATAAATAAAAGAACTAAACTTTTGTATAAAATAAACTTAAAACAAACAAAAGGAATCAGCCCGACGGGAGACACATCAAAGGGAAATCAAAATTGTTATTTTTATTTAATTCCAAGCATTTTCATATTTATCTACCTTTTAAACATTCTCTGGACTTCCACAAATAATTCAAGACCAAAATTAGCTAAATCGGTCCAGTCGTTCTCGAGTTCTAGCAAGACTAACGAACAGCAATTCATTTTTATATATATAGATTATTTTCGATGCATTAATATTATTGTATAATAATGTCTGTACATTTGTTGAAACTGACGATTTCAATTATAAAGAATTCTAAACGACTTACATACTATATTCAACTCGTTTCGTCATAGAATGATTTATGGCTCGTAACAATTTAGTGAATTGATGCGCGTTTGTTAAATAGGCCCATAAAAATAGTTCGTTTAAAAATAGCTTAAGGAACACGATGTGTAAGAGCACTGCTTATACAGTGTGTTAAATAAAATACCGAAACAGGAATATATTACTAAATTGATGTAAACAAAAAAACGACTTATTTACTTATCTAAGAATAAATAAATGAAGTTTTTGTTTTGTTTATTTATTTATTTATGTGTGATACTAACAGTACAATATATCCATATAGTAAATTAAATATAAATGAACTTATTAAATTTGACGAACCAAAAATTCTGCTGGTGGGAGACAACTGAATATCGCCCTCTACTTTGATGCGCGGTACCGATGATTATACTCGGCATTTTTGATTGACATTTCAATAGAAAAAACTTTTGATCATCAATACCCAAAACTACCTTAGACCCTTCGATATGGTATACCTATATAGGTGAATACGAGCCAACTCTATACCGCCATCCTGACAATTCTACTGCTCTATACCTAATGAATGAAGATATTTTTGAAGTCTTTTTAAAGGATTTTTGAATTTTTGAAGAATTTTTGAAGTCGTCGTGGCCTAAAGTATAAGACATCCTGTGCATTCGTGTTGAGCGATGCACCAGTGTTCGAATCACATGCGGGTACCAATATTACTTATGACATACGTACTCAGCAAATGTTCGCGATTGACTTCCACGGTGAAGGAATAACATTGTGTAATAAAAATCAAATCCGCAAAATTATAATCTGCGTAATTACTGGCGGTAGAGCCTGTTGTGAGTCCGCGCGGGTAGGCACCACCACTGCCTATTTCTGCCGTGAAGCAGTAATAATGCGTTTCGGTTTAAAGGGCGGGGTAGCCGTTGTAACTATACTGAGACCTTAGAACTTATATATCAAGGTGGGTGGCGCATTTACGTTGTAGATATCTATGGGTTCCGGTAAGCACTTAACACCAGGTTGGCTGTGAGTTCGTCCATCCATCTAAGCAATAAAAAATATATAAAAAAATATGTGATTCGTATGGGCTCGAGAATCCATTAAATACCTAATGCACGGAGATAGTCACGTATGCCTACTTATTGTTTTTAAATTACATACTTATAGAACGAACTAAACTGATTCTGAAACTAGTTTCGACCACAAACGTGGTGAGCACTAAGAACCGGTCGACTCGGACCGTGTTAAGTATTCGCGGGGGTGAACAGGTTTTTGCTACACATGCACCTTCTATGCACAGAAAGGCTGCACCTATTTGATTTTCTAATTCATCGTAAATTTTCTTCGATTATAGTTTTATATTCTTGATTGAGAGACTTAGATCATATGTCACAGGAAGAGTGACGGCAATCACGTAGTGATATTTTGAGCTTTTTCTTCTTACCTATACGCTAGTAGCCTAGGGGGCTATTCCAGTTACGCCTGGAGGGGTAGGTGAGCTCACGCGCTCAACCTGAGGGACTATGCTAACACTAGTCCTAGCAAGCGCAGTGTTTCGCAAAATCTACTAACGGATCGGAATCGCGATCGACTGAGAAGATTCGGCGAGAAACTCAGTACTCTGTGTCTTTGGGTTAGTTCGCTCGTCGAGTTCTTCCTAGTTGGTGCTTGACAGACCTAAAAGCACCGAGAGTAGATCTGAGGGATCTGACAAGATATTATTATGTGTCGGTCAAAGGCGACTTTGCGTTCCCCCGCCGTGGTCGGATAAGACTATTTATTACCCTCTTGGAATTTGGCATACGAATGTTCTGTCTAATAAAAAAGATTACACAATCGCCATTAGTGCCATGCGAAAGGCCTAGGTCGAAACATATTTTTGATTCGACAATCGTCATAAAACACTTCATTGTATTCTTGAATTTCGAATATTCCCGACATACAGACCCGTTACGATTCACAGCTGCTTACAATGCACCCGGCGTTCGCATTCCCTAAAGAATCGGACATAAAAAGAAGAAAGGGATACACGGTGCCACATTTTGCGAGGTCGCTTGTGTTTTATACGGTACTGACCTTGAAGGGCGCGGTCGGGAACCTTAAAGGGCGCACCGAACTCCCGTCACGTACCGCCACGCCAAAATAGTTGACAACAGTCCAGTTACAATGCGACACGACAAAATAACAGTTCATGAATGAGTTTTTGAAATCGAATTAATTCATTTGGATGTTCAGTTAAATTTAGATTCGTATTTTACGATCATTTCTAATGCAGTTCTGAGAACCAACTTATACCCACGCTACGTAATAAATACAATTCACTGTTTAAAATAAATGGTTTTTCGGATTCGTCATTGTGACTGTCTCGAATGAAGAATTACATTCATTTCGTGCATAAGAGTATTGAAAAATTAGACTCGAGGTTACTGACCTTATTTCCTATTAACCGTACCTAACGGCAGTATTCCCATGTATCTTCCTATTTAACTTTCTAACTGTTAACCTCTATCTCATATCTTAATGATTGGCTAGTGCCAAAATAATTATGCGTTCTAATTTAAAGTATAAAAACCTATGCTACCGTCGCAATTAAAATTTGAATCTTATCTGAAGGCAGCTTTAGCAGTGCACTTCGTGTACGGTGTTTATAGGCTCTTGTAACCTTTTAAACACGTCCTTACGGATCCATCAGATCCAATTCTTCTCCATCGCTCCCTCATTGCTGAGGATCGTAACTCCGTTTTAGCTTGTCGACTGTCAGCCTCCATCGGTTCCGGTCAGTTGCCTGGTGTAGTGCAGCGCTAAGTGGTCCGCTGGTTTGCTCGGAGATCTGGTCGGACCAACGTTTGGGGCTCTGGCCTCTAGGACGTTTTCCTTCTACTTTCCCAGTGACCATCAGACGTTCCAAGTTGTCTACACCTCTGCGGGAAACCAAAGTAGCGCATTATGCGTTGCAGACAGGTGGCAGACAGGCGTTGAGCGTTCTCCATTTTAAGCTGATGTAGGACCGAGATGTTCCTGCGGTGGGCTGTCCATGGAATCCTTAATAGGCGGCGCCAGCACCACATTTCAAAAGCATCAAGTCTGTTTCGGTCAGCTGCTTTTATGGTCCATGTTTCTGCTCCATAGAGAGCGATTGGAAAGACCAGTGAGTGCACAAGATGTATTTTGGTCCTATTCGAAATATTACGATCTTTCCAAATTTTTTCAACTGCGTCATAGCTGTTTTAGCCATTCCAATACGTCGGCGTATTTCAGGCTCACAGCTCTCCTTATCCGTGATCACAGAACCAAGGTAGACAAACTGGTCTACGGCCTCGTATTCTGCCAAAAGGTCCGTACGCTGAGTGGATGAGAAGCGGTCTACGACTAGCAGCTTGGTCTTGCTTTTGTTAATTGCTAGTCCCATGCTTAGGCTTATAGCCTCTAATCTGTCCAGAAGCGCCTTCATCTCCGCCTCAGATGAAGCAAGAAGTGTGGTGTCGTTGGCATTCTCAGGTTTGTTATCTGAACTCCCCCTATTCTAACGACTCCTTCCCAGTTTCCTAAAGTCTGGAGCATTATATATTCCTCATATATATTGAAGAGAATAGGTGAGATAACACATCCTTGCCGGACTCCTTTTTGGAAACGAAATTTACTTGAAGTGGCATTTTCGATAGAGACAGACCCAAACCCCGACTCGTACAGGTTGCGAATCAACATAACAAGATGACTCGGAACTCCTGTTTCACTTAGGATCTCCCACAGTTTCTCCCATTTCACGCAATCAAAGGCCTTCTGATAATATACGAAGCATATAAAGACAGGTATGTTGTACTCATAGCATTTCTCTACAATGAGTCGCAAGTTTCGAATTTGCTAGATTCATTCGCGAAGTAGCTGCTCTTGAGCTGTTAGGTCTCCTTCGGAGGCGCTCGGGTAGCTGTTAGCAAATCCCACCCCTCTTGGCTGAGCCTTTGCTCACCCACTTGTCCTGGTGAAACTGGAAAGGCCTCCGGGCCACCAGTAATCCTTCAATCATAAAAAAAAACCTTTTAATATTAGTTGGGGTTTTATTACACCATAAATTACAAACATAGAAATAAAATTGATTTTTTAAAATCCATTTTAATTTTTATACTTGTTACACTTTTAATTATGGCAACATCGACGTGAGAATACCCAAGGCAGGTCAAGTGTGACTCCTCTTTAAACCTCTATAAAGCGGTGCTGTGAACCGAAAAGGTTTCAAAAACCATTTTAAAGGGACTACCTTTTTGTAGTTTTCCGAACTTGGAAAGGTTCAATGCAATTTGGTGCTCATGATAATTATTCTGTGCCCATGAACGTGAAAATAGCACATCGTTTTTAGATTGCGAACGACTCGGTCGTGTAGTTGGGAGTGGGAACCACTTGTAAAGTTACGTTAGTTAATTATTTAATTAGGTTATCAATAAGGTTCTAGGAAAAACTACAGTTTAAAAAAAAACAAGAAATACAATAACTAATTATTTTTAAACATTCTATGACACTAATTTTATTATTTTATTTTACAGAATTTCAGATGACATTATTATCAAGATGACAAGAAAGTTTTTGTTTTGTTTTCCACTTCGCGTGGGAAACGTTGTCTTCGGATTCATTGTTATTGTAAGTTGATTAATTAATTATATTCATTTTACATTTTTTCTTTGGTATAAAAATGGATATACGAGGTAATATGACCAGAGTTAAAATAAAAATTATGGACATTTATGACATGAAAAGTCAGGTTTTTTATTATAATTTGTTACACGCTATAAATATATTCACTTAATAATGCTACTTATGGACACTTCTTTTTCCGTGAAAAATATTGGAAGTATTAAATAATTATGAAATAACAATTAAAAGGCTAAAAATAAAATTACTACGATACGAAAAAATATATATTTGGCGCCTGATTGAACTTAAGAAATGAATAAACAAATTGCATATTTTTTCTTTCAGGCGCATTCTCCTAATAATGTTAAGGTATTTTAACTTCAGCTTCGTTGTTGCATATCTTGTTGGAAATACATGAGTATAAATTTCATCAATCGATTAGAAAAAAACAATGACAGCTGTATGATTTTTCAATTGTTTACGCTGTTTTTTTGCGCCATGCTACATTTTGATGATCAATATAATTTATCTGAGCATTAGTTAATCTGACACAATATGATGTACAGTCCAAATTTTAATAACTTTTTGATAATTTTTTGAGCATTTTCTAATTATCCGCTCCACGTTTTTTCCCTAAAAACTTGACTA
Organism: Bombyx mandarina; assembly: GCF_003987935.1. The sequence goes on from NW_021011543.1 coordinate 1,184,988, forward strand.
CTATATACATATCGATAATATATGAATGCAATCTATCAACGAAATATATTGAAATTATATTTGCATACAGCGAAAAATGTACCTTAAACGATATTTTAAAACTGAAATTTTCTGCTTTTATCATGGATATGATAAGACGATTCTAGCGATATTGCAATATATATTTTAACGAAAGATTCTAAGCCATATTTATGTACAGTCGCGTCTAATAAGTTTAAATTACTCATATTTTTTAACAAAAGCGTATTTAGCCCATCTAATCACGTGGACAAAATAAAAGAGGTACAAATGTAACAGGTTCATTGAAAGTGTCGAGGCCAGCGCCCCAAACACAGCTGCGCCCACACCCTGCACTATAGATAAAGCCGCCCCTGTTTTTGAATCAGTTTACGTCGATTGATACGTCACGACGATCCATTAACGGTGCTTTTAGGTACCTCAATCACCGGTCACCGTCCTCGCCGAACCCGTAACTTGCGACGAAGGGCTCGACGAGTACATTAACCCATAGACACAGCCCACTGAGTTTCTCGCCGGATCTTCTCAGTGGGTCGCGGTTCGGATCCGGTGGTAGATTCTGCGAAGCACTGCTCTTGCTAGGGTCAATGCTAGCGACACCTCCGGTTTGAGCCCCGAGAGTTCACCTACACGCTAGGGTCGTGAGTCGTCGTGGCCTAAAGGATAAGACGTCCGGTGCATTCGTGTTGAAGCGATGCACCGGTGTTCGAATCCCGCAGGCGGGTACCAATTTTTCTAATGAAATATTTACTCAACAAATGTTCACGATTGACTTCCACGGTGAAGGAATAACATCGTGTAATAAAAATCAAACCCGCAAAATTATAATTTGCGTAATTACTGGTGGTAGGACCACTTGTGAGTCCGCGCGGATAGGTACCACCGCCCTGCTTATTTCTGCCGTGAAGCAGTAATGCGTTTCGGTTTGAAGGGTGGGGTAGCCGTTGTAACTATANCCGACACTTATTTATATAGAAAATTAACCTCAAAACGAGTTTTTATTTTTATTATATTTTTTATAATAGTGGCGTCAATTTCAATATATTTTTTAGATATCCAATACATTTAAGAATTTGAATCAGTACATTTTTATAGTAATATTTGATGTCCATCTTGGGCCTAGCACACTATGGAGAGTGGGCAATCCCCTTTGAATAACTTTTTGATATTTTTTTTAGCATTTTGTAATTATCCGCTCCACGTTTATTTCCTAAAAACTTTACTACTATTATAGATATCGATATTATATTGATTTACCTACCAATGAACTACATTGAAATGATACTTTCATACAATGAAAAATTCACCCTAAACGATATTTTAAAACTGAATTTTTCAGTCCTTTATAATAGATATGATAAGACGATTCGAGCGATATTTCAATATACATATATTTTAACGAAAGATTCTAAACCATATTTATGTACAGTCGCGTTTAATAAGCTTAAATTACTCATATTTTTTAACAAAAGCGTATTTAGCCCATCTAGCATCTTCTACGCCCTCGCACGGGGTCAAAATGGAATAGGTACAAATGTAACAGGCTCATTAAAAGTGTCGAGGCCAGTGCCCCAAACACAGCTGCGCCCACACCCTGCACTATAGATAAAGCCGCCCCTGTTTTTGAATCAGTTTACGTCGATTGATACGTCACGACGATCCATTAACGGTGCTTTTAGGTACCTAAATCACCGGTCACCGTGCTCGCCGAACCCGTAACTTGCGACGAAGGGCTCGACGAGTAAATTAACTCATAGACACAGCCCACTGAGTTTCTCGCCGGATCTTCTCAGTGGGTCGCGGTTCGGATCCGGTGGTAGATTCTGCGAAGCACTGCTCTTGCTAGGGTCAATGCTAGCGACACCTCCGGTTTGAGCCCCGAGAGTTCACCTACACGCTAGGGTAAACACTTATATAGCCTCTCAAGGCTATCAATATAGGTAGGGAAAAAAAAGATACGTCGTTGACCGTGAGCACTCGTAAACATATTTCAACTTACGTAACCATCAGAAAGCGGCAAACGCCACAAGAGGCATGAACGTCTTACATGAATGTAGCCACGGAATAATTTATCTATTCCGTGAATGTAACACAAACGTCAAATGTAAAAACGTCACGAATGTTAAACGAAAACAAATAATAGTTTAAAAAACTAACAAAATACGCTTTAATAGAAAATCCAACTAAAAAATAGACTATTTTTAAATCAAATTTATTAATATTTATTTTCTATTTTTTAGTTGGATTTTCTATAAAAGCGTATTTTGTTAGTTTTTTTAAACTATTATTTGTTTTTAATTTTTTAGTTGAATTTCAAATTTTCAATATGTTTTTCAATTATTTTCTTTTAATTTTGAATTGTCATCGGTCCTTAATAAGTATACCAAATTTCGAGTTAATCCGAAGTTTTGAAGGGGGTCAAAATCATGTTCAAAGATTCCGTTACATACATACGTCTGAAGCTAATAAAAGCGTATTAACATTTTTGTATTACAGATAATAGCTGTAGCGGTATTGGCGTTCAGTCTATTCGAATTGGCAGATAACCTGGTGAATGGCTACAGGGACGACACGAGGTTCCGTGACTTCCAGAACCTTGAAAAAATCTTCGGTTCCGACCGTGACATATTAGTGACATACACTATTATTGTATATTACATGTCCTACATAATTGTGTCTCTATTATTGCTTTTGTTCAGTATTTTACTCGCCTGTGGTGCTTGGAAGGTAATTTTGAGTTTTTTTTCTAAGTGTTTATTATCTACTTGTGAATAAATATAAAATGGTCGCTCTAAGGAGTAGTAGGTTTAAAAGGCAGCCGCTTAGTTATGCCCCTGGCATTGCTCATTGCTCATGTCCATGAACAACGGTGTCAAGCTACTATCAAGTGTGCCGTATGTTCATTTACATACGATGACATTAAAACAGAACAATAACTATTATTTTATGTCTGTATTCTAATTTTGAATACATAATTTTGGTAATGCTTTTGATTCTCGTATTAAATTAAAAAAGTTTTATTTAGAACGTTGTGGGCGAACCCTTTTATTTGTGAAAATAAACATTAGAAATCATTCAAATTAAAAAACAGAACAAGAACCCGATAAATAATAATGTTTACATTTGCCGGAATTTATATTTAGTTTCACAGATTATATTTAGGTTATAGAGATGGCAACAAAATTTTATTTCATAGATTCTATGTATTTTTTTAAAAACGTTTTCTAAAATCTAATATCAATTTACGAAACAAGAGCAGAAAACGGAAACGTAGCCAACGTTAATGGAACTCGGAAACTGGTTCAATAAACTAATTGATGACGTGTCTGAAACCAATAAACGCGTATTGGCAGCTCACAATAAAATGAACAACATGATACGCCATTTTGCGTTCTACCTATAACTGACGTAATCTAATGAATATCTATATATTAATACGTGAAGCAAAACTTTGTACCCCTTTTTACGAAAATTGCGCGGACGGAGGAGTATGAAATTTTCCACACTTATAGAGAATATAGAGAAGAAGTGCAGAATGTTAATATTATTTAAAAATAATGCATAAAAGATACATTAAATCAATAAAGAAAACATTACACAGCTACATACCATGTATTTGACGCACACACGCATGCATACTATTTATTGTCAAACTTTTGTTCTTGACGTCTGTTGTCAAATTGAAAATAGATTAAATATTATTTGTCTTTGTTAATATTTTTTATAGTGTAGTCTTGGCGAAATTTGTTATTATAGAAGTATAAAATACAATCATAATAGTGTACAAACTTACAATTGCAATTAATTATAGTCGAATTTCGACTACTGCGGGACCTCTAGTATTATTTATATTACTACGAGAATACTTTATTTTTAAATTATACGTTAATAATACATTAAATCAATAAAAAACCATTACACACAATACAATGTATTTGACACACACACATATATATACGCTTTGTTTATTGTCAAACTTTTGCTTGCAGTCTGTGGTCAAATTGTAATAGGTTAATATTGTTTATCTTTAATATTATTTGTCTATAGTGTAGCCTTGGCGAAATCTGTGATTATAGAAGAACAATAAATACTCTTTGACAATAGAACCATATTAATGTCCAAGCTTATACGGGGGATCACTAGTTTTGTATACGCTTGTCCAAGCTTATACGGGGGACTACTAGTTTTGTATACGCTTGTCCAAGCTTATACGGGGGACCACTAGTAATTGCACTGGATTTGTTAGTACCGTTGGAGCTCCGTGGTATGCACATTTGGGCTTAATCGGTAAATAAGTGGCATCTTTCTCCTTCTCCAGTCGTACTCCTCATGTCTGAGGGTCGTGAACGCCTACCATTGAAGCAGATAGGATCTTATTTTCCGATTTCCGGCTTGGAGTTTTGATGATATATTTTTAATTCATCAATATTCACATAATCTGTATCCTTTAGTAAATGACTAAGATGTCTGGTGTACGCAAATCAAGTAATTCAACCTTGCCAGTTTAAATCCTGGAGGCCAGGAATAATTCGATTTTCGGTTGAAATTAATATTATTAAGAAACACGTTTGCTTTATCGAGATCTATGAGAAAAAAACCTGACTCAGGGTTGTTTAATATGAAATATTTATTTCCTTTATTCAATTTAAAAATCTTCACGTCACAATTTGAACATGGAAAGCGCGTCCTATACTTTTATCAAACTCCATAAATATTGCTTGAAGTTGTGTGTTAACATAAAATTCTATATCTATATGTTTATTTTTTGCAGGCCAATTCCTGTTTAGTGAGTACATTCTTCGTGTATAGTTTCTTCCATCTGTTCCTTACAATAGGACTTATTGTGTGGGAGGCTTTAACAGCTGGCTGGATACAACTCGGGCTGATTTTGCTCTCAGATGGTACTTATAATCTTAATTTATATAAAATTATTAAGTAATTAAGTAGTATTAAATAATTTAAAAAATATTTTTCTTCTCCTACTAATCTACTTTTGTGAGTCGTTGATATAATTATAGTTTTAATTTAGCGATTTAAATTAACCCATTACCGATTTAATCTTTATTCTTTTATTTTATAATCTATGATGTTTCGACTAATTAACACTATCTAGTCTGGCACTATCTTTGACTTCAGATTTCATCTTCACGTCTATCGCATTTCATTCACATATCAGATTGAACCATAAAATTAGATTGAGTTGTATTTTTATTTCTAACTAAATACGTACGTCTAATACGTACTCAACAAATGTTCACGATTGACTTCCACGGTGAAGGAATAACATCGTGTAATAAAAATGAAACTCGCAAAATTATAATTTGCGTAATTACTGGTGGTAGGACCTCTTGTAAGTCCGCGCGGGTGGGTACCACCACCCTGCCTATTTCTGCCGTGAAGCAGTAATGCGTTTCGGTTTGAAGGGTGGGAGCAGCCGTTGTAACTATACTTGAGACCTTAGAACTTGTATCTCAAGGTGGGTGGCGCATTTACGTTGTGGATGTCTATGGGCTCCAGTAACTACTTAATACCAGGTGGGCTGTGAGCTCGTCCACCCATCGAAGCAATAAAAAAAAAGGCGATTTTCATGTAACAATTACAATTTATAATACTTCGGTGAAAGGACGTTTGAAGCACTTTAGTAACATAACACGGAGGCACAGACCTCATAATCAAAAATAACAAATTAAAGTGATTGCCTCGTGTGAATTCTTTATAAGATTTCAATTCACTTTAGACTAAAACGAATGCATTTTTTATTGGACATCAATATATCTGAGAAGTTCGCTGAATCCCTCGAGTCAACCAAGGCGAATGGATTTGTTCATTTCCTAATCCCATTATTGAAATGAGATTTCGATAAAAAAAATACTAAGTCATGATTCATTTACTGTAATTTCATATGAATTTTGTTGAAATCGTGGACTCCAGAGGAAGCGCAATGGTAGAGCAAAGAAATTATTTTAGTATTACTTATGACAAATATTGTAAAATAGAGTTAAAACAAACAAATCTTCGACTATAAATAAAAGTAAATCGGTAAAAAGTTATTTTTCTAAACGGGCAATACTTTGTTTATAAATACGAGTAAATCAAATCACAATTTAACTTAAATTCAAAATATATTTCAATGCTATATGAACTATAGTATAATTGAAGTCGTCGTGGCCTAAAGGATAAGACGTCCGATGTATTCGTATCTAGAGATGCAACGATGTTCGAATCCCGCAGGCGGGTACCAATTTTTCTAATGAAATACGTACTTATCAACTGTTCACGATTTCCACGGTGAAGGAATAACGTCGTGTAATAAAAATCAAACCCGAAAAATTATAATTTGCGTAATTACTGGTGGTAGGACTAGAGCTTATAAAGTATTTTTTCCAATTTCTCGAGTCGTAGACTTCATCAAAAGTACTTTTAATCTTGCAATAATCATTAACATTTTTTCCGATGTTTCAAATAATTTAGGATTTTCATGGCGACAGACAACTGTCCAGAAGTCCACAAAGAAAATTTTGATTGTAAGATATTATAGCTCAATTTACACGTTAGTTTACTAACCATCACAATTAACGAAATAGCTATCTTCTACACATCTAACATTAAAAGACAGTGCTTAGACTTTAGTCTAGCATGACTACGATAACAGTACAGCACTCAGAAGCCATTTAAAAAAATATATATAAATTAGTCGGGACGTTTTTAAGTCGTGTCTTCGAGGAAATATGAAACACTTTTTTTTTCTTCCTACCTATGCTGATAGCCTTGAGAGGCTATATCAGCTTCGCCCTAACGTGTAGGTGAGCTCACAGGGCTCAAACCGGAGTGTTGCTAGCACTGGCCCTAGGAAGAGCAGTGCTTCGCAGAATCTACCACCGGATCGGAAACGCGACCCACTGAGAAGATCCGGCGAGAAACTCAGTGGGCTGTGAAAAACTCAGTGGGCTCTGAGAAGCACTAAATTTTATAACCATTTTGTTCCAGTGCTCCTCATTGTTTGCTTGTTCGGCGTCAAATATCTGATGGAAGCCATCCGAACAGGGAACATCTACAGTCGACCCGGAGAAATTTATGATAAGTACTAAAGAGAAACGATACAAGACTAATAAAACACACAATCGAAGAAACTTTGCCAAAATTACATTTTCTCGCTATGAAATTCTAAAATTTCATTACTATTTTGAATGAAACACGAGTTTAGTTAAGAAATATTTATTTTAATTAAAATAAAATAACTTAATAATAACGCATTTTTATTCAACAACAACTTATCCCTTCTAAAAGAAACGACATCGACAAATATAAATAAAATTAAATAAAAATACATAAATGCAATCGATATTTTTAACACAGAGAGATGTCTTCCTTCCTTCAGATTCTTTTTTTAATATCCACTTCCGTTCCTTCAGATTCACTTTGTACAATTTTACAACGATTATTATCACGTCAAATAATTCCATAAAAATATAGAATTCAGATATTCACATAATCCGTACTTCAACTATCTTGAATTAACTCAAGAATAAATGTCTCGAATTTGAAACTTAATCACACAAATAGAGTATTCAGTCTAAATATATTTGTGTAGAAACTTGTCAATTGATTCTTCAAGCGTTTCTCTTGAGTCTCTTCTTCTCCGACGACGTCCCAGCATCATGGGTACAACCATGGCCATTGTTGCTGGCACCATACCTGCTCCAACTGCCGCAAGCAAAGTTGAACTGTCAGGAGATGAATTCTGAATAATTTTCCTTCTCACAGCTCTATTTTTATTTGGCCTTATTTGCGTTGCAGCAACTTCTAAATCGTTTTTCTTGTCTAAATCACGTTTAGACTCCTCGACAGTTTGGAAGCTTTTTTCTACTTCTAATAATCCACCGTGTGACGTTGTCATGTTTGTATGTGCTTTGTCCACTGGCAACACAGTTAAAGCAACTGCTTGATGGGAGGTCATTGTTGTGACGTCATTACCGTCTTCCGGAGCTGGGTAGTTCAGCGAACGTTGGCGTTTTTTGTTCTTATAACCTTTGGTGGTAGAAAGCAAAACCCACTGTCCGTCACTATATGGTGGTCTTGAGGAACGATCACTGTCGTACTCTGGGGAACCTGCATAAACTACTTGTGTTGGTCGACGCAAGGGGCGTTTTTGCATTGAACTTTGTGCTTGATGTAGAGCTTCGTATTCATAAGGGAAATTTGCAGGACGATTGTCAGTAACAACAGAGTCTGACATTCCATAATATCCTTCTTCATCATTTGTATAGTTTTCATCCGTATCACAGTTCGGCTTATGAGGACGTCGTCCATCATCTGGAGCCCACATAGAAGGATAAGAAGCTTGCTGAGGCTTACTCCATGTTGTAAACGTTGGTTTGGATGGTAATTCCGGTTCATAGTCTTGAGGTACGTGTAACTTGTTATTAATAAAACCTGGACGCGCTAAGCTGGGTCTTTTTTGTTGATAATTGTAACTGCTTCCAGTGCCTTGATGTGATTCAAATCTATCGTCGTCTGGAAGTCGACTATCGTCCTCAGTCCACTGGTTGGGCTTTTGTTTTTTTACATTAGGCTTCCACTTAGATATCTTGCTAGTAGACCAAGCTACAGGTTCTAATGTTACCCAGCCGTCTTTGTCATCAAAAGGATGCTTATGCTGTTTTACCTTTAGTCTATTCCATGTTGTGAATACATTACCTTTGTCTTCTTCCCCACTTTCCATTTGAGAGAAACGATCATGTTTGTATTTGTCTTTTTTCAATTTGGCTGCTAATGCTGTGATAGCCTGTAAGCGGTCTAGAGGATAGTCACGAAAGTCCTTTAATTTGTCTTCACCTAGTGCGTATTCATCAAAACCATCTTCTTCTGCGTATCCTTCTTGACACGAAGGTCCGTAGCATCTCGGTTCGTTACCATCTAAATCATGAATAATATGAGTCATAAGGTTCTTTACTTCCGCATCGTCCGCTGTGCTTTTGATTTCAAATTTCTTCTTCCACTGTGGTTGTCCATCATGAGCTTCGATAACAGTTATCGAGTCTCGTCCTGGTACTTCTAATTGATACTGCTTCGTTTTCTGATCATAGTTTTCAATTTGTGTAGAATCATTTGGATCGGCCACGGCTAACCCTAATATACAAAACACAACCGATCGCACTGTTATTTTCATCATGATAATTTCACTTTCGTTAGATCGCGTGTCTGCACGCGGGCTGTGCGCGCGTGTACTGAGATCCGCCGGTGACTGCGGCACTCTGATATAGTTTTCTTTTGGATGCACAATAACCCTCCCTGCGCTCTAATGCAATGGTAATTTTAGTTCAGTCACGACGAATGAGCGATATAATTATGTGACGATTGTCGTTTGCTGGCGATTATCTTAATTTGCTATCGCCGCTCTCGCAGGGCCGCGACCCGCGCTCGGGTGAAACCGTTTTTCATTTTATGGGATCTTTTCTCCGTGGAATAAGAGAAATGGTTGCAGATGTATCTGTCGAGATAAAAAGTCGTTGCTTTCGTTCGTGTTGCTAAAACAACGCTTTCAAATTAATTTGGTTACTTTCTTTATCCAAAATTACATTTTCGTTTCAGTGCTTTAAAGCGCGGTATAATTTTGTGCTTTATCGAATGAGCTGAAATTTATGTAAGCAACTTAAGACAATTTACATAAAAAATAACCCATGAAAATTTTAAAGTAGAGTGTACATTATGCTGTATTGCACACTAAAACACGATACATTTAAAATTAAGGATTGAGTTTACCAATTTAATCTATCGTGTACATTAGACATTATTTCTGATGGCTTACACTCGGTTTTTTAAGCATGTTGCCCATCATCAGAATCGGTCCAATTGTCACAAGCACTACTACACGAACTCTCTCCATAATCGTGCAGATTATTATATCTATCTGGTCACGAATCTACCACGCTCTACTTGTAAGCTGCACTTTTACCAGTCTCCGATACGAATATGATGCCATTAAAAATGTAGTTTAGTTTAATTATTGAGAGAGTTATATCATGTTTATTTACTATCTTTATTTATTTATTCATGGAACAATAACAACAAACCGAGTTTTGAACTTTCATAATTCTATTAAAAATGAACGTCCCTTTTTGAGCGTGATACCGGTCACTCACATTCGCACGAATACGCAAACCCGCAAGTGTAGGACGACATTTGCAAATGATTATGCAAAGTTTTCGCTGCATGTGTGGTTTTCCAAGCTGTGTCGGTTTTTTAACAGACATCAAAGCGCGCGAACCGCGATCCTTCGCGTAGTCTCCCAAGGGAACGGACGTTTCGCTATTTTCATAGATCGTGACGTCTACTGTGTAGCGTATCTTCATCAAAAGAAATCCCATAAAAACAGCATGGCTGTTAATGATGTCTGGGAAATAATTCAAAACTCTTTTTCTCTTCAATTTCTATTGACGAATTAAAAAGGAGGAGAAATTCGTGAGACATTCGTAAAAAAGTGTAGGAGGAAGCGCAAACGGGTTCGCAAATTGAGTACCGAACCCATTTGCACAGCCGCTAAGTTTGCGAATGAATGTTTGACGGCCCTTCACATGCGCGCAAACATTCGTTGAGTGGCCGGCATTATGTTTATGAAAGAAATAACACGTAAAAGATAATTTGAAAGACTCAAATATATAACATTGAATAAAAGTAAACTACTTACCTTATCCGTGTTTGAAAATGCTACAAAACATATTTTGGGGAAAAGAAATCACATAATAGATGACTTTTTTTAAGCAAAGCGAAATATCAAAATCCCATCTATCATTGTCGTGTCAAAAATATTTCCACAGAACTTAAAACTACTAACTACCTCAATGTATTGAATAAGCTAATACTACAATAGAAAAGATATTTTCTGAGACCGTCTTGACTGTCGCAATCAGGAGGGCGTCGACCCTCAATTACGGCCATCCATTCTACACAGACAGCCTCATGTGACCACACAAAAATGTTAATCATATTCTCGATCAAGTAACAAATGAAAAATTAAAGAAATAAGATGATACATTCAATGAACGACAGTAAACGACTATCCGTTTTATTATTTAAGGTATTATTGTTCGAAGATTTATAGATTTTGTTATTTTCTTCAAAAAAGAAAGCACTCCGTACTGTCACTTAGTTTATGATTATTAATTAATAGGCGTTGATCATGCTTATTTTCTTTGATAAAAAAAAAGCGTTTCAAGGCTGAAGCTAACTTATTATAGAAAGCCAGTAAGTACTTAATGAAAACAAATCTTTATGGTACCAAACTTTTTTAATCAATGCTAATTAGACCATTTTATTTATGGACAAATTCTATACGGTTATGAAGATGTCTACAATGCAACTGAGACTTCATTCTCGTATCTCAGTGTAGTTGGAGACGTGCTGCTGATACCGCCATTCAGCAGTGAATTAACACTGAATTATTTACTGGGCCTAGTAACATGAATGATTGTACCAGATCAAAACCTGATACCAAAATTACAACCCATAACGAAGAAATAAAATACTGGTGGTAAGGACCTCTTGTGAGTCCGCACGGGCAGGTACCACCACCCTGCCTATTTCTGCCGTGAAGCAGTAATGCGTTTCGGTTTGAAGGGTGGGGCAGCCGTTGTAACTATACTGAGACCTTAGAACTTATATCTCAAGGTGGGTGGCGCATTTACGATATAGATATCTATGGGCTCCAGTAACCACTTAACACCAGGTGGCCTGTGAACTCGTCCACCCATATAAGCAATAAAAAAAATTGAAAAAAAAAACCATTAATAAAAATTGATACAAACCAAATATTCCGCATTGTAAATACTACTATGAAATCTATTGTTTGATATTTCGACACTTTTTGTATAAAAGAAAGTGGGAAATTATTGTTGAGAAACGTGTTGACAAATCTCTTTATTATTTGTAGAAAGCATAAAGGAGTCAGCAGCCGTTAAATTAAGTTCCGCCAATCCAAAATAAAGGTATATAATCAGACATACTGTTGTTATAATTCGGAGAAAGTACTATTTTAATTGGCTTTAAGGGTAAATAGGTATAAAGGTTAAAAATGGTCATTACTACAAATACAGGTCTTTGAACCTAGTACAGACTTCAGCTCTTTCAAAGGCTTACAAAAAAGTTATAAGGTTAATTTATTTCCATTTGAATTTGTACTATACCTTTAGGAGAGAAATAAATAAATTATTATTATTATTATTATAAAATTACAAATTAAAACTTTGTGATGAATAAGGTAACAAGTTTGTTATTAGTATTTTGATATCTTATAGAAGCCACAGCCTACGTTTTATTCTACTTACGCGGGAGAATATATTATTGAAGGCATGTTAATGTTTTGTATGTCCATAGTAATCGACTTTTTAAAAAAATTTTGCAGACGTACGGTTTTATACGGAGAATGCCAGTTGACTTGCGACCCTGATGTAGGCTTATGGGATTTTATAATTATTTATATTCATTATAGTATTAAAAACTTAACGAGAATTAATTGTACAATTTGTATAACAATATTGATTAATTTTCAAAGTTTTTCAATCCCGATATACCGATATTAGTGATCTCGATGATTTTACATTTATTCTTCACGACACGATCCATAAAACGTTTTTAGCTAAAACAATATCTACATTTCAACCAGTTAATTCTTTGTTGATATCTGGGATCTGTACAGTAATATTTTTTTTGGGAATGTTTTATTTACGTACACTCCTCCCGAAAAGGGAACCTGTTCAAAAACAGCTTAAGTATTCTCATTAAAACTTTTTGACTAAAGTAACTTCATTAAAGTAATTAGTATTTGTCTTGTTCCAAGTCCTTACGGATCTTTACCAACACTCAACCCATGGCCTCCCCGAAGCTGTCATGGGTTCCGGTGTGATGGGTAAGAACGAGGTTGTACCGATGCAATTGAGATCGGTGATGCCAACTTAGAATTTAAATTACGTTTTTTGAAAAAACCACATCGGCCTCTACGTTTTTTTTTTTTTTTTTTTTTATGGTTTGTCAGAGTCGAACTGACTAAAACCTCCTGTCGCTCAACAACCAACGTCCAAACCTCGCATGAGACAGAACTCATGACAAGGCAAAGGGGGGAAAGTGAAGCGTTTAGTGCGGAGCACATCTCTCCCATCACCCTCCCCCTCGGGACGCCGGACTGGCGGTCGTCGGCGCCACGACCACCAGCTCTCTCGGTCGGCAGACTGTCCGAAGCCCGCCCAGATGGCGCCGGTTAGAGTGGGTTACCCTACGGAATACCCCGCTGGGCCAGAACCAGCGTGGGTCGAGGATAGCCGGCCTTCCATCACCCGGATGCTCTTGCGTAAAATGCGTGCAGAGCAGCTTGCACGTCGTCTTCTTAGGCCCCCCTCGCCGGTCCCCAGACCGACATGTGAGGGGGACCCGAAACACTTAGAGGGCCAGGGCTTGGGCGAGATCCGCCTCCCTGGCCCCCGCTCGACGGCGGCGGGATTGTGCGTCTCTCACGCGCCCCGCCGCCTCCTTCTGCGAGATGTAGGTTTCAGCGTACTTTATTTCGTATGTGTTTGTGATACCCATAACACAGGAGAAAATCATNTGGTGGCACTCTGCCGTCGGCTCGGCTGTGATCCGGTGCAGGAACTCACCGAAACAACCATGCCCAGTGAGCACCTGCGTGAGCCGGAAAGTGAGGCGTCCTCTGTCACGATTCACCCAATCCACAAGGACCGGGCGAATCGCCTCGACGGTCCTACGACCAGCCGAAGGATCGGCCAGCCGTCTGGACCATGACTCCAATAACAATTTAAAAAAATCAAAATATAATACCTTTATTTTTACATAATTTAAGAAAATAGGTTATTTTAGCAAATAATAACTGTAACTGGATTGAAGAAAAGATGACTTAAATCACATTTGAGATGAATTGTTTTGAATTCAATGAATTTCAGTGGATTAAAAAAAGCTTTAAGGACAGCGTTTCTGGTAACACTGTTCGGGACTTTATTCTTAGTTTCCGGTGTCCATGGACTCTGGTAAACCTGCAATATAAATGAATCATGAGCTTGTCTGTCCATCTTAGGTGATAAATGCAAAACTCGAACCAATTACCTTTCGCAACAGTCAAATTATACAACGAAAACAAAACAGTGCTTAGAAGAAAGCCTGTGATTATTTCAATGTTTTGTATAAACACAGCTTACATTTAGCGCCACTTTCGTAATGCGGTTTGCTTTCTTTGAATCGTTTAAGGCTTGCACAGACTAACAAATTGCTACAAAAATTATACATACATATGAGTCGTCTATTATCAAAGGTGGCAATCTGTGCATTTGGACAAAAAAATGTTATTGATATGTCAATACAGATTGATTTGAATATAATCGTCTCCTTCAAAGAATACGGTTCAAAACCTGCATTAAATAAAGGTTAATACTTAACCTGTTATTTATCTAAGATGTCGTTCAGAAGATTTTTGTGACTGTCAATGGAATACAAAGTCAATAATTCGTTTTTCTGATTTACCAATAATTGTCCAAAAGTCACATTGCCGGCTTTGATAATAGTCGACTCATATATATTTCAGTTATGAGTTGCAAAATGAGCTAATTTAATGCAGAATTTAACATTAATATTAGAATGAGAAGTAATTAAATAGAAGTAGTAGAATTTTATATATTTTTCTCAATAATTTTTCAAAATAAATATCATTTTTTCAAATTCTCCGTGTTCTTAGTTAAAATTGCCCTAATATTTATGTGTACATAGTTCCCACTAGTTTCCACCACTACGCTAAAACGTCATTAGCTTATCTAAACACCTAATTGACTTCTTACTGATTTTTAATTCTTCCTACAGCTAAAAAGAAAAGCGGTAGCCAAAAATTAGAAGAACAGGTTTTAGAATAAAAAAAATCTGTGGGCTCTCGCAAATAAACTCGGTATAAAAATATATATATATCTGGCTATACTAGGTTTTCCGTTTTTCACTTATTAAATTGTGTTTACTGGGTGTCTAAAAACGACGAAATAAATGGATATTTTACGTATTTTTCTTAATATCCCTAATTATCAACATTATGAATGTCTGAAACAAAAATACACAAACAAGATCTGTTTACAAAGACAGATCTTATACCTAGAGACATTATTAATGGAGGTAACAAAATGTATATGTTTTTTTTAATAAATACAACCCAAAAACCTATATTTCTTTGAAAGAACTTCATGGTTTACTACGCGCCTAATTTCCCACGTGTCGATTTTTGTTGTATCTCAGGCGCACATTCCCAAAAATTCACTCACATAAATTTTCATAACGCGATAATAAATATTCAAAAACAAACAACAGAATACTCCAACAATCTGTCGTCGGCCTTACGGTAATCGTAACGTTACGTGTCCAACGCCATTATTTTACGGAATACAATTGCATCATGTTCGAAAGTGTAATTGACCATAATACGACACAAGAAAAAAACACTTTCTTCTCAGAATGCCATTAGGAAGTGTATTGCATGTAACGACATAATGTAATATTGATAACATTAAGTTACATCACGATTGATGAATCACGGACATGTATTGAGCAAAAAATCAGCTGTGACTTTATTATATGTGCTGTACATCTAAATCACAACTTAAGTTTTGAGTTTAGTATAGAAAATTTTTTGCAAAATTATCAATTTTTAATATTTTTAATATCTAATATCGTTTATTTCAGTAACATAGTAAGTAGCCTTGATATAGCCCTTATTATAATGTAATCAAGAATTCTAAAGAATTCAGCTTGGTGGCATTTATGTCCTATGTGCTCCGGGTCGACACTACATAAGTTCTGTGTGCTTAGTGCGAGTTTTTTAACGTTCTCGATCGTGTAAAAGTTAACTCTAATTTGTATGGCGTTGGGAACGTTTGTCTACGTTTGCCGCTAGGGGCGCTGTTCCAAATGCAAAGTTAACTTTTATGCTATCGAGAACGTTAAAAAACTCGCACTTGGCACACAGAGATCACTACCTATTTATTCAACGGAAGTAAAAGTAACGAGGTAAAGGAATCGATTATTTTAGTGTCTTTTGAAGTGAAAACTTCTTTAGAATCGTTGTGATTTCAAACCGGATGCAACGGAAAAAACGACAGGTAAGAGAC
Organism: Bombyx mandarina; assembly: GCF_003987935.1. Next base: position 1,201,151 of record NW_021011543.1, read on the forward strand.
ACAAGTACAAAAGAATGAGACAGAAATATACATACTATTTAAAACAGCGCCATCTGTGAGATTTTTTAATACTAACGTGTGTATGAAAGCTCTTGTAGTGAATTTTAATTTAGGATTATACGTGAAATTAAAATATCAATTCACAGAGGGCGCTACCTTACAATTATTTACTAATGACAAAATTTTACATATACTTAAGACGTTTAGGATAATTGTATTTTAATTTTGGAAGGTTTCACTTCTACCACGTGTGAATTGCACACATTTTGTTTTTTAANGTACTGATCGCGCGTTTCTCTCATTATTGTATTTTCATATATTTGTTAGTCGTTTGTTTTGTGTCTCGTTAATTTGTTAATAATCTGTAGTGTATCGTGTTGTCGTAATATAGAACTATTTCTCGTATTGTTTCGTTTAATTTACCGACATCGTTTTGCTTGTGGCCGGACGCCGTTCGGGTTCGATTCCTGAACGTATCAACTGTTAGTGGGTTGATACCCGAATATAACCCGCTACAAATCATTTATTAATAAAGCTTATTAAATATAAACAATTCCTTCTATCAGTGAATGGACAACTTATATATTAATTGTAAAAGTGAATTATATAGACTTACTTAATTACCGCATCCACGTGTTCCGCAACTCCCGGATCATTCTCACTAGAATACGTAACTTCCATATTTTACTGTATTCAACTGACACAAATTTATATTTATATCCAGTAAACTCCAGTCGTGCGTCGGAGCGGACACACACACTTTTTATTGTTAATCTATTTAGTTATTATTATTCATTTCTTTATTAAATTTAAATGATAGCATACAAATCAAATAAAAACATGCGTCTCAAGAGATCCGTTACTAAAACTAAGAACTCCAAACAAAACATCGCCGAAAGCTAGCGTAGTTACAGACACTTTACTTTTTACCACGGTTCATAATAGACGCATTATGCTGACTGCAATGACCGTGAAATCATCGTACATTGAACTTCAAAACGAAATCTCTCAGTGGCAGCGGAAAATCAGACAAAGAAAACAAAAGATCTAAGTTTTTTTGTAAAAAAAAGTTCGAATGGCGAACAGGATCTATTAAAATTAGCACGTAACGATGTCCCCATAGACACAGCCCACTGAGTTTCTCGCCGTATCTCCTCAACGGGTCGCGATTCAGATCCGGTGCTAGATTCTGCGAAGCACTGCTCTTGCTAGGGCTAGTGTTACCCAATTCTCTCAGGTTGAGCCCGTGAGCACACCTACCCGTCCGGGCGTAGCTGGAATGGCCCCTAGGCTACCAGCGAATAGGTAGGAAAAAAAAATGTGTGCGTGTACTAGTGTACACACGTAAGAAGTGAAACTTGTTTATGGCCTTATTTTTCGAAAAATGATCTACATGCAACTTTCTAGAAATTGGTTAAATAAAGTTAAATTAGATAAAGTTTAAACAAAAGGATTTTATTATCATAGACATGAATACAAATAATACAATTATTTCACTTTACCTTTTTGCTACTAAGATTATTACAGCATTTTAATAATACATCTCTTTGATATCATAATACCCTGGTACTTTTCTTCCTATAAATTAATAATAATAGCACGGTCCACGTGGTGTTAAATGGGGTTCCTGAGGTTCGTGAAGTTTGACCCACCTTGAGACATGAGGTCGATTTCTCAAATCCGAAACCATGCTTCAGAACATACCGCCGTTAATTATTAATAAATCTCTTTGCTATCATAATACCCTGGTACTTTTCTTCCTATTATTTTACGTAATAACAGTAATAAATAGCACGGTCCACGTGATATTATTAAGTGGGCTCCCTGAGATTATTGGAATTACAAAATGATTTCCGTAATCCACCTGGAGACATGAGGTCAATTTCTCAAATCGGAATCCATACTTCAGAACATACAGCCGTTAATTAATAAAGAAGGCTGTACGTCAGAGTAAAGTTATAATAATACATCTCTTTGATATCATAATACCCTGGTACTTTTCTTCCTATTATTTTACGTAATAACAATAATAGCACGGTCCACGTGATATTAAGTGGGTTACCTGGGATTATTGCAATTACAAAATGTATTCCGTGACCCACCTTGAGACATGAGGTCGGTTTCTCAAATGCGCATCCATACTTCAGAACATACAGCCGTTAATTAAAAGATGGCGCGTAACGGAAAAATGTGACGCGTAACCGAAAAATGTGACGGTAAATTTTTTTCCAACGCCGATAAGGAAGTTTCACTTCAAAAACGAAACAAAACTGTGTGCTTAGTGCGAGTTTTTTAACGTTCTCGATAGCGTAAAAGTTAGCTCATATTTGTATAGAATAGGACCGTTTGCCTACGTTTGTTGCTAGAGGCGCTATTCAAACTGCATACAAAATTGGGTTAACTTTTACGCTATCGAGAACGTTAAAAAACTCGCACTACGCACACCTCTGCGGTAGGCAGCGCCTTGGCTTATCTAAATTAGATACGGCTACAACTGATGATCAAGTAGCTGTATGCTCGTCTTCCTATGAGCATAGTTTTACCAATGATAAGGCGTCTTATGAGCCCGCACGTGTAGGTACCACCACCCTATCTACCGCCAAACAATAATACGTTCCGGTTTGAAAGCCGGGCAATCGATGTACTGCCGAACTGAGACTAGATCTCTTGTCTCAAAGTAGGTGACAGCATTTACGTTATTGATTTCTGCAGCCACTATAGTAGAATAATCACCATATGAGCTCCTTTAACCCGTTAAGTAATTTAAAAAAAAACTTGAAATTTAGCAGACTCCTTAATGTGGGATAGGCTCGCTGCAACTTTTACGTTGGATTAAAATGTCATGTCATATGATATAATGGTATTACTACAACTTAATGTACAAGAGATGTTAGTACGTTATATAATTAATGTTGTTCTAACGAATAATGCTAATATTGAACTTTCTCAACCTGTACCACCCTGTGTTGCCCATCTAATTAGTAACTATTACCCGAGATATATCGACGTTAATATTATAATGTCAAATATCATTATAGTAGAAAAAAATGTAAAAGATATAATTTTAATTGGTTCTCCAATATTGTACTTTTAGCTTCAATAATAATAATAATAATAATATTTATCTCCAAAGAGTTTTGTGTTATCTTATTTTAAATTTAGCGCCATCTGTTATATACCAAATGAACTAGTGAAGCAGCACCTGGAAACAAAACAATGCCATCTATGAATATGCACACTACACAATTATGTTCCTCGATCCAAGCCACTTTGTCACTTTGAGAAATGCAAACTTGATTGTTTACTTGTACCAATAGATGTCACTAATAAGCTTTAGAAATTTTTTAGTATATTTTTACAGAGAAATAATGAAAAGCAGTTGTAATAATAACTCGGGATAGCGGGGTCCCAAATTGGTATCTTCTGCTAAATTGCCGAACACTCTTTTATTAATTGACATTTTATGGGATTTCGCGTTGACTTTGATTGGAAAGCATAAAATTTCGATATTTTAGATCGTAATTAGACGAAAAAAAAATACATGGCATGAAACAGTTTGGTTTTGCACCTTAATAAATTGACCACATATGAAACAAAATGCATCAGCATCATATTTACACTTTCGTGACATTTTAAGTTTTTCTGGGCTTGTACAAAACACCTGATCGTTGTTTATGACTCGAGTGCCATCTAGTGGCACTCGGTAAACGTAAACACCCTACTCTCATAACGCGGTTTTTTTAAAAGTATTAAAATTATTAAAATTTATAAAAAAAATGAAAAATGAGTATTATTACTATAACTATCACGAAAGCAAACTTTATACCAAAAAAAGGTATTTTATTTTCAGTTTTGTGAATAATTAACCGGAAAAACCTAGTATAAACATTAGGACAAAGAACGATTTTTTTTTTTGTAGAGTTGTGTTATGTTCAAATATTAAAAATAAATCTATTAAATTATAATCTATGATCTAGCCGTATTCACTAATAAGGAAATTAGTAGGAGGACCATAATAACCGACAAAACCCCAAGGGGGCATTGGGCAAGGTGAAATGACATAGACATACCGACTAAGTAAATTAGTTTTTTTTTTAAATGTTTAACTGTATATGTAGACATACCAGGTTATAAATAAATGAAAACAAAATAATAATAAATTACAGTAAAGCTACATTATGCAAAATTGTGTTGGAATTTGATTACATTTATTTTGAAAAAAAAAAAAACAAATCATTTTATATGATTGACGGATTATGTACTGTTATCCCGGAAGCATTTCCAGTTTCACCAGAACAGGTGGGCGAGTAAAGGTTCAGCCAGGAGGGATGAGATTAGCTAGCAGCTAATCCTCTTAAATGCTAAAGTTCTTTTACTGCTAAATTTTCTTACAATACACTTTGAATTTCGCATTCATGATTTTTTTTAAATGCAAATAAATTCGAAATTCTAACTGTATCGCCTAATAAGCACATATTTAATGCATGCGTATAAAAAAGTTGCCATGGCACCGTCTGCTATGGAAATCATAATTAACAGACCAGAGTATGACAACCGTTTATCCCGAGAAAATGCAACATGTTTTATTCTTACGGAATAAAAATTTAATTGTGGATGAAACCGCGAATCACGTTTATTTATTAATAATTCAAAATCAAATTATTCTGACGTCACGAATATTCATTAATTTCAAAGCACATAATAAGGCTCGTTACACATGAATCGTTCGAAACAACTTTCCGTTATATTTAAAAAAAAACGCTATCAAAACTGCCTCTGTCTATTGTTCTGTTAAATTTGGGTGGCGTATCGATTTTTTCAACTTATTCCTAAGAATGTTACAGATTTTCGTGTGGCGACTCTTTGATGATCCTTGCTCATCTTTTTATATGCATCTTGCTCTTATTTTTTTTTGTTTTTATTGCTTAGATAGGTGGACGAGCTCACAGCCCACCTGGTGTTAAGTGGTTATCGGAGCCCATAGACATCTACAACGTAAATGCGCCACCCACCTTGAGATATAAGTTTATAAGTTCTAAGATCTCAGTATAGTTACAACAGCTGCCCCACCCTTCAAACCGAAACGCATTATTGCTTCACGGCAGAAATAGGCAGGGTGGTGGTACCTACCCACGCGGACTCACAAGAGGCCCTACCACCAGTAACCAGTTATATGAACGTTATTGTATATTAACACTAATCATACCAACACTAACTGGTACCTATTTCTACCATAGCGGGTAGATAACGGTATACGACAAGTATTACTCAAAATAAACAAAACAAAAGAAAAAAATAGTACAATAACAGTAGATTAATTGGTGAGAAAAAGTCTTGAAGTCAAATGTGCAAACGCAATAAGACGATACGTGCATTTTCAATGCAAAAGTTCAAAATGGGTTATTTGACCCGTTATGGAATGTTTAATGTTAATAATAATAGTGTATAATAATATTATATTAATTATTGTTATAAAAGTCTTAAAGCTTTTACATCCCTTTTCTTCTCTCCTATTTCTACCACTGCCGTCTGTCATTTTTCCTTTTCTTATTCTAATTCTTCTAATACGTTGAAGTCCTTCTACCTAGATGCGGTATTAGGTCTCTAGTCGTCATAATGGCATCAATTTCCGTAGTCAAGTAGGTATAAAATTGATCTATTTCAATATTTACTGTGCAATTGTGCTCAAGTTTCCCTTTTCATATCTTAGAAATTAAGTGGCATACCTTTAAGATTATTGACCACAGGGTATAGCCATAAATAGGTTTCTTAGATTTACTACCGCTTTTATTTCAATTGTTTGGTTTGATTACAATATCTGTGGGATATGGCAAACAATTTATTCAATAAATAAATATACGCTCCTTATAGCAGTCGACTCCCACAAACAATGCAAATTTGAAATCAACTATCAATCACAGCCAGCTAAACGTGAAGAATTTTATGTTGCATTACATCCTTATTTAAGACTCAGGGAAGCAAGCATAGGAACAATCCGGAAAACGCTATTGGTGATAGGGCATTTGTGAGCTCGCCCTGGTAGCTACCACCTATAGCTCAAGATGGGTGGTGGCAATTACGTTGTTAATATCTATAAGCTTCGGTGACTACTTAAAACCAGGTGGGCGGTAAGTTAATGCACCTCAGCAAGAAATTAAGAAAAAATAGATAAAAAACGAGACACTTGAAAACAACAGTCGAAGTCAAAAGAAACCTACTTTTCCTTAACCTACTTTAAATTTAGAAGTGCAGACAGAATTGTGATTGTTACGTATTGTTATGTCACTGTGTAATCAACAAAACGCTCCACATGTGCACTCAAAGGTGCCGTCATCTCAATTGACACGTTTGACGTAAACAAACATGTTCCGGTGAGTTTGCCATTGTTATTCTGTTTTTTTTTTTATTGCTTAGATGGGTGGACGAGCTCTCAACCCACCCGGTGTTAAATGGTTACTGGAGCCCATAGATTTGTGCCCCTAGTTCATAAATGTGCTACCCACCTTGAGATATAAGTTCTAAGGTCTCAGTATAGTTACAACGGCTACCCCACCCTTCAAACCGAAATGCATTGCTGCTTCACGGCAGAAATAGGCGGAGTGGTGGTGGTGATGATATTCTGTAAAAAATATTCGATTTCATTTCATAACTAACATTCAATACAACGTGGTTCTTAGCTTTATTTAAAATTTAATGTAAGTACCAATACTTGAAGGTTCCCAGCATCACCAGTCTCTTGAATCCCAACTCTATGCTCATCATTTAAAATAATAAATTTTATTTCAATTTGAATGGTACATTTGAACTCGTTACAATACAGATTCGCTTCTACGGACCGTACCTATCTAAATGTTTCGAGTTCTGTATCAGTAAAAACACAAAAACAATAGACCCATTAGTAGATGTCATCGTGCATGCGACAAACAAAAGCGGTCAGGAAGAGATAAAACAAGTGACAGTAAACGAAGCACCGCATAATGTACCGATGCTATCCGTCGATAGCACTACCTGCTTCCTCCAAGCATTCGCTTACCGACATTCGACCAGGATGGTCGCGATCATAATCCTCTTATCCTGCTTAACGCTCGCTTCAGGCGAACACTCGGGAGCATACTCGTCTCCGCAATACGCAAAGAAAATCTTCCCGAAAAAAGGTTACGATACAGTTGCCTTGTTGCCGAGAGAAAGACCACCGGCACCTTTCAATGAGAGTCGAGAAACGATATCGAGGTTCGACGCGAATGACACTACTCAGTACGGAAGATCGACTTTCATGGAATCAGCGAGTAATTTCTTCAGCGGCACCGGTGGTCAGGTGATAACGAGCATTGCGAAGGACTTCATAGCGAGGTCCACGGGCAGCAGTCAGGTTGGTTTCGACTGCGTTTCGCAGGTTTGTAAAGCACCTCTGTATTATATCGCACGCTTTTTGCATGAATCCCGCCAAAGCAAAGTTAAAGTAACGTGACAAAAGTCAATATACCAAAATTATTATATACTAGCGACCCGCCCTCGCTTCGCTTCGGAAACTGTAATTTATTATTGATTTCAACACTATTTAATGGATGTTATTATACATATAAACCTGCCTCTTCAATCACTCTATATCTATTAAAAAAAAACGCATCAAAATCCGTTGCGTAGTCTATATACTTAATATTATAAAGAGGAAAGATTTGTTTGTTTGTTTGTTTCGAATAGGCTCCGAAACTACTGGACCGATTTGAAAAATTCTTTTTCCATTAGAAGCCGACATTGTCCCTGATGAACATAGGCTACTTTTTTTAAAAAAAAATTATTTAATTTTTTTTTTTTCCTTTGTGTGTTTTAATGTTTCCGAAGCGAGGCGAGGGCGGGTCGCTAGTTTTAAAGATTTAAGCATAGATACATAGGGACAGAGAAAGCGACTTTGTTTTATACTATGTAGTGATTGTTTGTTTTTGGTCCACGCCTTTATGGAAATTCGTTGACGTAGACCAAAAATTGTAGAATACAAATATTTGAAATTTATCAAAACAAAATTTAATTTTGTTTTCTTTCCCGGGATATTCCCAAATTGAACTCCTCATTACAATCAACGGGGATAAATAACATATTTGTTCTCCATTTAAGACATCTGATTGATACCTTTAATCATTACATCGATTTAGACTTTAATTTAGAGATCACGATTTTAAAAATAACTCAAACTATTTTTCCTACCTAATCGCGGGTAGCCTAAGAGGCTATTCCAACTATCCTGGAGGGGTAGGTAAACTCACAAGCTCAACCTCAGAGAATTTGATAACCTTAGCCCAAACATCGTATCGGAATCGCGACTCACTGAGAAGATCCGGCGAGAAATTCAATGGGTTATGGACTAAAAATCCCTATCTTCACCGCTGCATTCTTGCATAATGTCGTCCCAAAATTTGCTATTGTCCCAAACAGTAAAGCTCTCAAATTCTTCCAACGAAGGAATGTGAAGATAAGGCTTGAATAAGTGAGTCACTACTGCAAAAGATAATTTGTTTTAACGATAAAAAAAAACAATACTAGCATCATAGATTACCTATTCCTAATTTTGTAAATCTGAAGAAAACCACATACACTAACTAATCTTTAAATATTTTCCGTATTTTTTCTTACTTATGAAGTGTAAGCTTCTATGTCGGTGAATTGATAATTAAAATCTTTTCGCTTATTGCTTAGATGGGTAGACTAGCTCACGACTCGACACTTAATAGCAGTGGTTACGGCAGTCCAAAAACATCACAATGAAAATTCCGCAAACTAACTTGAGGCTTGAGGTATGTCGCAACCTAACTTGAGGTTTATGTTTCATTTGTAAAAACCACAAATAATACTTTATTAAGTAGATTTGATTTTTATTACACGATGTTTATTCCTTCATAAGAAAAAATTATATCTCCCTGCGGAAATCGAACACCGACATAGGCGCATCGCTTGATAGACCGGGTGTCTTATCTTTTAGACCACGACAACTTCGCCTTTTCGAGGTATGAATAATACTAACTCAACATGCCATAGCCCGATACTCTAATAATAGCTATTTTAGAACATAGAGAATTATGCAATAATTTATTTTAATTTTATTAAACGCCTAATCGTCCTAGTTACTCTTTCGAGACATCTATACTAATACTAATAATATTATAAAGAGGAAAGATTTGTTTGTTTCGAATAGGCTCCGAAACTACTGGACCGATTTGAAAAATTCTTTTTCCATTAGAAGCCGACATTGTCCCTGATGAACATAGGCTACTTTTTTTTATTTTTTTTAAATATTTTTCTTTTTCTTTCATGTTTGTTTTAATGTTTCCGAAGCGAAGCGTGGGCGGGTCGCTAGTCGGATAATAAAATGAAAGTAGTTACAACGGCTGCCCTTCCTTTAAACCGAAACGCATTATTACTTCACGGCAGAAATAGGCAGAATGGTGGTAGCTACCCGTGCGGACTCACAAGAGGTCCTACCACCAGTAATTACGCAAATTATAATTTTGCGGGTTTGATTTTTATTACACGATGTTATTCCTTCACCGTGGAAGTAAATCGTGAACATTTGTTAAGTACATATTTCATTAGAAAAATTGGTACCCGCTTGCGTGATTTGAACACCGTTGCATCGCTCGACATGAATGCACCGGACGTCTTATCCCACGTCTTATCCCATCTTAGGCCACGACGACTTAGCATATACAATTTAGTTATAAAAAAATCGACACTTGCCTCTCGCAGCAGAAATTTCATCAAGTAAATTTATTGAATACATGATGATGATGATGAACTATAACTGTTACATATTTAATAATAAAAATTGCGTTCATTGCATGTAGCCATTCTTCAAAATTTATTTAAATTACATTAAAATTTAATTAGAGCACTTCTGTTGCAGGTTTTAAGTCTGAACCTCACCAATCTGGTTATTCTGATAGTTTTGAAAGCGCTGGTGCTCGCCGCCGGATTCTTTGGAGCTGGAGCGTGGAAAGGCGGACATTATTATGGAAGAAGTCTTGAAGGTATTCCGTGATTTTTGTTTCGACGAAATGCATCCTGCCATAATTAAATGTTATTCGAAATTAATATTTGATTGAAACTAGCCTATAGTAGTATAATAATAATTGTGAACAAGTTTCGAACAATAAATGACATTCGGACTGTCGATCCAGTCATCAGAACGCTCGACGTAACACATATTATATTTACTTACGAACACTATTATTAGTGTTAGCACCATATATATTACATAAAATAAATAATAACACATATTCTTCTTCTCAATCGTGTCACTCTTGAGAGAGTGGTCGTTATCATCATGTAGTGTTGGAAGGGGCAGACTTGATGCGTCTCACGATGTCGCGCCATCTCTCCCTGCTCGAGGCCATTCTACTGCACTCATTTAGGGGAACTCCTACTGCAGTTTTAATTTGGTCGGTCCACCGCATTGGTGAATAACAAAAATATACGTTTATAAATCAATAGAATCTAGCCATATTAATCCTACGCCGTGTAGCCCAAATTAATTTATAAAGTAACTTAAGTAATATAAATTATATCATATTCAATTTAAATATTACGCACAAGCTACCCGCTCTAACAAACCAGTTTTTATATCAGAAGTCGTTGTGGTCTAAAGGATAAGAGGTCCGGTGCATTCGTGTTGAGCGATGCACCGGTGTTCGAATCCCAGGTGGGTACCAATTTTTCTAATGAAATACGTACTTAACAAATGTTCACGATTAACTTCGACGGTGAAGGAATAACATCGTGTAATAAAAATCAAACCCGCAAAATTATAATTTGCGTAATTACTGGTGGTAGAGCCTCTTGTGAGTCCGCACGGGTAGGTACCACCACCCTGCCTATTTCTGCCGTGAAGTAATAATGCGTTTCGGTTTGAAGGGCGGGGCAGCCTTTGTAACTGTACTGAGACCTTAGAACTCATATCTCAAGGTGGGTGTCGGCATTTACATTGTAGATGTCTATGGGCCCCGGTAACCACTTAACACCAGATGGGCTGTGAGCTCGTCCACCCATCTATGCAATAAAAAAAATTAAAAAACACGCCCCTAAGGCTTCACAACAAATAACCGTAATTCTAAACAAAAAAAAAACACATGCTTGTATTGTTCGCAAATTCAAAACTACGATTCTATCTAATGTGCTACAATCACACTTAGGCAGCAATTCAACCACGAAAAAAACCTTTATTGGCATCCTGCATCTGCCACACAAAAGGCACGTGCCGAAACTGACCAGTCCAGACAACTTTAATCCCGTTTACGTCGGATGGATATTTCATGTTTGCTCACGATAATCCCATTGGTAAAGGATTATCTGTTTTTGCGCAGACCACGGCGACCAACCAATATTGCTAATGTTCTTTTCGGAATCCTTTGTGCGTATTTAGTTTCGATTTTTTTTTTTTTTTTAATATACCAAAGCGCCGTCAGATGGAAAGAAATATATGATAAATGTGGTTCTAAATAAATGTGATAAATTAACATTTGAAGAGTGGTCAGAAATGAATGGGTTCGTCGTTGGAGTATCTCACCCTATCTCTTATACACCGGTGGCGTCATAGTGTTTAACATCATGAATCTTTATCTTACTGCTTTTTGTTTTTTTTGACAACATTCCAATCGCCTTAACATTTTCTTACCCTAAATGTTTCAACCTAGCTCAGAAGCTTAATTAGTGTTGATTTTTAAATTAAAGTAAGTATGTAGTTACATCAAATATTTCCAATCTATTCTTCTAAAAAATCTATATATTAATATGTGAAGCAAAAACTTTGTACCCTTTTTACAAAAAATGCGCGGACGGAGTAGTATGATATTTTCCTAATAATAATAAACTTATAGAGATAGAGCGCAAAATGTAAATTTTTTTTCGCATAAAAAGTACATAAAATCAATAAAAAAACATTACACACACTATCATGTATTTGACACAACACATATAACTATATATACCTACTCTTTATTTATTGTTTAACTTTTGTTATTGTTTAAAGCCTGTGGTCAAATTGAGAATAGATTAATATTGTTTGTCTTTAGTATTATTTGTCTATAGTGTAAGTCTTGGCGAAATCTGTGATTATATAATAGAAGTATAATAGTCTTTGACAATACAACAATAATAATTTTCAAAATTATAATTTCAATTAATTAGAGTCGAATTTCGACTATCTACGACTATTAGCTAAAATTAATGTTTGACCTCTCTGCGTTCCTACACCATTCATCCGATTTTTTTTTGTTTAGGATGCCACATAAAGTACTCGGCGCGCATATTGTGTCAAGAAATCTGTTTTTTTTTCTTTCAATCACCTATAGTCTCCATATATATAATAATAAAATACACAGTCACAGGACACACTCCGTCTCCTGGTTACTCTAAAAACGAATTAAATTATTATTTACCTACGCGTGATTTATGTCAGTAAAGATAATTAATAATAAAAATGTTATTCTAATTATTTCTGATGTGTTGTGACAGACATAACCAACAGTACCCATTCACATTTATTTACAGATAATAGTAACGTGTCTTACATCACCGAAGATGAAATCTTGTTATATTTGAGCTACTTGGCTGGCCAACAGAATAAGGATTACGGCTGCCTGTACTTACTATCTTGTCAGAGACCACACCAGGCTGGCTTATACTCGTCAGGAGCTGATTTACTTCTGCAAGGCACGAAGCTATTCCAAGGGTATGTTAAATTAAATGTGACAATGCATAAATGACATTTATAGTCAGATAAATAGATTGACAACTCGGTGGCGTCAGACAGTAGCTTCCCTATGCCTATGGGGTTAGCTGACGTCCGTAGGTAACGGTGATCACTTATCATCATAAATGCTTGTCTGCCATCGACGATTCTTTTTTCTATTGATCACATTATATTTATAAGTTCTCAAAATTCAAAATCTACAATAATATTTATAATAAACTGAAATAAATCAAAAAATCTCACAAAGGCTTCCGCAGATTTCAGATTGAACCAATATTAGAGCTTATCATAAATTCTGTTTGATTTAAAACCTTTATACATAGTCAGGTCATAAATTCTGTCACATGTTTAATGTAAAATAATTGAAACAAGTTTATTCATTATGTAACCATTCATATACCAAAATGAACTTAACAAAACATAGATTCTTATGACACTAAAGTTTATTCAAAATTATCTCCGTGATTTTGAATACAGGCCCCTTCAATCTGCGCGGCCAGTCGTCTATCGCAGCACGAACGAGGTCCATGTCAATATCGGCGGCTGCCTTAATCAAGCATGTCTTGAGTGACTCCAAATTGGGATGAGGCTTTGAGCACGCCTTTTCCTCCAAATGTTGCCATATCTTGTAATCTAACGGATTCAAATCTGGACTGGAGGAGGGCCAGTCTTCGTGCCGGATGAAGTCGATTTCACGCGCCGCCAGCCAGTCTTGTGTGCTCTTCGCTCTATGAACTGGCGCCGAATCTTGTTGGAATACCCAGTGCCTGTTATTGAACATGGTATGAGAAACAGGTACCACAAGGTTCGTCAGGNTTGGCTGAGCCTTTGCTCGCCCACCTGTCCTGGTGAAACTGGAAAGGCCTTCGGGCCACCAGTAAACTTTCAATCATAAAAAAAAAAAAAAAAACAAGAGGTCCTACCACCAGTAATTACGCAAATTATAATTTTGCGGGTTTGATTTTTATTACACGATGTTATTCCTTCACCGTGGAAGTAAATCGTGAACATTTGTTACGTACATATTTCATTAGAAAAATTGGTACCCGCCTGAGATTCGAACACCGGTGCATCGCACAACACGAATGCACCGGACGTCTTATCCTTTAGGCCACGACGACTTAGCATATACCATTTAGTTATAAAAAAATCGACACTTGCCTCTCGCAGCAGAAATTTCATCAAGTAAATTTATTGAATACATGATGATGATGATGATGAACTATAACTGTTACATATTTAATAATAAAAATTGCGTTCATTGCATGTAGCCATTCTTCAAAATTTATTTAAATTACATTAAAATTTAATTAGAGCACTTCTGTTGCAGGTCTTAAGTCTGAACCTCACCAATCTGGTTATACTGATAGTTTTGAAAGCGCTGGTGCTCGCCGCCGGATTCTTCGGAGCTGGAGCGTGGAAAGGGGGACATTATTATGGAAGAAGTCTTGAAGGTATGACGGTGATTTTTGTTTCGACAAAATGCATTCTGCCATAATTAAATGTTATTCGAAATTAATATTTGATTGAAACTAGCCTATAGTAGTATAATTGTGAACAAGTTCCGAACAATAAATAACATTAGGACCGTCGATCCAGTGAGCAGAACGCTCGACGTAACATATTATATTTACTTACTAACACTATTATTAGTGTTATCACCATATCCTATATTACATAAAATAAGTAATAACACAAATTCTTCTTCTCAATCGTGTCACTCTTGAGAGAGTGGTCGTTATCATCATGTAGTGTTGGAAGGGGCAGACTTGATGCGTCTCACGATGTCGCGCCATCTCTCCCTGCTCGAGGCCATTCTACTGCACTCATTTAGGGGAACTCCTCTACTGCAGTTTTAATTTGGTCGGTCCACCGCATTGGTGAATAACAAAAATATACGTTTATAAATCAATAGAATCTAGCCATATTAATCCTATGCCGTGTAGCCCAAATTAATTTATAAAGTAACTTAAGTAATATAAATTATATCATATTCAATTTAAATATTACGCACAAGCTACCCGCTCTAACAAACCAGCTTTTATATCAGAAGTCGTTGTGGCCTAAAGGATAAGAGGTCCGGTGCATTCGTGTTGAGCGATGCACCGGTGTTCGAATCCCAGGTGGGTACCAAATTTTCTAATGAAATACGTACTTAACAAATGTTCACGATTGACTTCCACGGTGAAGGAATAACATCGTGTAATAAAAATCAAACCCGCAAAATTATAATTTGCGTAATTACTGGTGTTAGAGCCTCTTGTGAGTCCGCACGGGTAGGTACCACCACTCTTCTTATATCTGCCGTGAAGTAATAATGAGTTTCGGTGAAGGGTGGGGCAACCGTTGTAACTATACTGAGACCTTAGAACTCATATCTCAAGGTGGGTGGCGGCATTTACGTTGTCGATGTCTATAGGCTCCGGTAACCACTTAACACCAGGTGGGCTGTGAGCTCGTCCACCCATCAATGCAATAAAAAAAATAAAAAACACACCCCTAAGGCTTCACAACAAATAACAGAAATTCTAAGCAAAAAAAACACATATGCTCATATTGTTCGCAAATTCAAAACTACGATTCTATCTAATGTGCTACAATCACACTTAGGCAGCAATTCAACCACGAAAAAACCTTTATTGACATCCGGCATCTGCCACACAAAAGGCACGTGCCGAAACTGACCAGTCCAGACAACTTTAATCCCGTTTACGTCGGATGGATATTTCATGTTTGCTCACAATAATCCCATTGGTAAAGGATTATCTGTTTTTGCGCAGACAACGGCGACCAACCAATATTGTTAATGTTCTTTTCGGAAATCCTTTGTGCGTATTTAGTTTCAAATTTGTTTTTTTTTTAATATGCCAAAGCGCCGTTAGTTGGAAGGATATATGTGATAAATGTATATCTGGATCATTATTTTACATCCAACAGTAAAATCACACAGCGATTAATTAACATTTGAAGAGTGGTCAGAAATAAATGGGTTCGTCGTTGGAATATCTCACCCTATCTCTCGTCGACCGGTGGCGTCATGAATCTTTATTTTACTCCTTTTTGTTTTTTTTGACAACACTCCAATCGCCGTAACTTTTTCTTCAGCCTAGCTCAAAAGCTCATTTAAAGTAATTTTTTAAATTAAAGTAAGTATGTAGTTACATCACACATTTCTAGTCTATTCGTCTACAAAATTTTAAATTAATGGTTTTCTCTGTGTCTACACCATTCATCCGATATTGTATTTGTTTGGGTGCCACTCCGGATGATGTTTCGGTCGATTCTATCAATGTAAGTAGGCACGTAGGTGGCACGCGAGTTGTGTATCAAGAAATCTGTTTTTTTTTTCTCTTTTAATCATCTATAGTCACCATAGATAATAAAATAAACAGTCACAGGAGACACCCCGTCTCCTGGTTTCTCTAAAAAATAATAAAATTATTATTAACCTACGCGTGACTTATCTCAGTAAAGATAATTAATATTAAAAATATAATCCTAAATATTTCTGACAGTGTTGTGACAGACGTAACCAACAGTACCCATTCGCATTTATTTACAGATAATAGTAACGTGTCCTACATCACCGAAGATGAAATCTTGTTATATTTGAGCTACTTGGCTGGCCAACAGAATAAGGATTACGGCTGCCTGTACTTACTATCTTGTCAGAGACCACACCAGGCTGGCTTGTACTCGTCAGGAGCTGATTTACTTCTGCAAGGCACGAAGCTATTCCAAGGGTATGTTAAATTATTAAGTGTATAATCTATGATTAAATGAGTCGTCTATTATCAAAGGTGGCAATCTGTGCATTTGGATGAAAAAATTTTATTGATATGTCAATACAGATTTATTTGAATATAATCGTCTCCTTCAAAGAATACGGTTCAAAACCTGCATTAAATAAAGGTTAATAGTTAACCTCTTATTTATCTAAGATGTCGTTCCGAAAAGTTTTGTGACTGCCAATGGAATACAAAGTCAATAATTTGTTTTTCTGATTTACCTATCATTGTCCAAAAGTCAGATTGCCGCCTTTGATAATAGTCGACTCAAATGTGACAAAGCATAAATGACATTTATAGTCAGATAAATAGATTGACAACTCGCTGGCGTCAGACAGTAGCTTCCCTATGCCTATGGGGTTAGCTGACGTCCGTAGGTAACGATGATCACTTACCATCAGATATGCTCGTCTACCATCGATTTTTTTTTCTTCTATTGATCACATATTTATAATATATTGAAAAAAAAACCAAAAATCTCACAAACGTTTCCGTAGATCTCAGATTGAGCCAATATTAGAGCTTATCATAAATTCGATTTGATTTAAAACCTTTTTACATTCTTTGAGTTCAATTTAGCTAGAACCCGTTAATACAAATATTTCAAGATTATCTCAAAATATGAACTAAGCTAATCAAAGTAGACGTCGCCGGCAAACTGGACGTGAGGTAAAAGTCTCAGCATTCTCGTATTACGCTATTACTTATTATATTTTATATTATATTTACTTGTGGTACTTGGACCTCTTGTGAATCGGCGCGGGTAGGTACCACCACCCTGCCTATTTCTGCCGTGAAGCAGTAATGCGTTTCCGTTTGAAGGGCGGGGCAGCCGTTGTAACTATACTAGAGACCTTAGAACTCATATCTCAAGGTGGGTGGCGCATTTACGTTGTAGATGTCTATGGGCTCCAGTAACCACGTAATACCAGGTGTGCTGTGAGCTCATCCACCAATCTAAGCAATAAAAAAAATGTATAAGCCCTATATCATGATTTCTCACGAATCACAAATTCTTCACGGCAGAAATAGGTAGAACGGAGATACTCAACCATACCTTGACACCATAAACCGTAGCAGTATTAAAATTTTAGCAAAATTGTTACCAGCCTAAAAAAAACAATTGCCGAATGCTAAATCTATACTAATATTATAAAGAGGAAAGATTTGTTTGTTTGTTTGTTTCGAATAGGCTCCGAAACTACTGGACCGATTTGAAAAATTCTTTTTCCATTAGAAGCCGACATTGTCCCTGATGAACATAGGCTACTTTTGTTTAAATTTATTTTATTTTATTTTTTTGGTTTCATGTGTGTTTTAATGTTTCCGAAGCGAAGCGAGGGCGGGTCGCTAGTTAATTATATTATTCTTAAACAAAACCATACTCTTCTTATTTGCGTTGTAATTACCATTACTGTATATTAATTTTCAATTATTACAGCAATTCCGTGGATTTGGAACAATACGAAAACGTCACGTACGGCATTAAGCACGCCGCTGACTGGGGAGAGAGAGGAATGAACTGCGACACAAGATACAGATGTGGAAAATAATTATAACCAAACACCCAACATAATTTATTTAATTCGAGAAAAAACTAGCTCTGTCCTTAAATCAATGAACGTTGATTTACTTTTGCTGTTTTCGTTTTTAATTATATTTTATACAATTTTGTTTTGACATTTTCTATTCGTTCTCTGAATAAAAAAGATCTGTTTGAACTGTAAAATATACATTGTAGCGTAAACTTATGTAATTATTAAACAAATATTTACAGATTACTTGCGAATATACATGTGTTCCGGTCTCAAAAGTATTTTCGTCAAGCATAACCCAGGAAAAAATCATAGGGCTGTTGAATTCAAAATGATTAACAAATTTATTTAATAATGTTTAACCAAACATTTACTGAGCTAGATAATTATTTCATCAGCAACAAGGTCAGAGAGATCAATCTGCTGTAGTTTTGACATTGAGAATTTTTGAAGTTCCTGTCTCACTTAATACAAAGTAAATAACACAACCACAGCTGAAATTATAAAAGGAAAAAAATATTTACGTACCTATTACGATTTACTTTAAACTCTAAACTATAAAACTAATTTAAGAGCAACAAAACCGAAGTGAAATTTAAATTTAAATTTCTTTCAATTTGCAATCATGGTTGGAACAATAGGCCAAATTAAAAATTGTACTGTCATAGGTCTTTGATACATGGGTGAAATTTTCAAGTTACTCGGACTTCCCGAACGTTGGTTAAAACTACAGTGAAAGACTCTGTTGCATAGTGAGGCCAAGTTAATAAAATAGTTTGGAAATAAACAAGACAATTAAGAGGCATCATACCTTTAAATCTCATAGTCGTTTTCGAACATACGACAAATTTGTTTGTCAATATAGTAATTTAGGAATTAACACACATATTTCAAGAAAAGCTACCAAAAATTATTAGTTATCATTTTAACGATGAATTTACCTCAAATAATTTTGGCCCCAAATTGTTTTCAACGTAAATAATGCTTGAATTCTACGGGTCACTTGGCGAGATTAGCACAGGGGACATTTGCTACGGAATTCAGATTGGTGGTGAGCACTTCAGAGCGAAATCCTGCTTTAGGTCTCGAGTTTCAGGTACGATAAATTAAAATAGTCCTATTTACTACTATCCTGTGGTCTGTTATCAAGTATTCTTGATGCTTTCTTTGAAGGATTCCTGGCTCTGGCCGCACGGTATTCAGGATACGAGACGTAACCGTCGCCGTCTGTATCATCAAATTGTAAGGTTCGGTCCACCAGCACTGAAATTAAAATATTGTTATTTGACGGATAAGGTTTTTTTTCCTTACTTAGACAAGCAAACCATTCTGCAGCCTCCTATGACCGCTTACGAAACGGTTATCGGAATACATCAACATGAAGTAAGCGTAATCGCCTACTTTCATTAAGTAAGGTCAATTACATTCCTATGAATTTGATCGACTTCCATTAATTGACTTCCACGGTGAAGGAATAACATCATGTGATAAAAATCAAACCCGCAAAATTATAATTTGCGTAATTACTGGTGGTAGTACCTCTTGTGAGTCCGCACGGGTAGGTACCACCACCCTGCCTATTTCTGCCGTGAAGCAGCGTTGTAACCGTACTGAGACCTTAGAACTTATATCTCAAGGTGGGTGGCGCATTTATGTTGTAGATGTATATGGACTCCAATCACCATATAACATCAGGTGGGCTGTGAGCTCGTCCACCCATCTAAACAATAAAAAAAAGAATATTTCTCAACCTACCCTAACTTATAAATATGAACGCATAAATGCTTCACGGGAGAGGTAAACTATAAGATGATACCAAATCGGCACGATATTCACTACTAAACCTACACAGACACAGATTACGGGAAGAATTGATACAATATTGCCCTTCTAGGCAGACGAGCATACGGCCCACCTGATGGTGAGTGGTTACCGTCGCCCATGGACTTCAGCAATGCCAGGGGCAGAGCCAAGCCGCTGCCTACAAATCTAATAGAATAATATAGGAATGCATCAACTACAAGTTCGAGTTTAAAACACAATAATGTATTTACAGCACGTTTCGAAAGTGCTATAGAATTTTATTGTAAACTAGCGACCCGCCCTCGCTTCGCTTCGGAAACATTAAATTTTATTATTGATAGCTTAGTGCCGCGGTTATTGTCGTAACGCGGGTGACGCCGCGGGGCGAAGCTAGTCTAAAAAAAGTAGCCTAAGTTACTCCTTATATCATCAGCTACCTATCTGTGAAAGTCTCGTCAAAATCGGTCCAGCCGTTCCAGAGATTAGCCGGAACCAACAGACAGACAGACAAAAATTGTAAAAGATGTTATTTTGGTGTATGCACCGTATATATATTCATATGCATGTAGTGAAAAGCGGTTATTTGAATATTACAAACAAACACTCAAATTTTATTTATATATATATAGATAGCACCTAAATACAACATCAAAATAAACTAACTAATATAATAACTATATATAATGTTTAAAGTACGAAACTCACCAATAAATGAGTCTAAATCGTTTGCCTCCGGTTCTATTGAAGAATCGTCATCTGGATTCGGACTTTCATGGTCTAAAGTGTGATAGACAGCCTACGAATAAAGCATATATTATTATGTAGTTTATTTCTATAGATCATAAATCAAACAAACTACAAGCTAATCAAAACAAAAAAAGTTATGTCAGAAATGATCTTATAAATCCAAAATACATAGATATGATTTAAATATATACATTAATTGGAACTTTCAAACGAAATCTTTTTGTTGTATAAAATTATACATAGTACTGCAAGGAGATAAGTAGTACAACTTAGTTAAATATAATTACAATAATTTGCGTGACGTTAAGTAGTAGCTTGTCTGTTAGGAACCTGTTGACATGTCCTTCTTTAAACGAGGCTTGTGGAGAGTATTAAGCGGTAGGCAGCGGCTTGGCTCTGCCCCTGGCATTGCTGAAGTCCATGGGTGACGGTAACCACTCACCATCAGGTGGGCCGTATGCTCGTCTGTCTGCCTACAAGGGCAATAAAAAAAAAATACAAAGGAAATAAAACACTAACTAAAAAAATCTATTATGTTGCTTTTTTTTTCTACCTAAGCTGATAGCCTTGAGAGGCTATATCAGCGGAACCTTAACTAGTAGGTGAGCTCACAGGGCTCAAACCTGACGACGTTGCTAACTAACACGAACCCTAGCAAGAGCCGTGCTTCGCAGAATCTACCACCGGATCGGAAACGCGACCCAGAAGATCCGGCGAGAAACTCGGTGGGCTGTGTCTGAGGGTTAATTTACTCGTCGAGCCCTTCGTCGCAAGCGACGGGTTCGACGAGAACGATGACCGGTGCGTGAGGTACCTAAAAGCACCGTTAGTGGATAGGGAGGATCCGAAATGACGCGTTTGGGGCGACGTCCACTGCTTTCCATTCTGTCCGCAGAATCGGGAATGTAGTTACCGGCGGTTACGATGAGAGGATTCTCGCGTCGTGCCGCTTTATCGAAGTGTTATGTTGCAATGAAAACACATAACAACATTAAACAAAACTATACTGTACTTACTTTTAACATTTCCGAGCCGTCCAATTTCGTATTTCTGTCAAAATCATGAATTGAAAAATAATGAAACTCCAATTCTTCGGGTGTCATACTAGCCAACATCTCCGGTGTCAATACTTTTGAGTCCTCCTCTAAATGCCTGGATTATTAAAATAATAGGATTAGTACCCATTTGCGCTATGAATGAACAGCGTTATCGTTTATAACTCAATTTAAAACCTTATAACGATCGATCATACACATTGACAGATATATGCTGTCGCGACACTTTTTGTAAATAGTCGCAGTACATTATTTTATTCTATTATATCATCAATAGTTTCGCAGGACACGCGATCTAAAGAACGTTTTAGGTATTTTTTATACCCTTGGGTTACATTATTGGAGTTTTAGTAAGAAACCCAATTTTTTTTGGAAAAAAATTATAGCCTATGTCACTCGGGAATAGTGTAACTTCCAAACAGTGAAAGATTTTTTCAAATCGGTTCAGTAGTTTCGGAGCCTATTCAATACAAACAAACAAACAAACAAATCTTTCCTCTTTGTAATAATAGTATAGAACTTTGTAATATTAGTATACATTACCACTCTTGTGGGCATTTTAACAAAATCGCGACCAATATTAAAATTAATCTGTAAAACAATAACTCACTTAGCGTCATGCAGCAGCTGCGAGTCGCCAGTAACGGAACCTGTCCCCATTGGTTTGTAATGATGGTGAGGACGTTCCACCGGCGTCTGCCCCGGCGGATGATGCGGACCTCGGCGAAGCGCAAAAACCCCATTAATCATCAGTAAAAGATATGCTGAAAACAAAACAGGCAATTGAATAACTAGCGAATAATGAAAGAGCATAACGATTTTTTTCCTCAGGCGTTTGCACTCTTGGCAGACTGGTCGTGATCATCAGTTTGGGTGGTGGTGCGCTTTACAAAACGTCGCCTTTCCTCGCGGCCCTATCATAATGATACAATAATATATTATAATGGTGACGAAGTAAGAAGGAGATAGAACTTTGATTAATGATTACTTCAACTAAATTTGGCCTGATTCTAACAGTTAGTATTGAGCACAGTCATTTTGTAAGCACTGCACCAACTTACTAATACGCAAGCCGCATTTACAGTCTGCTACTCTCAGTTCTGTCTAACCGGATAAAAATGCCGGGTTTGACTAGAACGACCAGATGGACTGAAGATAGTGAGTATCTTAGAACCACCTGAACGTCTGGACCGCACGTAACCTGTGCGTTGAACTTTAAACATATCTAATGCATATAAGTATATACATTTTAAAAATAAACAGTTCTAGCCTGACAGACCTTCATAGACAGACCGCATAGACGAGTATACGGCTACTCTGATGGCGAGTGGTTACCATCCAGAACCAAGCTGCCTACCGTTAAGTACTCTTCACAAGCCTCGTTTAAAGAACAATAGGTCATAGCGCCGGGGAAAAACAGTAGAAGGAGGCTTATTCTAAAGTCGGATCGTGCTTGGCAAAAAATATCTCTGGAAGCGCACTCTGAATAAACACGGTGGTTCTAAATAGTATGGATGAACTCTACTCCGGTGGCGGGCAGTGCAACGGTGAAAACCAGATTATGGAATCCTCTGAAACAATTCCTCACAGCACTCCCTATGGAACATACGATACAAAATACAGAGAGAACTGAATCCTTCCGCAGGTTTATCTCAAGGTCGGTGGTGGAATTTACGTTGTGATGTTTATCAGTTCTTCGTATTCGTATGTCGTATCACTCTTGTCAGAGCGGTCGTGGTCGTCATCGAGTATAATTGGTGTGGGCAGATGCTATGCGCCTCACGAGCAATCGCCACTCCTCGCGGCTTGTGGTTAGCCTGGTACACTCATGCAAACAGCCGCCAACTGCCGACTCGATCTGGTGGATCCATCGCATGGGCACCCTTCCACGCGGTCTGGTGCCTTCTACTTTGCCCTGAACGACAAGGTGCTCTATGGAGTCATTTCCTCGCCGGGAGACATGTCCAAAAAATGATAGTACGCGCCCATGCACGAGCGCCGAAAGACGCTGCTTAATTGCGAGTTCTTGAAGAATGGAGTTCTAGTAACCATTTAACATCTGGTGGGCAATGGCTCGTTAACTCATCTACGCAATATAAAAAATTAAATTGAACTGTTGAAATTTGACCAAATTGGTAAACGTCAAGATTTTAACACCGAAAACAATTAGTGGCGACCTACAATCATCATCAACCTGTCCGTTGTCGAAAGCTATTGTGTTCGTACGCATAAAGGGTACGTGGGCAGCTGGTCCACGGGCCTCATGGGGCAACACAACCCCATAACGGGACCCCATGGCGGGACATCCCGTAGGGTCGCAATATTCACACCTCATTTCACAAGCACCCTCCCATTACATTTGTCATCGCCTCGTCGAGAGTACTTGAAAATTAAATATTTGCAATGGCATTCTTTATTCATTTGTAATTAGCTCTATCATTGCCTTATTATTCTTGAATTAAATATGGAACAACTATAATACTAATAGATTAACGATTGATGGTCGACAAATTGATCGCCCCGTTGACCGTTACTGGTGGTAGGACCTCTTGTGAGTCCGCACGGGTAGGTACCACCGCCCCGCCTATTTCTGCCGTGAAGCAGTAATGCGTTTCGGTTTGAAGGGTGGGGCAGCCGTTGTAACTGTACTGAGACCTTAGAACTTATATCTCAAGGTGGGTGGCGCATTTACGTTGTTAATGTCTATGGGCTCCAGTAACCACTTAATATCAGGTGGGATGTGAGCTCGTCCATTCATCTAAGAAAAAAAAAATTACAAATAACTATTGTAAAAGAAGTACGGGTTGAATTACTCGAGTTAAATAAATAAATANTCGAAATATTGTATTTAAAATAAGAAAATTGCAACTTACCGTTTGTTGTGGTATTTCCAGGTGTATTAAAAACTTATATAAACTGTGATCTTATTGAAAAAACAACGATAATATTACTTTTTTTAAAAGTTCTTTAAGCTGTTTTAAAACGCACTTTTCAACCACTATTTTCAATTTAATTTGACGAATTTTTGGGACCAACTTAACTCATATTTAGTACTTCCATAGTTAACTTGGTTTTTCTTCTATACATTGATAAATATTAACATAAACAAAATTAGGTAGATTCCGTGCTACAGGTACTTTGAGAATCTTCCGCAGGTTTGTCCCAATTTACCCCAGGATCCCAATTTACCCCATGTCATGGTATATAATTTGTATATTCTTTAATTTTGCCGCACTTGCCCTTGCTTGGAAAAGGAGTTCGGACGTAACGTGGAATGTTAATAAAGCAATGGTGACAGAGATAACAAATATGGCGTCTATTGAAGAAAAAAGTTCTGTGACATTATTTACTAGTTAGAATTTTGGAATTAAATTACGATAAAATATACGTTAAATTATTTTATTTTAAATAATTAAAGTGACGAGCTAAAAACCATTATATTCATTTATTTATTTTCTTGTATGGACGGATGGCCCATCTGGTGCTAAGTGGTTTCAGAAACCCAAAGACGGAACGTAAATACCATCACCCAGCCACGATGAGACGTATCAAGTCACGTTCACGTCACAAGGACGCTCAAGTCCCCATTATAGTATGTGGTACCACCGAACATAAAAAATATGGCCAATGCCTGAATCTCACTACTGACATTTTCAAGATATATTTGCATATTCCAAACAACATACCGACGGTCGAACTACAGATCTATTTCACCCGTTCGATGGAAGATCTTCCCTTTGTTGTTAACTCTCAAAATTATATCGACTATTCCAATCTTTCAAACCCAAAACACTGGTGACTACTTCGAAGCAGATATAGGCTGCGTGGAGGCATCAATGTATGCAGAATTTACCCTAGCTCATGCATTAACAATGACTTCAACATCTATACTAAAAGTAACTCAATTATAAAACATCCATCACTGCAAACAATAATTCGGTTTGCGGATTCACAAGTACCTATTATTGTTTCTAAGTATTGGCGTTTAAGAACTAAAAGGTGACAAATACAGAAAGACCCTGCCCATTTCTGTCATGAAGCAGTGAGGCGGTTCGGTTTGAAGGGTGGGGCAGCCTTTGTACTGTAAAATCTCAGAAATTAGAACTCATATGTCAAGGTGGTTGGCGGCATTTACGTTGTAGATGACTGTGGGCTCTGGTAACCACTTAATATCAGGTGGGCCGTCAGCTCGTCCACACATACACCTAAGCGATAAAATAATAAAAAAAAAAAAATCTATTACGACAAAATTTCAATAGATCGAATACAAAATGCACTTTTGATGACCTCGCGCCCCTCTCTGTTCACCAGTCAGAACATTTGCTACGTAGAAAAACGAGCTCTTTAATCGGACCCCACTTTATTACAGAGCGCAGTGTATAAGATAAAGCCGTAAATGGAGTACAAATTATGCGTTCGTGGTGACAAGTGTACGTTCCATATGTCGGGGTGTCCGTACAAAGCATTCTCTGTGATGTTACACACGGCTCCAGCGTTAGACTAACAAGTTCGTATTCACTTTGTTTGAATTCGAATTAATTTCTGTAATGTACTATAGTTGATGGAGTATTTTAAAATCGATTGTCTATTTATTAGTTTATACACAGTATATATGTATATCCTGATGGATCAACCCGATTTACTATCGGGCCTTTTTTATAGCTTAGATGGGTGGACGAGCTCACAGCCCACCTGGTGTTAAGTGGTTACTGGAGCCCATAGACATCTACAACGTAAATGCGCCACCCACCTTGAGGTATAAGTTCTAAGGTCTCAGTATAGTTACAACGGCTGCCCCACCCTTCAAACCGAAACGAATTACTGCTTCACGGCAGAAATAGGCAGGGTGGTGGTGGACTCACAAGAGGTCCTACCACCAGTGGAGGTCCTACCACCAGTAGAGGTCCTACCACCAGTAGAGGTCCTACCACCAGTGCTGTTGCATGCTACGAGTTCTAAAGCTAGCAACGACCAAAGCACCCTCGTGACAGTTCCCTCGTGAAAGAGTTCAATAGACATTTAGCCTATAGCGTCAATCCACTGAACATCACACTAAAATTTTCTTAGCAGGTCGCGATTTTTATCCGGTGGTAAACACATTCGTGATGTTGCTTTGAGATCTTAGGCCTCGACTAAACTCGGACAGTGATGTTAGCAAGCCCTTGAGTTTCTATCCCTCACATTGTAACATCTATAAACTCCGATCATCAAACGACTACAAATCAATAAAAATGTCCAATTGGAAATATTTTATTATTAATATTTAACTCGTGGCACAGTAAGGTGACGAACTTAATGTTTAAAACATTATCTGCCAGTTAACCAAGGCAGTTATAGCAAGTACTGTGGTAAGTACATTCCTTTATTAACGAAAAAAGAATTAAATATGTTTGCAAAAACATATACAACATACTCGGACATACAACGCCATACCTCCATACATGATCTCATAAATATAAAATAACAAACAAATTTACACACACATATTACAAATCCATAATCATATGTAATATACATTTGCTCATACATATATGTTAATTCATATACACATTTATCGGCATATATAATTAAAATTAACATACAATTGCACAGATAATGCCAACACATCAGATTGCAATTCTGGTTATTAGATGTTTCTGCTATGCGTGTTAAACTTGGCAGCCGTGTGTCCCCTTAGTCTGGAGCTCAGCTTAGTCGATGCCCCTAACCAGCCCATCGTATTATCGTACAATAAAACCCTAAATCCCGTATGATCACAATGAACTTAACTACGCGCTATGGGTCAAAAATTCCTTTATTCTCTACATTCAACACTGCTTATCTTTTTATACGAAAATGCTTGACTAAATGGTTTGACTAAGACTAATAAAAAACACTAATTGATCCAACAGGTCGGACCAAAAGTACTATTTTTATTCTGAAGCCAGTCATGCTCAGCTGTTACTACATATTCCTAAAACTAAGAAATACACGTATTTGTTGAAAATTTATTAGCGCTACCTGGCGTACATTGAATTTACTATGAAACCGTCCGTGAAATGTATAGATGATACACATAATGATTAAGGGCTTAATGCTAATAGCAACTGTAAGAACTTTCGTTACGATCGAATGAACTTTTTCGAACTGCATATAAATAAATACGAACATTCATTTTTCTGTATAGTGCACAGAAAATACAATGACAAAAATATTAACTATATTATTTTTTTTGGCGTGGACAAAGGCCAGTCACAGCGTATTAGAGAATTTTCTTTTAACAATCCAAAAACAAAGAGACGACAAATAAAAAAGGGTGAAAGCCTATAACAACGGAAATAATATGGATCTTAATGCCTTAAAATTCAACGATGTCATTGAAAATTTTAATTATTTAAAAAGAACTTACCAAATATGGATTTTAATTCAATCATTTCTAAATTGATTCATTCATTCCCGTTCTATATCAGTGCCTACAGTATTTCGCGTCTAAATAATCAAATAAATCGCCAACATTTGCACTTTCCTGTATCATTTCTCTAAAATGTTCTATTTGTTTATAAAAACCCGAGCGCACACATTGTGTTATGTCAAAACGGTGACACAATAAATCGATGGTACGACGCTTGCGCAGATACTGCAGGATAAAATGCACCTTAACGTTATCAAATAAAGCTCGAATTCTAAATCAACGATTCATGGCTTTCCACGCATGTCTTTCAAACTTTCCGCAGCCTTCACGAATGGATACTAGATGTCAGTACTTGTTCGAAGAGTTTCTTGGGTTGATAAATCGTGGCGAATCGGTTGTTATTTGCGTGCCTTAATAAATCCTGTCTAGGTACACAGGAAACTTAGACTGTAGAGAAATAATATCTGAAGCTTGAATGCATGATAACCCTTACTTTTTCCCTAGAAGACGCCCACTCACCGTTGGTTGTCACCATCTTTCATGAACATCAAATCCACACAAGAAGCTGCTATCGCTTCTAAAAACTGTTAGAAGCTATTTCAAATAGCGTGACAGTGAAAATGCACTGTGAACTCTATGAATTAGGGTTCATTTACGGTAAGGTCCGCTGGCAAGTGATGCGGTGGTAAGAATGAGACGAACTAAGATGATAATTAAAGCCTCGTGTACAAATAGTCTGATAGAGAGAAATCACAAATGTTAATGAAGCGATTTCTTTTTGTACCACATACAGTACCGTCAGTACTACACGAAAAAACCGAAACCTTTCAATTTCATGGTCTAAGTGGCAAACACAATATCACTGTTTTTCTACCAAATCACTGATTTTTTTTCTTTTTCTTGTATCTTGGTACCAATTTTTGTAATAATACGTAGGAATTTTTGACATGTTCACAAATCACTTCCTGTTTTTGTAAGGAAAGGATCGCTGATGGTATGACGACCGCACTGATGGGCGAACTCAAGAGTTCAGTTAAGTGGGTAAGGCTTGCTAATTTCCTGAGCGCCCTTAGAGGAGGTCTAACCGCTGTTTCATATGTCCATTTATCACTGGATCGAAATAGTAATCCACTGAGAAGGTCCTGGCAAGAAAGTCAACCGGGAAATTATTTCCGGGAATAACCGGGAATAATCAGAAAAACACGCGCAATATTATAATTTTCGTAATCACGCAAATTAGCGTTTTGCCAAACCTCATGGGTTCGTTACACCACCCTGCCTATTGCTGCGTCAATGAAGTCAAGTTGTGCGTGTCTATAATCTGGGATGGCCATTGTGTATAGTATCTGTATATGCAGTTACAAAAAGCTAGGTTAACTAATGGTGTAAATTTTTAATGTTTAGTCATGTAATTAGAATTAATTTTGTTAACTTTGTATCCTCAGGTTTTCCAGATGGATCTTTCGGATTTACTGTTCTAACGAGCATATTATACCCATAATTCATATACCAACCAAAAGTGGACGGTTACTTATTCAGGATACATTGGTATTGTATCCTGAATAAGTAACCGTCCACTTTAAAATAATGAGTATAGTCTGAATTTGTTGTTTTGTAATAAAAGCATGCTGCACAGGCCGTATACAGGTGCCTACTCCTGTGGTTTTTTTTGCCTACCTAAACCGATAGCCTTGAGGGGGGCTATGTCAGCGTAACCGGGCGAGTAGATGTGCTCACGGGGATCAAGCCGGGAATGTTGCTAACACTGGCCCTAGCAAGAGCAGTGCTTCGCAGAATCTACCACTGGATCGGAAATGCGACCCACTGAGAAGATTCGCCGAGAAACTCAGTGGGCTCTGCAGGTTAATTTACTCGTCGAGCCCTTCATCGCAAGCGACGGGTTCGACGAGGACGGTGACTAGTGCTTGATGTACCTAAAAGCACCGTTAATGGATCGGAAGGATCCGTAATGACGTGTTTAGGGCAAACTCCTGTCAACAAATACATCAATGTACGAAACTTTGGTTTTGTAATCGAACCCGTAAAATATATATTTGAAGTCATCGTGGTCTGAAGGATAAGACGCTCGGTGTATTTGTACCAAGCGGTGCGACTGTGTCGTTGTTCAAAACCAACAGGCACCAATATTACTATTGAAATATAATATGAAATAAGTGATGTTCAATGGAATATCACCGTGTAATGCAAAATCAAACCCTCAAAAATTATAATTTGCATAACTTCTGGTGGTAGGGCGTCTTGAGAGCTCGCACGGGTAGGTACCACCACCTTGCCTATGTTTGCGGTGAAGCAATATTGCGCTTCAGTTTGAAAGGTGGAGCAGCCGTTGTGAACTCATGTCTCAAGGTGGGTGGCGGCACTTACGTTGTAGATGTCTATGGGCCCCGGTAACCACTTAACGCTAGGTCCAGCCATTTAAGCAATTAATTATATAACTAAACGAAACAAACGAAAATATAAATTGTGATTACTGGTAACCTTACTTTGAGTCCAATCCTGCTTATTTCTGCCTTAGCAACTAGACTTCACATCATAGTATGAATGATTTACCGTATCTACTTAACACCGAATGCCAACTATTTTCCATTCAGGCCATCTACCTATCAGCCTACTGAAACAATAAAACATATATCAGAGTGGAGGGCAGTTACAAAATCTAAAATGAGAATTAATTCGTCAAATAATATCCCTACGAGCGAGACTATTCTACGAACTCATCCACTCCGCATCGTAATATTATTTATACACATACATATGTACATATATCGTTTGTCAACAACTGAAAACTGAGCAAATGCTATGACCAACTTCAATTTTGACCTCTGTAATAACAACGGAAGTCTCATTTTCTTTTAACTCTCATGATTGAAATAGATCTTTATTCCTTTAAAGACAGAAACAGAAATTTGCTGGCACAACAAGAAAACTCGAAAACTAGAACGCACTTTTCACGTTAACGAGAGTTCGGAACGTGGTCTTTCAGCGCAATGAATAAAGTCGAATTTTATTTGCATCAGTATTTCTGTAAAGGCTTTTCAGTATTATTAGGTTTATGTTTATAGCTCTCTGTTGTGGGGAAGTTAAAAAGAGACGGGTGTATGTAAGCGTGTGAGGGATTGTATGATCGATACAGCGTAGAACGCGCGCTCTCGGCGTGTATACCGAAGGCTTCTCTAATGGTCGTTTTCTTACATTTGCATGCTAATTGACTTCACCACTTCAGCCTTCTGCGATGTTCCTTTTGTCTCTCGTATGTGTGACGTAAATTGGCACGAATTACCGTCTTGCTGGCTCGTATAGACGAGAAGTTTAGCGAGAAATTTAAACAAGGCTTTGTCTTTCTGCGTCAAAAGTCACGGTCTGCTCTACGAGTACTGATGTTCGGTTATTGAATAAGTAATTTCTTCTATGTAATAAGTAAATTAATTATTACGTTCTTAAATCTAAAACGTAATAGTTTTTATGAATTTATTTCGTAAAATTTAAATTTCTTCTTCTTTTCTTCTACCCATTACAACTATGTAACTACAAATAAGAAATTGCGATGAAAAAATAGAGTGCAAATATCTAACACAAAAATACATAAAAATATAAAATCCAAGAA
The DNA here is from genome assembly GCF_003987935.1 of Bombyx mandarina. The sequence goes on from NW_021011543.1 coordinate 1,232,834, forward strand.
ATGAGTACCTACAATACATTAAATTTGTTAAAATGAAAAGTAATCGAAACATTTACATAAAAAAAGGATTAATATAGTTCCATAAACCTAAAAAGAAAATTTAAACGGCACCTTTTAATATATTCACAAAACATTTGCTTTCGAACATAATATAGGTATGTACAAGTAGAAACCTACTAAATGAAACATAAATCCGTGTGCTACGAACAATAAATTTTCGGTTTTCTGTATCAAACGGAGATTTGCGGCGTAAGGGGAGCCGGGAGGCGTTGCTAGGCAACGGCCCCCTCCTACGCCCCCCCCACCCGGATCACTTTTAAACTTTTATGTCGGAAAGTTTTTAAGGTTTGCTTGTGGCTCTTAGATTCGCCGTCTTTTTTGTTTTAAGCCTCTTTACGTCGGAAAAACAACGTCGAACCTACATACGACCTTAGAATGTTCGAGAGAAATTGGCAGGTGGGTTCTGGGAAAAGCAATTCTTGTTCGAGATAAATTGATTTACTTTTAAAACATTTTTAAAGCTGAATGCTAGTACTATTATTACTAGTACTAGTACGCGTACGCGTTTCGTTTTACTAGTACTATTTATTTAACTTACTAAGATAAAAAAAAAATATATTTTATTTTTAATTGTTAATTTATCATTAAATAATTATGTTAAACGCCCTGATGCTAAATTAATTTTTCTTCACTATACATGAAACTAATTCTAATTTTCACAATAATAATTTAGTTTTATGAATTCTACAGATTTATCAGTTATTATTATATTAAAATATGTGCTGCAGATACAATAATAATAAGCATGATTTTTAATATCATTAGCATAATATCATACATTCATGTATACAAGGCACGTATGAACATTATAAAGAATACGAATTAGCTACGAAAAAAATAAGGTTGAAAAAATTTAAAATGTTAACACTGTAACAGTATTCCAATGCGTGCTACCAGAGAAAACCTTTAGTTACTTTTTTGAAATTTTTCGAAAAAAAAAACAAGATCCGCGCTATTGACAAGACCTTTATGCGAGGCTGTAAAAGTTTTTAATACAAGAGAGTACTGTGTACAAAATTGATGAGGGAACGTAACCGCGGCGGCAAGCAAACCCGACCCAAAGGTGCTTTTAGCCCCTAATTGGTTAGCTTTTAAGACTACCGCTTGTTCGTTTGACATCGCATGGTACCTATGCTTCAAATAAATCGACGTGTAGAGAAAAAAGGTAAACGTTCGGCACACTTGCGTTGTTTTTTTAAATTATGCAGGTAATTATTTCCGGACATTAGAATTAATTCTTTTTGACTTAAAACTTTAACTTAGCACACCACTAATTATGGATAGTAAAACAATAAACAGAGCTCAATCATAAATACAACTGCTAAGTACTAAATATGTACAATCAAATAATAAAATTTATATTCTATATAAATGTTTGTTGTCAAAATTGTGACAGCATGCGCATGCGACCTAAAATTTACTTATATCGCTAAACATAAATAAGAGCATGTTTAAATATTTCATAAAGCACCTAAAGAAAAAAACTTCAAAAGGGATAATCTTGTCTCTTTTTATTGTGTAGTTAAGTTTGATTTCATGGTCAGGGATAATTGAAGATAAAATTTATCTATGAGTCCTTATTTTTAAGTGAGTCTATGTTTATGATATGTTTCTTGTCAAAAATTTGAACACAAAAACATAACGAAAAGAAAAACGGCTTATTTGAACTTATTATTCATTCTGTGAAAATTATAATTAAAAATTTTTATTTTTAGTTTCTACCTCAAATTGCATTGTTATTCAGTTTTTCTTTATACTGACAACATATTTAATAAAAGAATACAATGAAATTCGTATCACAAAAAAAAGGCAGAAAGCCAAATCCGAACAGCCACGTGGCAGCAATAAAAAAGTTAACACTTCTAATTTCAAAAAAAGTAGGCGGGACGAACGCGCGCTTCGAATTAGGCGGCAATTTTGACAGCGGGACAACTTAGAATTTTCCTGTCAAAATATTTTTGCAAACAATCAATGGCCGGGTATTCGACCTCCCACTTTTGCTGTAACAAAACAAAACCACAATTAGCATAATAGTTACTTTGTAGCGTTCATTGTTGTCGACTTGTAAAAAAGAATTTCCAACAATTGCTTTCATTTTAGCTGTGACGTCAGATATAGATGAATTTGTACACATTTAAAACGTAATAATTAATTGCTGTTTAACAAATCTGGGACTTCGTGAATTATTTAAAAGAGAAAACGACTTAAAAGGATGAATTATAAAATGAACTCTCAAACGTTTCACGGTGCCTGAAAGGGCGTTTATACCTACGTTTGCTTTTAAGGGTCCCAAATATAGAGTCCCTTTAGAGTCGAGAAATATACATTATAAAATATGAATGTAGTTCCTCATTATGTTTCAATGACGATTACTAGATATTTATGGCATAAATCGTTAAGTAATGTGGAATAAGTAGGATGCTGCTTATATTTTTTTAAATTGATTACACACAAAAGACAGTGCCGTAGAAAGTAGGATGTACCCAATAAGAATGGTTATAGGGAAATAATAATCTATTGTCTATGAAAATGTTGTTAAATAAAACTGAACGTTGGTATACTCGAAGTAAAAAAACATAAATGAAAACAATGGAATTGAAGTCTCAAGAAATACGACTTTAACATGCCTTCGATAATAGACGTGCATACGGACTATAGGATGGCCAGAATAGATACATAAATTTACAAAATAATGTCTTTCCAATCCTTCGGACCGGGACATATGAATGTTTCGCGGCAGAAACCGGCATAGCGATGGTAAAGACTCATAGTGACTCACATAGCGATACCACTAGCAAAAATGTCGGGTTCAAATTTGAGAATTTACGATTTTAGGAAGAAAACCATAACCTAGCCTTATACTTAATATTATTTTAAAACGAATAACGTAATCGAGCAGCGTATCAATAATAAAACAAGACAAATCGAAAAGTCAATATAAAGGGTAAGGGTGCATTCTAAAATGTAATTGAAATATTCCTTAGAACGACAGATCGCAACTTCCACTTAAAATTGAACCCTGTTTTCCGTCCCATCTATCTCCGTATGGTTCCTACTTGCAGAAGCTTAAGGAGGGAGGAGAAGCTCAAATGATGCTGGTCCGAAAAATTGGTGTACATTCGGGTACGGTTAAACGACGAGGCTCGTGCCGTCGTGGCCATTAAAAACTTATTAAACATCATCTCGAGCAATTACCTCCCCCTCCGCACCCGCTACGTGGGCCCCCTTCGTCTAGTTCATATCCCAGAGCCCAAACGGGTAAAACACTGAGTGGATTCTTTATGCCTATTTCTGCCACGCAGTTTCGGCGGCTAAACTTAAAAATACTGAATTAAAAAAAATTTTTTTTTTAAATGGTTGCCTGTGAATCGATTAGTTTCCTCCATTTCTGTATGAAAGAAGTAAAGACTTCAAAAAAAATCGAAATAAAAATTACCTCAGTAACGGTGAGGCACAGAATGACAAAATATTTTAAATTTGAAAGAGTCACAAATTAATAGAACATATTAGAAGACACGTATAGGTGTGTCCTATTCCATCTCAAGCTAATATAGTCACTACTAGCTAACTTAATCCTTTCACTAATTCAAAGTCTAATTTGCAATTCAATTGCTCATTGCCCAAAAAAGACGACCGATTACTGTAAACCGCAATGGGAATGCGGCCACCTCTGGGTCGAACATTAATTTCTTGATAATCTGACTCGCTTCTTGAATTCAAATATGATTTCGTTTAAGTATGTATTTGTGTATGTGAAATACTAATTTTGTTTATTCAATTCAAAACAGCTTATCGAGTTTTCTATATCTATCTACGATCTAGCTACGATTTATTTTCAGAAAATGTTTTAATCGTGTTTGCAATAATCAACTTTATCGATAACTATGTAACTTACTTGAGACCTTAGAACTTATATCTCAAGGTGAGTGACGCATTTACGTTGTGGATGTCTATGGGCTCCAGTAACCACTTAACACTAGGTGGGCTGTGAGCTCGTCCACCCATCTAAGCATCTTAATTGAGAGCAACTAACTGCTTTAAAGACACAACAAGATGGCGATAGCAAAATAATTTTTTTTATTATTTATTAAAAATAAAAAAAATTTGATGATCATCATCTATTAAATTAATATATATATGAATGCAGAGTACCTTCACGAACCCTCAACCAAATGTATAGTGTATTTGGTAAATATATGCAGAGCTTTGTTGCCTGTTGACGTAGCTAAACAAACTCTAAAAATACTGACTTTTCTTTCTTAATAGTTGCTGTCTGGGTGGGCCCCAAGTTCCCTGCTCATCGTCAGCAACAAATAATTAATTACGACATTTTCTTATGCATAAGTCACAGTTCATGGCAATCTTAAATGAACTTACTTACCAAATATCATTTGAATACCTTTTTTTTATTGCTTAGATAGGTAGATGAGTTTGCCCACCCATCTTAGTGGTTACCGGAGCCCATAGACATCTACAACGTAAATGCCGCCACCCACCTTGGAATATAAGTTCTAAGGTCTCAGTATAGTACAACGGCTGCCCCACCCTTCAAACCGAAACGCATTACTGCTTCGCAACAGAAATAGGCAGGGTGGTGGTACCTACTCATGCGTACTCACAAGACGTCCTATCATTTCTAAACTAGATTTTGAATTATAATATTTCGATACATATACGAACAGCAGACTTTAAATCGAACGTTTTCTATCCGGTCAGTGAGATAAATATGAAGAAGGTAGCGCCCCAGTCGTCTAAGCCGGAAACATCGGATGCGGTGCGCCCACGGGAAGCAGTCACGTCGTCTGCGCGATAAACCAGAATTCGCCCCGCCACTCGTCCGACGCGACCGCTCCTGATATATTTTATTGACGGAAAATTGCATGGAATTGTCGTTGAAAAATAACGTTGACAACGGAAATTGACGTCACAATCTGAAATTTTATATTGGATCATGTAAATATTGTGGAATATTAGGCGTGCTCTCATAAAATTAAGACTAATTGCCTCATATCAATGTCATTTCAGTAAATTGCTTTAAATAAAATGACAATAACTTGATACAGCATATGATTATGTTACCACCAGCTGTAGTATATGAACAAAGTTAAACTATGTACATTAGAGGAATTTAGGTAACCGATGTCGTGAACAATGTAATCAAGCTTAGTACCTATATTGAACAGAGAAAAATACATAAAATAATAATTTTCTGAGATTGTCAATTTTTGTTTGATTTGGACCCTATCCTACAAAGTGAGATTTTATATAGAACTAGCTGACCCGGCAGACTTCGTAGTGCCTCAATCGATAAATAAAAGACCTAAACTTTTGTATAAAATAAACTTAAAACAAACAAAAGGAATCCGTCCGACGGGGGACACATCAAAGGGAAACATCAAAATTGTTATTTTTATTTATTTCCGGGTATTTTCATATTTATCTACCTTTTAAACCTTCCCTGGACTTCCACGAATAATTCAAAACCAAAATTAGCCAAATCGTTCCAGCCGTTCTCGAGTTTTAGCGAGAGTAACTAACAGCAATTCATTTTTATATACATATAGATTTCTACGGTACACGTGCTTTCTTTAGGATTTAACTATAGAAACGAATATAACTTCATGTCTCTGAATAGAAATAATTCCAAGTTCGTTGATCCACTGTGAAATTCGTTTCCGATCCGGTGGTAGATTCTGCGAAGCACTGCTCTTGCTAGGGCCAGTGTTAGCTACACTCCCGGTTCGAGCCCCGTGATCTCACCTACACGTCAAAGGAAAAGCTGAAATAGCCTCTCAAGGCGAACAGCATAGGTAAAAAAAAAATTTGGGTCGGAAATGCATGACCAAATTGATTAAAATTAACTAAAAACCTAACATTTTTATGGACTTAATATTACGCTACGATTTCAATATTTTATAATCTAATTATTATAAATAAAACAGATTTATAACAAATCCGGAGGAAACTCCGTATTAATCTTACAATCGTTTCGCAAAACCTAACAATTTAGTACAAAAAACCGGGACTATATGATTAGAGGCATAGTTGGACGGGAGATCTAAATAAGGGGGTGGAGAGTAGGCGGCACCGCACATGGCCAAACAAATGTTGCAATTTGTCGCATTGTTGTCTTGATGAAATATTTGGACACATTTCGAATAATAGCTGAAGCAAACTTTAAAGCTTTTTTTTTATTGCTTAGATATGTGGACGAGCTCACAGCCCACCTGGTGTTAAGTGGTTACTGGAGCCCATAGACATCTACAACGTACATGCACCACACACCTTGAGATATAGTTCTAAGATCTCAGTATAGTCACAACGGCTGCCCCACCCTTCAAACCGAAACGCATTACTGCTTCACGGCAGAAATAGGCGGAGCGGTGGTACCTACCCGTGCGGACTCACAAGAGGTCCTACCACCAGTAAAAAAGTACCAGTAAAGCTTATAATGTAAACGTTATACAATTAAAACCTTATAAAACATACGATATAATAAAATAATAAACATATCTTTGTCTTCATTGTAATATAGTAAGCTCACAAATTGTCACTTTTATGCAATCCATGAATTTCAGTTTAATTTTTGTCTAATAATTTTCTATTTTTATGTATCTAAAGTAAAGCTGTTGTATTCTTTGTACGAGGAGCACTGTTGCTTGAGATACAGCTTTTATCACCTAGTCCAAGTACAGATGCAAATTATGATTGTGTTTCTACGTCTATGTTGACAATAAATAAATAAATAAAATAAATTCATTAAAAATAATCTTACCGTAAACTAACTAATATTTTTATTTTCCAAATCTCTCACGTATGGATTATTTTGGAAAAATTGTGTTAGGAAAAATGAGTCGTGACAACTTGGCCGGGTCTCGCAAAAAACTGATTTTATTCTGACCTTTTTGTTTGTCTAAGAGTTTTTGAATTATTTTAAATTGGCAAAAGACCTCACAGTAAAGCGTACATCAGGAGAACACCACAAATACCACCTTAACACGCATATGCTTGCTAAACTTCAAAATGCTTGCACCAGATTTGACATGGTTTTCAATATTGGGTTAGCATTGGATTGCGTGTTTCAGTCGACTGATAATGAGCGATACAGTTAGAAGCCAAAAGACGTGAACGCCTTGCCGAAGCTCTTCACATCCAGTAGATTCCTCAAAGGCACCTCTACAAGTAACTCAGTACGATGTAAAAATGAAATATTGTCAGTGTGATCAATCGGAAGCTTAATTCGTGTAACATAGTAATGCGAATGATTCATTCTGTGTCTCAATGTTCCGCAAGATCGTTCCCCAAACTCCTTGTTTTGTATTCAGTAGTTCGTAAAAGTTTATTCGTATGTCAGCAGCCATTCACTTGAAAATTATCTTCAGCACTTTTGAGACTATTTCTTTGAAATTTAAAAGATACGTGTGCTCTATGAATCTTTTGACAAATCTGTCTTAAAATTAGATATAAAATGTAGTGTATGGCCTTCTAAGGTCGTAAAAAAAATCTCGACAAGCATGACGACTTCCATGAAAAAAAAACATCCTATACAAATCGGATTACACAACATGTCTGGCATAGCTCTTGGGAACTGGGACATTTTATGTTCCATACTGTTTAAAATTTTATATGTACCTTTCTTTTTAAATAGATTTTTGCTTTAGTCCATAATTGCTTATTTATCTTTGCGATAGTTATACGTTAAATATTAATACCACACTAAGAAAGAAGAAACTAAGAAATCTCACAAAGTGAGATCCTCCCTGCAGCTCCTGCATGGTGAACACGTAAACAACAGTAGAGTAGTCTATATTAGTATCCTCAAAATTAAAACTGTTTTTTTTATTGCTTAGATGGGTGGACGAGCTCACAGCTTACCTGGTGTTAAGTGGTTACTGGAGCCCATAGACATTAACAACGTAAATGCGCCACCCACCTTGAGATATAAGTTCTAAGGTCTCAAGTATACCTAGTTACAACGGCTGCCCTACCCTTCAAGCCGAAACGCATTACTGCTTCACGGCAGAAATAGGCAGGGTGATAGTACCTATCCGCGCGGACTCACAAGAGGTCCTACCACCAGTAATTACGCAAATTATAATTTTGCGGGTTTGATTTGTTTATTTCAAGATTAACTTGTCTCATTCACCGCTATACAGTTCAGTTATTTTAATATCGCGTATCTATGAACTCCGTTGAATTTTAGTACACCTGATATGATGCCATTTTATGTTTTAACTACGAAACCTATTTATTTATTTTGTAGAGTGAATTATACGATCAAACATGAACTGATAGATCCGGAAATAAATAATACCATTTTTTAATCAGATTACCGTCCAGTAATTCTAATCAAATTCCAATATATTAAAACATACCAAGCTATTATAGATGTTATAATATTATTGTAATTTAAGAATTGGATACTAATATGTTTAATCATATACTCGTACATGCATTATGACTAGCAGTCATCGAAGGCAGCGGCTTGGCTCTGCCCCTGGCATTGCTGAAGTCCATGGGCGACGGTAACCACTCGTATGCTCGTCTGCCTACAAGGGCAATAAAAAAAAAAAAAACATATTCATACGTTGAATCATATCATTTCTATAATAAATGAATAAAGCGTTTATTCTAAGCCAATGGATAAAACGTTTCAAGGCCCATTTACATTTTCATTTAACGGCCGTATGGTGTAGTGGTAAGTGACATGGTCACTACAAAAGGGGGTCGCGGGTTCGAATCCCGCCAAGGGAAGATATTTGTATGATAAATATAAATGTCTTTTCCAGGGTTATGGATGTATATTAAATATATGTATGTGTATAATAAAAATCTTACATTTATTTCCGTTATCTGGTACCTGTAACACAAGTTCTTTACGAACTTATCACGGGACCAGTTAACGTGGCGTGATTGTTAGTAAATATTTAATATTTATATTTATTTATTTATATCGGCTTTATGACATTAAATTGAGAATCACAAAATTATAACTAAAGCTATATATGTATAGGTATAGCCCACATCATGTTTTTGCGGTCAATAAATAAACATTTTTTTCTTCTTTCTAAATATCCATCCATTACACAACTAATATACACTCAACCAAGAAACGTATATTTGTAAAGATCATCAGCTCTTGGAAACAAAGCTCTAAAAACACATTAGTACACTCTACGTCAGGACAAAAGTTTTTGCCACCATTAAAAGTTTAGGGCTCCTGAGTAAGTTGCGAATCTTTCCTCTAACTAATTTAGATAATGGGCTACGGGAGATCTCTGTAGAGCGCGGCGTCCATCCTTCCCATGAGCTAATTAACCATACAAATATATAAGATTCTAGCGCATTCAATGTAATAAATAATTTTTGTTTGACTATAAAAAAAGGAGCACTCGATACTGAGGTTCGAATTCAAATATCTCTTCACAACAACAACAAGCTTAACAAGCTGTCTCTTCTAATAGTAAGCAGTAGGTTATGATTTGTGTGGTCTTTACGTCTATGGTAATACGAAAAACAATACTATCTAATATTTTATTAGGAAAGTGGCTAATAAAACAGCGAAATAAAAATCCAACGAGCGACTTAGATATCTTATATCGATCTATACGTACATAATATATCCACAGTCAAGTTTACACTAACATTTCTCTCTGAAGTTGGCTTAAGCCGAAGTCTTACTTCAAGGAGCGGGGAATCAATTAAAACTACTAATAAAGTTCTAAGACATTTTACTTCTCCCCGACTTACACCCCCCGAAACTTCCTTTTAGTTTATAAGTAGAATTCTACTTTGCCTTCCGTCTAATTTATATGCGCGAATTGTTTTAAACATCTAATATCTACAAATTAGCGAAGGAACTCGATCAAATAATTTGATTCTGAAATGTTTTTCGAGATTTTTTAAATGTTATTTAACAGTGTTTCATAAAAACCGTCACATTCTTTCGTTGTAAGCAAGATATGTTGAAAGCCCATACATATATCAGCAAGATCTTTTTACAATACGATCAAGAACTCAACCAATTCAAATTTTGATATTTGGTAAATAGCTCTCAACTTTTTTTTTTATTGCCTTTGTAGGCAGACGGGCATACGGCCCACCTGATGGTGAGTAGTTACCGTCGCCCATGGACTTCAGCAATGCCAGGGGCAGAGCCAAGCCGCTGCCTACAAACTGTTGCGAACTGTTGCGAACTCGCGCGGCCTAAAACGCGAACTTATTTTTTTTTGCGTAGTTTATTTTATGACACGATAATGTTTCTTCATATTAGAATTAAGTGCATATTGTTTGAGGAAAATTACATGCGAGATTTGAATCAGGCATAGTCGCATCGTTAAATTAATTTCTCATGAAAATTTACTGGCGGCAAGACGTATTGTTAGCGCACACGGACAGACACCACAATTGTGTCTATTTCTACTGTGAAGCGATCATAGGTTCCACTTCGAAGGATGATACAGCCGTATACAATTAAATATTCGACCTCATGTCGTAGGGTGGACGGCGCGTTAAATGGCTGTAATGTCTACGGCTCTCATTAACCATTTAGAACCTCTGGTGGTAGGATGTCTGGTGAATGGCGGCATTTACCTTGTAGTTGTCTATGGGCTCCGGTAACCACTTAATACTAGGTGGGCTGTGAGTTCATCCACCCATCTAAACAATAAATAAAAAAGCAAGTGGACCATGAGCTCTTCTGGCGATTTATTTTTTAGTTTTTAAACCGTATTTATTTAAGTTATTTCTTTAGTTAAGTACATATTTAAATAGGTTTAAGCGTTTTTCAGTTTTATTTTCAAACATACAAAGATTAAATAATTAAAAACTAATTTCCCAATAGATTTCTCTATTTTATAATGGATATGTCAAGGCATTTCGTGCGGTAATGAAAATAACACATCTATAGATATAAATAATAAAACAAATACACACAGATGTAAATCTCATGTATTTAAATTTATAAAAAAACAAACGAAAACAAATAATAAGGTCTTCGGGCAGGCTGGTTGCACCACAAGCAGTGACGACAACAAAAGCACTCTCGTCAGCAACACTGGTGCTGTTCAGTAAAATTCGTCCACGTTGATACTACACTCCGAGGTCATTGCTGCAGACTTCATTCTAAAGTGAGGAAGAGTTGCAGCCCCAGCGGATGGAGTTCTCTTGGAGCTCGTTCCGGCTACTCCACAAGGACTAGTAGATGACTCCTCTCGTTTCCGTATAACAAAATTCAGGTTCAGTGTGATCAAAATTGTATATCCGAACCATTGAAACGTAGTAAAACATTCTGCCAATGAAATAAAAATAATTCAATACCGTGATAGATATCTTTGAATATTAAATAACAATTTCGGTTAATACCGAATTTATCTGCGGTATCTATTCGTTGATCTCATTACAAAGTGAGAGAACTTGATACAGCTAATGATATTCATAGCCGTAATGAACAGGGGCTCTGTGCAAAAGGGCTGCTATCTCTAAAATGGATCTTGGACACTTGTCGATCATGTGTATTCATGTTTGTTTTTAATACTTCATATTAGAATACGATTTATATATTTAACTTATTATTATAAACTCTTATATTAACAACCAAAGTTATTTACACACACAAATAACGTCTTTGAATTCTCTAAAAGAATGCGTGTTTTGCTTCAAGAATTCCATACATGATTTTACGTTTTGTGAAACAAAACATGGTGCAATGCATAAACTTTAAACGCAAGATCGACGAGAAGCCGTGGGACAATAAAACAAAGAAAAGCGTATCTCGCCCGGAGCGGTGCGGGCGTCGAGTCGGACGCCGCCAATCAGAAACGACGGGCGATCCTGCCGCCCCATGGGCCCGCCCCCGCTGGTACGCGTCTCGCGACGAGGGTGAACGAGACGCAGCATCCCTATAAAGATTTTACATCGATTACGGGGACGGGCGCAGGCTGTTTCTGTCTCACCCCTGGGCGGGCGACGTGAGTTTCTGTCGCGCAGTCGCGAACAATTAACGCGCGGGGCGGCGCGGCCGATACGCGTCGCACGACGTCACTATAATGTGGTTAGTCAGTGAGCGTCGGAGCCGAGCCGACGGCGACGGCGAGTGTAACGAAGTCGAAGTGAAGAGCGCGGGAGAGCCGCGCTGCTCGCTAAGCCAGCGCGCCGGCCACAGCACGGTGGAGTTCAAGAGCACGGCGTGCGCGGGGGCCGGCGAGCCTCACGCGCCGCCTCTCGCCGCCCTGCCGGACCCACAGCAGTTCAACATCTTCCCGGCCTTCTTCAGCCGCCAACTCAACTTCACGGGCGGCGGTGGCTGCGGGCAAGGCTCTAAGATCATGGAGGAGCTGCGGCCGAACCTAGTGGGAGGATTACTCGGTGTACCTGGCTTGCTGGACGAACATCAGGCGGATGCCAAGTTCCTCACTTCTGGCGGCGAGAGCAAATACACGCCCGACAAGAGCCGTAAGTGCAGCAACGCTTCTTCATCATCGGCGGAAGAATTCGGCGGTCTGTACGGAGGGGAACACGCTGCCACGCCTCCAGCACCTCCACTCAGTAGATCCTTGCATGACAACACAGGTATATTGATAACAGGTATCTTTACGAACCTTACTAACATCGAACCTCAAAAATTAGTATTTGGTTCTATCATGGCATTTTTGCGATGAAAATTTAAAATATTTTATTTCAATTCGCTTTACATTAAACTTCTTTACTGAAAGCAAAGTCTACTTTACTAAGAAGAGCTACAGATCTAAGATGAACCGATAAAACAAACTCAACGATATTTTATCCGTGCAGTGCAATCTCCATAACAAACAACAAACGATGGTAATTTCATCAAGACCTTCGGCTTTAAGTATCTAAAGCAACAACTCTGCTAGAAGTCAACATAGGGAATTAATGAATCGTTATGCACGATATAAAACTAAAAAAACATAATATTACCAATTATCAATACTTTATTATTAATGATCATTCATTGGTTTGCATAAATAGATATGTATATTATTGCTTCTTATTTGATTGCTTATTTAAATTGTTCGATAAAGTTAACAGGTTGTTATTGTGTGATGTTGGAAGATGGTTCAGAAAACGTTTCTGACATATGTCCGCAACGTAGGAAAAGTAGGCGGCTTGGCTATGCCCCTGGCATTGCTGAAGTTCATAGGCGACGGTAACCAGTCACCATCAGGTGGGCAGTATGCTCGTCTGCCTACAGGGGCAATAAAAAAAGAGTACCTCAAAAAATATTTGTTCTATCATATAATTTCGGAAGATTGCTATAGTATATTAATTAGCGTTGTGAGCCGTTCGCGTTGTCAATAGTTCCGTTTTCTTGTATCGCTTGGAACCTCTGAACCAACAAAGAGACTTCAGTTCTCTGGGTGTTCTGTACTGTACCTATGTGGAATGGGGGAGTGCTCTGAAGAATTGTTTGCTATGATCTTCACGTAACATGCTACATACCGTCTGGCTTGAGAATGAATTTGCCTCCACGGTATTTCCTGAGCGTGATAAGTCTTTCTTCAAACGAGGTTTGATGAAGATCCTCAGCGGTATACAGCATCTTGTGTCCATGAGCAAAGATGACCCTCTCCTATTGAATGGCCGTATGCTCGTCTACGAAAAGCCACAATAAAGGATGTATTTTGATAACTTTGCCGCTGTAACGGAGGTGGAAGATCGGGTATTTTTAAAAGGTAGCGGAGGTTCTCTCTCCTATAGTTCTCGAAGGGCTTCGTAGGTTCTCGGAGGCTCTAGGAGGGTCGATAAGGTTCTCGGAGGTTTGACGTAGTGATGGGTGACACGTTGTTCTCACAAATGACGTCAGCGTCTGATAACAAGAATGGCGCCGTGTTGTTATTACAATTGATGACGTAAGCGACGCTGACAAATTCACGTCGAACCCGTAGCTGGCGACGAAGGGCTCAAAAATTGATTATGTAAGCGACGCTAACAAATTCTCGTCGAACCCGTAGCTGACGACGAAGGGCTCAACAATTGATGATGTAAGCGACGCTAACAAATTCTCGTCGAACCCGTAGCTGGCGACGAAGGGCTCATCAATTGATGATATAAGCGACGCTAACAAATTCTCGTCGAACCCGTAGCTGACGACGAAGGGCTCGGCGAGTAAATCTACCCACAGACACACTGAGTTTCTCGCCGGATTCTACGAAGCACTGCGCTTGCTAGGGCTAGTGCTAGCTATGTCGTCAGGTTTGAGTCCCGTGCGCTCACCTACTTGTTAGGGTTACGCTGAAATGCCCTCTCAAGACCATCAGCTTAGGTAGAAAAAAGAAAATAAAAAAGTGCGTGCGTACAAAGTACACATGTCAGAAGTGAATCTTTTTTGGCGAACTAATTTGTAAGTCTTGCTTATATTTATACAAATCTAAAACTTTAGATTTCCGAGACTTAGAGGAAGGGAAAAGGAAGATATGTTCCCGCCAAAAGTCTGTCAAATGTCAATCTCAAGCCTCAGTGTTGACAGTCACGTTATGTTTAGATTTCTAAATTGTAAATGACTAATATTTTGCCAATTGAATTGACTAATTTAATTTCATGCTATTTGATTAAAGTTCCAAATTCTTTTCATTTCATTTCAATTCCTATTAACATTTTTCACAAAAAAATTATAAAATATTAGGCTGTATGGTATATTGTATGGTATATACATTTGCCTTTCCAGTTGGAAAAATACAACAACAACTACTTACTGACATTTGACAAGTACTCAATTTCAATAGTAGTTTGATGTCACTTCCGTTGCATACCTGCGTGACGTTCTGTAAAAATTTTACCCCCATGCGCCTAAAGAAGTTTCACTTCAAAAAGTCATGGATTCTTTTGAATACCATCTTAAACAATTTTACATGCATAACATTAAGGAAACAATTAACCTTAAGGAATCTTAGTCAACTAAATAGTGACGTTGCGCTGACATAAACATATATACCTACCTTTATTTTAGTGTTTTTCCAAACATTACCCTCGACAATTACCCTATTTGTTATCTTATTGTTTATACTGAAACTTCGTTATTTTTTAAGGAATCAGAACGAAATTCAGGATTAAAGATTTCACAGACTACATAGGAGCTACTGTTATTTACCTTCAGCTCAATATGATGATTCACCCGTGAGAAGCCAGGGCGAGTCGCTAACTTAATAATAACAAAAAAAGTTTTTCCTAATTTTTTTTAAATGTACAACAAAAGTTAAGTTAAAATCAACGAAAGTAAATAATAGTTTAAAAAAACTAAAAAACGTGGGTTGCATGGTGTTATTCGTTATAAATATTTTTCTGACATATATGAGTAGAAGAATTATTAGTTCAATAATATCTTTAAAAGCACCCCACGGTTTTTTTTAAATAAAATATATATTACACTATTTCCAATTTAAATTTATTAAATATTATTTTCTATTTTTTAGTGAAAATTTCTATAAAAGCGTATTTTTAAAACTATTAAGTACTTTAACATCAATTCCTGCCTTATCGACTATACATAAAAATTATATTTACGGCCGTCTGGTGTAGTGGTAAGTGACATAGTCACTACACAAGGGGATCGCAGGTTCGAATCCCGCCAAGGGAAGATATTTGTATGATAAATATAAATGTGTTTTCCAGGGTTATGGATGTATATTAAATATATGTATGTGTATAATAAAAATCTTACATTTATTTCCGTTATCTGGTACCTGTAACACAAGTTCTTTACGAACTTAGCACGGGACCAGTTAACGTGGCGTGATTGTTAGTAAATATTTATATATTTATTTATATATTCTATAAATTGGCAAAAAACTTCTTTTGCAAATTGAATAATGGAATAATCTTATCAAATTAGTGTATTGTCATCGGTCCTCGATAAATCTACAAAGTTTGAATGAAATCTGACCGTTTAAAGTGGGTCAAAATCGCGTCTAAAGGAGTCAGTTATAAACATACAAACATACATACAAGTGAAACTAATATAAAGCGTGTAAAAAGGAGCTGGACAGAAAAAAATATATAAAATTTTATAATTTGTACAGATTTTTACATTGGATTCAGTATGCGGTATAATATAATATGCATTTTACTTATTCGTGTGTTTATGTAACGTAACACAAAAATCTGAATACATAGTTACTTAATTTCATTACTATCACAAACTACCAATTTATTTCTTTATATATGGTTGCCTGTAAAAATAAATCCAAGGGATAAGGCCGTAATCATTATATTGTTTTGAAGCCTTTATTTGACTAAAACTTTCTTTAAATCAGTTTTACTGTAGTCTCGCCGTAGATAGCCAGACTAGCTCTCTCAACTCTCTTATTATAAATCCCAGCTCTTCAAACTAAAACGTTTAGGTATCCATCAACGTAGAATCTGTTATCTTATTTATTAAATCTAAGTCGTCGTTGCCTAAAGGATAAGACTTCCTGTACATTCGTGTTGAGCGATTTACCGGTGTTCGAATCCCAGACGGGAACCAATTCTTCTAATGAAATACGTACTCAATAAATGTTCACGATTGACTTCCACCACAGAAATAAATTAAGATCAAAATCAATCTTGATATTATTTCTGTGACTTGCACAGTGAAGGAATAACATCGTGTTATAAAAATTAAACCCGCAAAATTATAATTTGCGTCATTACTGGGGGTAGGACATCTTGTGACTTCGCACGGGTAGGTATCACCACCCTACCTATTTCTGCCGTGAAGCAGTAATGCGGTTCGGTTTGAAGGGTGTAGCAGCCGTTCTAACTATACTGAGACCTCAGACTTATTATAATTTTACGGGTTTTGATTTTTATTACACGATATTATTCCTTCACCGTGGAAGTCAATCGTAAGCATTTGTTCGGTACGTATATCATTAGAAAAACTAGTACTTGCCTGCGGGATTCGAACACCGGTGCATCGCAAGATACGAGTGAATCGGACGTCTTATCCTTTAGGCCACGACGACTTCAAATTCATTTAAATCGATTATAAATACGAATACCGATATTTTAATACTTTAAAACCAATTAGTAGGGGCACTAACAATCTCCCCCTCCAGTCGCGCTCTTTGTGCCTAAAGGTGACCCCCTCCATCCATGACTTTCGCCCTGCCAATGTTGTGCCATCTCGTCCTGGCTTCGGCTACTCTAAGAGCATCGTAGACGGTAGAATCGAGGGTGATGCGGACCTAGTTAGACTAACGCATCGGACTGCGCCCCCGCCCTCTCTTTCCTTCCGCCTTGCCAGTAATCACCAGTTTATCAAGGTTGTCTTCGTCCTTCCTGCCAACATGTCCGAAGTACTGTAAGGTTCACTTGAAACAAATGCTAGATAGCCCTGTTTTAATTTCGAGCTTCACGGGTATAATTTATCTGTAATGCGGTTCATGGCATCCGCAACAATTGCCTCCAGCCCTAATAATATGAGAAAAAATTTCAAAGGTAAATAATTCAAATATCCCAGAGAAAATACGTGAAAGACAGCGTCAATGGTGCTAATATTGGTTACGTCAACAGAATAGCTTTTCATTCAGTTACAATGACACAGAAAAACAAACACGAGGTCGCCCTGAGGCTATTTGATGAAGAAACTTAAATAAAAACTTATAGTATATGGCTGATTTTTGTAACAGAGCTTCGAGACGAAAGCTCATGTAGAGAGAGAGCTAATTTAGACTATAAACTATCTCTGTACAAACATTTATCCAATTCCATTCAGTAATATTTGCGGGATTAAATAAAACATCCCAACATAAAACTTTCACCTTTAAAATATTTGTAAAGAGAATTCCAGCACGCAGAGAGCTTTAAATGCAATAAGAACTATTGTACATCTCTCTATATATTATCATCTGTTCACAAGGTAACAGTTATTTGTCTTCAATTTGATAAATAGATCATGAATAAATAAAAAATGATCACATACCATTTAATGTTTCCTGAATAATATACATTCAAATGATCAAATCTTTACCATCTAATTCAGTATTCAATACTAGTCTAGCATAGTTCAATTACTTCATTGTCCTAACAAAACCCGCTAAGTAACACGTAGACACTGCTGCCCGGAATATGTGCGTATAATTACAATTTCAATTAGGCTAGTAATATCGCAAACAATCGGCCCGCGGGTGACGTCATGAATACGAAATGTCACTAACGACCTCTCCCCGCACTCGCCCGCTGACCCCATACCTTCCCAAAAACTAGGGTTGCCACGCGCCTCGTATATCTGTTACTTTAATATTTTATATTCTTATTGTATGATGGCATGCCAATTTAACATATACCATATTCATATCAACGTGAACGATCCATTCCAAATATTAATTAGACTTATATTATAGAAAAATACACATCTCAAATATTCGTTCTTGAATTCAAATATGCTATTCACTGTGCGTCTACGTCCCTACAATAAACAAAACGATCATCAAAATTATGTTATAGTCATAATGGCTGTTAACTTTATTACACAATTGAAAAATAATTGATTTTACCCTTCTGACCTCGAGAGCTATGGAAGAAGATTTTACCACAGATATATATAATGGGACAAATTAGCGTTACAATTAGTGGAATGATGTCGTGTTTATCAATTTGAGAGAATAGAATAATTATTAAAAGTCATACGTGCTTTGAACGAATAATTTAAATCGGCTAGTTATGTTCTGATACGCGTGGATTTGATATTGAACGAGGTATCACGATCATTGGAATATGCTGTATCTTTCCCGCAAATTGAATAGTTGCTTACCTTTTTTTTTGCTGAAAATTGAAGTCATAATTCAACAAGTGCTTTTTTTTTTAAAAGTAGGGTTAGTTGTGGCCGAGGGGCCTTTACCTTTAGCTTAACCAAGACAGGTGGACGAGCATGGGCTCAGCCTGGAGCTGATATGAACATATAAGATACTTTTTTTCTTACCCATGCTGATAGCCTTAAGAGGCTATTTCAGCTTCACCCTAACGTGTAGGTGAGCTCGCGGGGCTCAAACCGGAATTGTTGCTAACATTGGCCCTAGCAAGAGCAGTGATTCGCAGAATCTACCACTGGATCGGAAACGCGATCCACTGAGAGGATCCGACGAGAAACTCAGTGGGCTGGGTCTATGGGGTTTTATGCGAAAATAGTCACTCGTATTTATAGTAGAACAGTGGAGGTAGTTTAGTCATCAATTCTCTTCTATGGGTTAATTTACTCGTCGAGTCCTTCGTCGCATGCAACGGGTTCGCCGAGGACGGTGACCGGTGCTTGTGGTACATAAAAGCACCGTTAATGGAGCGGGAGGATCCGTATTGACGTGTTTAGGGCGACATCGACTGTTTATAGATGACAATGAAGACAATGAAATTAAAAACGCGGGATTAAATAGTAAAAATAGTTTTAATGCATAACTAGTCTATTAGGATAATAAAATTAACACACAAAGTCTATACATTGTTTTCATAAACTAGCACTGCTGAACTGTTGTAGTCCTAATATTCGTTTGAATTTCGGTAATGTCGTGACAGCCCTAGTTTGTACAACCCTCCGTGGTGCCGGGAGCGAAGGCTGAATTTTCAAGCGACTTCGGTTTCCAGTTCGGGCATGTACGATACACGTACTAAATGTGCATTGAATATATACAGTACTCACGAACATGAACATTCTACGCCGAATCCTGGTGTTATAGATGAAAGACTATTTATTAATATTTGAATTTAAATAATTTGTTGTGAAAATAACAAACAATATCAAGGATTACATGCCATTATTTTTTATCATTATTTGAAATTATGAATTATTTTTAACATAGTTACTAATTATAGTCAAAATTACGAATTACGAATTTACTGGTGGTTGGACCTCTTATGAGTCCGCGCGGGTAGGTACCACCACCCTACCTATTTCTGCCGTGAAGCAGTAATGTGTTTCGGTTTGAAGGGTGGGGCAGCCGTTGTAACTATANGATTACATGCCATTATTTTTTATCATTATTTGAAATTATGAATTATTTTTAACATAGTTACTAATTATAGTCAAAATTACGAATTACGAATTTACTGGTGGTTGGACCTCTTATGAGTCCGCGCGGGTAGGTACCACCACCCTACCTATTTCTGCCGTGAAGCAGTAATGTGTTTCGGTTTGAAGGGTGGGGCAGCCGTTGTAACTATACTTGAGACCTTAGAACTTATATCTCAATGTGGATAGCGCATTCAGGTTGTAGATGTCTATGGGCTCCAGTAACCGCTTATCACCAGGAGGGCTGTGAGCTCGTCCAACCATCTAAGCGATAAAAAAAAAGTCAAAATTAAACAGAATCCCCTTGTGAATCAAACACATGCAATCCACATTATTATGTGTGAAGACGTCCTGCCAAGTTTCCACATCCGCTGCATGGAAGAATCCTAATCGTCATGGCCCAGTTTCAAGTTTCACTTTAACTCACCATTTAGATAGTATTTAGATTCTTTCTGTAAATAAATTGAATAAGGTCGAGTTTAGGTGTCGCTTGGAGAAAATTTTGCTACGCAAATGCTTCTCGAAAATGACAAGAGAGTAGATCACGTTAGATAAATACAGTGACTTTTACTTTTAAAAGCGCAGAACCTCGCGAAGATTTGGAACTGCTCGCGCCAACTTCCCAAATAACTAGGTACTTATTTTTCACATCCTACAAAGTCGAACGGATTGAATCAGAATAGATCTCACAGATCGAAACCGTTGAAGTTGCAGAAGGACTTGCAGTATCTCTGTAAGCTCTCCTGTATGTCCCACGGTTACTACTTCAGGAAATTATTCAATATGATACAAGCTTTTCCTTTTCACTATCTCACCAGTTATTGCCGTTGCCGAATTCACTTTTACTGGCCATGATCCCTTAAATATTGTAAGTACGTTACCAATGGAGATTTTTTTCTGTGGAAATTTAGAAAAATACTTTGCACAGCTGTGATCCAGCTATTACTGTTGTGATAACTGTGATACTGACGATGTGATAAAAAGCAACTAATAATTGTTTTTTGAGAAAAAAAAATTCGATATAGAATTATTTAATCTTAACACGGCGAGTTAGTCTTTGCATATCTAGAGTTCGTTCGCAAAAAAGAGCAAGACTTTATAAAATTATGTCATTTAATTTTGTGCGACAATCGGAAATGCTCCAATTTAAGCCACTGCTTTATTTTCTTGTTTTGTGGTCTATTTATTAGAGTTGGGACAGAGTGTCATCGATTTTTATCGCTGAAAAGTTGATTAGTTAGCGGCGCATTTTATGCTCAACGATTACTGTTGTTCTACCGTCAAGGCTTTTGAATTTATCCACAGTGTACTAGTGGTAAATTTAGCGGCATCTATTAGCAATTTACTGGTGGTAAAGTTACTACTACCAATCTATCTATATTTATTAAAAATCAGTAATTCCGGATTCAAAGGTAAAATCAGTCATTTTTTACTTCGACTTTTTGTCAAAATCAAATTGCAAATATGCATTGTAAATTCCATAAAACATTCCGAATGAACAATATAATTTATTATTACGTATTTAACTTTTAGTTTAATCTAATGGAGGATAACACCGAAACTGAGAATGAAAAAAAAAGATGATGACTGAATTTACTAAATCGAAAAGTTCAATATTATTATATCATATCAAACCATTAATATAATACTCGGCTTACTTCATAACATATTAAATAATACATACAGTACAAGCACATGTTAGGATTAAAGAGTAAATCATGGGTCCAGGGGATTTAACACTCAAAATGTAACCATTGACGTACCCAGTCGCGTGGCGGTCGCGTGTGATTCGCACCTGCCTATTCAAGTACAGAGAACCCTTTACAACAAATAACACGGAAGCAA
This sequence comes from Bombyx mandarina, assembly GCF_003987935.1. Next base: position 1,254,741 of record NW_021011543.1, read on the forward strand.
TTGTCAACGATCACGAATTTATCAATTGACATATTTAAGTTTCCGTTATAATTCTATCATTTTAAAATGCCTCAATCAATGAACGTGGGAGAGAGAGAGAGAGAGAGAGAGAGAGAGAGAGAGAATACACTTTATTGCACACCAAAACACAATTTACATTCAAAAAACAATCAAAAAAGCAGATACATATTTACGATAGGCGGCCTTATCGCTAAAAGCGATCTCTTCCAGACAAGGCTTTAATTTACAGAAATTCTGGAAAATATAAAAATATAGCAGGTATGTTATGTTATGTTATGTATGTATACATTATTATACAATAAACAAAATATATACCGTTTACATATAATATGAAATATATACCAATTATATACCAATATACATACTTACATACAATACATACAAATATACTTACATACACATAATACCGCAACAGTATGGAAATAATAAATGACGATGCAAACAAACAGCAATAAGCAGATAAGTAGTGTTCTTTCACCATTCTTTTAAAACAGTTTAAAGTTGAAGCACTTCTAACTGCATCCGGCAGAGCAGATGGTATGTAATGTAAGAAATAATTCTGTTTTATACATTCGGAAATTCCCTTTTTTATTTTCTACATCATTTTAAATGCAACAACAAATAAGATTAGGAAGAAAAAAATCTTTTGTGAAATCATTTATAGGTCCAAATAAGCTTCTCTGATTACGTATGGTAATAAAAAAATATCGTCGAAAATGATACCTCTAATATACCTTTTGGTTTATGACATCACTGCCGCTTTCACAATGGGTGACTACTGCTAGTTCATTACGTATCAATTTTCACTTTACACCAGATAAATTTTCAGAAGAATGTTCTAAGATTTCTTAAGATAAACTTCCAAATTTCTGAAATGAAATAAACTTACCAGAAATATAATATGGCGCGTGAATTATTTATGACAATATCTAACGGTACAACATGGAGGCATACAAGTCTGTCATGTCCGTAGATTTAAATAACAGCTAAATGGGCCACGAGTCGGACTGCCATCTAATAAAAAAAAACATTACTAAATAATAACACATCGAATCAATAAATCAACATTATAAAAAAAAAAAAACTTAATAAAGTACGATCTGTGATAAAGACCTGCGATAATAAAAAATAGAAAAAAAAAACAATAATCTCCTTAATAACTAACCAATATGCGCATAGTAATCCACAGTAGGAGTGTACTCGACATAATGGAGTGTTCATTGTAGTAACGGCACCTACAAATCCCGTAAACCTATTGTACGGACAGACCCCTTTGTATCAGATGACACTTTAAAAAGTCGACAATGCGACATTTGCTATAGCTAAATTGAAAAGTATTAAAATATAAGAGCTGCTGAGACTAAGGTTTTGATCGATACAAAATTGTAATAAATAATAAAAATAATATTATAAATAATAAATTTAATAAAAATTTCATCGCTAGAATGCGAAATCAAGGTATTTTATAAATTATCACGAACAATGTTTAAGTTTTTCATTGGATTTACGCACATTATTTGTAACCAATTTAGGCGTAATGCGTGTGATTTTTTTAGTAGCAACAACTACTCCATTACCGCGATCTCAGAAGACTATAATTTAAAACTGTATTTAGAATACTTTAAAAACAGCTTGATAATTTTATTTATTTCAATGTGGCCACTTGATAAATGAGGTTAAAATATATCAACAGGAATGACTGTCCCGTGAAATCGAAACACTGCCTCGCGTTAGAAAGTGGTTGAAATTTATGACCCAAAGAAAAGCATTCGAAAAAGTTTTAATTATAGCTTCTTTGTTTAAGCAGAAATTACAAGTTATTTAGACCTATGAAATAAATGNTTGATAATTTTATTTATTTCAATGTGGCCACTTGATAAATGAGGTTAAAATATATCAACAGGAATGACTGTCCCGTGAAATCGAAACACTGCCTCGCGTTAGAAAGTGGTTGAAATTTATGACCCAAAGAAAAGCATTCGAAAAAGTTTTAATTATAGCTTCTTTGTTTAAGCAGAAATTACAAGTTATTTAGACCTATAAAATAAATGCCTTAATATATAAAATATTATCAGAAAATTAAATGATGTCAATGACGATCGTGGATTTGCGGCATTTGTGTCAATTATAAATCTATTAGTGGAAGGAGACATATGGATGGTCGGAGGGCTAGGCGCCCTCGGGCGCTCCAGAGGTGGTCCAGCCCTTCACTCGAGTGCACAACAAATAACTTTAATTCTTTATTCAAGTGAAATATGTTGACTATTGACAATTATGATTTTATTGAAAAACATGAACACATTATATGTCAGAACAGCTTATCTATTACTAACTGAAATCTTAAAAATATTTCCTATTAGATTTTATACCTACTCCATACAGAAAAGTAATTAAATAGTTTACTTGAATTAACTATAAAAAAAATAAATTATATGCTCACTTAAGACGTGAGTGTGCTAGAGATAGTGAGTATTGGAATTTTGTTAACATGCGGCTTACAAATATGTATATTACTAGATATGGCACATATAGATCTATAACTATGGTTAGTAACAAAGCATCAGTTTTTCGGAAAATTCATTCAACTTTAAAAGATTTAAAATGGGCCACATTTTATGTGTATATAAGATGTTTTTGATGTTAATCTAATAACATTTAACAATTACAAATCTCTTAAAGAATATCTCCTTATCAAAGTCTTCTTATTCAACATATTTTTTTGTAGAACAATAAACGCGTCCCCAGCTTTTAACTTTGACACTTCGGATCCAGTCATCCGACACCTCTCGACCGCCACAGATGGTGCTTTCATGTCAATCGTCATAATTAGGGGATTACGACCCCCTAATGACATGTTACATTGAATCTCTTTTACGCCCACGGACAAATGTTCTACAATTTGTTCTGTAAATAATGAATGTTTGTTCTCGATTATTTTGTTTCGATTCTGCCTTGCACCTTACAGTATAAGTCTATAGATGTGTTCTGCTACAAAAAGAAATAGATGCAACTAGTCTTAAAACACGCGCTATAGGAAATAAAGTGGTAAGCATGTTATTAAATAAAACAAAAACCACGAAAACAAAGTTATAGCGCCGTGTTGTCTCTATACTAATATTATAAAGAGGAAAGATTTGTTTGTTTGTTTGTTTGTATTGAATAGGCTCCGAAAATACTGAACCGATTTGAAAAATTCTTTCACTGTTCGGAAGCTACACTATTCCCGAGTGACATGGGCTATAATCTTTTTTGAAAAAATTCAATAATGTAACCCAAGGTGTAAAAAAATTACTTAAAATATTCTTTACATCGCGTGCCCTGCGAAAACTATTGATGATAGAATAAAATAATGTACTACGACTTTGTAGAACACATTATTATTTACAAAAGGTGTCGCGAGAGCAAATGTCTAACTATTATAGTTATGCCGCAATAAGTGTTCTTTTATTTTTAAAAATAAAACAACGTCAAATATCGTTGAAATTTTTGTTAAAGACCCGAGCGGAGTCGGAGCGGGCCTTTAGTTTTAGAATAAAATTACAACAATAGATGTTTTTTCCGCAGAAATTATATCAAACAAAGTCCTTTTTCATTTTGGTCAACGACCGCGGGTAAAAACGGCAAATAAAATCGTTTCTCTAATAGCTTAATCGGATCCCCGGAAAACGTCAGGTAAAACGAAACCAATATGTTCGCCAGCAAAGCACCTAAAACATAGAAGCGAAAAAAAGCAACCTTTCAAACGTTAAAAGGTCCGCTTAGCGCGGACGCAAACACTTAACTCCGTTTTAATTAGTAAGTAGCTTGGAACACCGTCAAAGGGAATGCATGAATACTTCGAAACCGACCTTCGGCAGTGCTTTTAAAATCTCCCTCGCTTAATTCAGAAGCTCAGAGAAACCGAAGGTAAACTGATTATGTCGCCAATATGAGAATTTTTAGGCAGAAACGGTGAATTTCGAGTTTTATCTTTGATGTTGTATAAAAGCTTTTCGAGTTTGTCTCTCGGGATCGATTTTCTAATTACGAATCGAAGTAAAACATTCGACTTATATCACGAATTTACATTCAATCTATTATTCAAAAACACTTAAAATCGACTATACGATTGTTAGTGGTGTCTGGTACTGATTTTTTAGTTTTAATTATTTATGCATCCGGTATTTCTTATGCTATATAATCTTTCGAGTTACCAAGAACACGATATTAAAGTTGCAAAGTTTTTTTCATTCATGTTTTACTCATAAATTGAAATTCAAAGTGTTTCAACACTCCTTCACATAAAATATATACATAATTATGTAATAAAATAAAATATGAATCCTAATATTGACTATATTGAAAAAATCACATACTCTTTGTAGCTTTTCTAGTTACACTCAACAAATACACTGAGCTACCTCTGTGTCAGATATGTCAACCTTGCAACATTGGAAACTGTGTGTGCCATCTATTTCAAAATTATTACTCTTTTGTACCTTGTTGAACTACGAAAAGGCAATAATATTATAAAAAATATGTTTTCGTCAATCACTACATTTAGTTAACACAGACATTCGAGGCTGTGCATCAGGCCTTCAACATCATCTATAGACTCATACCTTCATCCATAGATAGCCACAAAGAAAGAACAAAAATGATCAAACATTAAAAAAAAGATGTGTGGTGTCGTGGGACACCGAATCGGAACGAAGTTCCTTATTATAAAAATATTAATTTTAAGTTCTATTCGAGGTATAAAGAAAATAAAACTGGAGGTTTCGCAACAACCCACGGTCATTCGGTAACGTGCGAACTTATTGTGGTACACATCATTCACGCTTGTTTGCACAAGAGTTAGTGTATTGCGCAAACGAACGCTCTGAGATCGTGGTCAATGAATGACAAAAAAATATGATAATTTTGTACGTTATTACAAAGTTAAGTCGTACACTGTGTGCATTACTAATAAAAATCTTACGTTACGGACGTTTTTTCCCGGTTAGGGTACCCCTCCGCATCGTCCCATAAGGAACTTCGTTCCAAAAATTTAGAAGTCATAACAACACCACCTCCCGATGATCTCTTCAGGCGTTTTCAAGAGTCTCGACGTGAAATCATTAGGCTGTTAACAGCGTTAGTTAAAGCAACGCAATTACAATTATGTGCGGCCCGCGCGAACTTGACCTACGGCACGCGGGTCGATGCGCACGAACCGCTTATGCAAATAAGTACCTATGCGGTTTCCTTAAAGTCTGAACTGACAGCCTTTGAGTACGTGTTAGTCTCATTCTTCAGTTTTTTCTTGAACATTCACCAATATTGATGAAACAAAACAACCGAGTACCAACGACAATTAATAAAATCTAAATTTTTGCGAGTTTGATTTTTATTACACGATGTTATTCCTTCACCGTGGAAGTCAATTTGTTAAGTACGTATTTCATTAGAAAAATTGGTACCCGCCTGCGAGATTCGAACACCGGTGTATCGCTCGATACGAATTCACCGGACGTCTTATCCTTTAGGCCACGACGACTTTAGTGATGATTTTAATATCGCATTTAAACTCACAAATATCACATGTATTTAAACTTACTCGAAATTCCTACTTGACACCAGTCAATGGTATACTTAGTCTGGCCATAAATACTGAATTAAAAATAAACAAAATATTACATTTGAATTTGGAATCTGTCATTTTTATATGATTGCTCATTGAGTTTTCTCATTTTGGCGCCAATACATTGTTCAATATTTTGCGATATTAAAATGGAGTGGGGTGATAAAGAGAACCAAATCGCTGTGATTGCATTACACAAAGTAGGTATGGAGCCAAATGCAATTTTTAAAACTCTCCATACGCTCGATATTAGTAAAATGTTTGTGTACCGGGCTATTAATAGGTGCAATGAGACCTCCTCTGTTTGTGACAGAAAAAGATCTTGCTGTCCACGTAGTATTCGTACGAAAAAGGTGGTCAAAGCAGTAAGGGAAAGAATTCGAAAATGGAAAAGAAATCCTGTTCGAAAGCAAAAGATTTTATCTCGGGAGATGAAGATAGCACCTAGAACCATGTCGCGTATTTTAAAAGATGACTTAGAACTTGCAGCCTATAAGAGACGTACTGGTCATTTCTTAACTGATAATTTAAAAGAGAATAGGGTGGTAAAATCGAAACAACTACTGAAGCGGTACGCAAAGGGAGGTCATAGAAAATTTTTGTTTACGGATGAGAATTTTTTTACAATTAAGCAACATTTTAACAAACAAAATGACCGTATTTATGCTCAAAGCTTTAAGGAAGCTTCCCAATTAGTCGACAGAGTGCAACGTGGGCACTATACGACTTCAGTGATGGTTTGGTGGGGTATTAGCTATGAAGGAGTGACTGAGCCATACTTTTGTGAAAAAGGTATCAAAACATCGGCACAAGTGTATCAAGATACCATTCTTGAGAAGGTAGGAAAGCCACTTAACAACACCATGTTCAATAATCAAGAATGATCCTTCCAGCAAGACTCGGCGCCAGGTCATAAAGCTCGGCTTACGCAGTCTTGGTTGGAAACGAATGTTTCGGACTTCATCAGAGCTGAAGACTGGCCGTCGTCTAGTCCCGATCTTAATGCGGTGGATTATGATTTATGGTCAGTTTTAGAGAGTACGGCTTGCTCTAAACGCCATGATAATTTGGAGGCCCAAAAACATTCCGTACGATTGGCAGTGAAAATTTTTCTCATGGAAAGAGTGCGTGCTTCTATTGATAACTGGCCTCAACGTTTAAAGGACCGTATTGCAGCCAATGGAGACCACTTCGAATAAGCTTTTTATACTTTAAATTGTTTTATATTTGTGTATTAAACTAACACACTGTAAAAGTAATAAATGTTATTTGCAATAGATTTATTTTTATTTTTAATTGTAACGGTGTTTATGGCCAGACTAAGTTCTTGTTGTTTTTTTACAATACAATACAATACATGTTCTTTTTTGTCAACAGAGGGAGCGTTTAAAAAGTTAAAGCCGGAGCCTGGTGGGAATGGGTCCGGTGCGTCAAGTGGTAATTCAGCACTATCGCCGGCTCTAGGACCACAGCACGCGGGCCACACGCCAACAACTGCATCATGTCCGACGCCAGCGAGGAGAAGACATCGAACAACATTCACACAGGTTACTCCGACGGTTTCGAAATTACATATAAATCACCAAGTCCGATAACGAGTTAGACTGGCAATTTTTTTTTTATTGCTTATATGACATGAATTGTGTCTAAAGGTATGATTCCGAACTCGGCAACAATAGCCCACTGAGTTTCTCGAGAGATCTTCTCAGTGGAAGCACGACTCTTGCTAGGGTTCGTGTTAGCAACGTCGTCAGGTTTGAGATCCGTGAGCTCACCTCCTAGTTAAGGTTACGCTGAAATAGTCTCTCAAGGCTATCAGCTTAGGTAGGAAAACGGCAACAAGCAGCAGAGCTGCCACTAAGGTGCTGCCCGGTAGTGACGCGTCTGACGCCACAGCAAGAGTACCTACGTGAATGCGTTGTTCTTTCGGGGCGGTAGGGCGACACTGACGCGCAGTAATGCTGCCGCTACATTGCTGCCTAGCTCGGAATGTAATCTCATATAAGCTTATAGAGATTGTATGGGGACCAGTAGTGCCGCGACAACACTACTGCGGCAGCACTGCTGCGTGCAGCGTAGTTCGAAATCATACCTTTAAGGTCATGAAAATTCCTCGAAAATAATCTTTATACTAGGAAATGAGTTTGCTACTAATAAATAGTCTTGCTGGGTCCCTAGCACGCTAGCCGATGATAACCGTCTACCATTAGTTCGACTGCTCATCTGTACGTCAATAAAAGTGCACGTTATCAAATAAAATATAGTTACTGAAGAACGTGAATTAAAAATGTATTTTTGGTTCATTGTTGTTGCCGCTTCGCTGGGCATTTAAAATTACCATTATTATTTTTAGTATTAGGGAGTCCAACACTGATATAAATATTAGCCTATCCATTCATCCAACGAAGAAACAGACATTGTTGTTTGGATCTAGTTACTATTTCAGCGATTTCGGGGTGATAGCTATGGGTCTATATTGGTAGCACAACAAATTAATCTAACTTGACGTATAGACATAAAAAACAAAATATTAGTGAAATAATGGCTGCAGGCACACAATCGACGATGTAGTAGCAGATTAAAATGAAAACAATAGTTTAAAAAAATAAAAAAAATACGCTTTTATAGAAAATCCTTAGCCCTTCTACTCATATCTGTTCATAAAATATTTATAACTACTGATACCATGCACCCCACGCCTTTTTTACAATAAAATCATTTTTTCTTACACTGTTATTAATTGAAATTTATTTTCTATTTTTTAGTTGGATTTTCTATAAAAGTGTATTTTGTTAGTTTTTTTTAAACTAATACATTATTTATTTTTCATTTTCTAGTTGAATTTCAATTTTTTCAATTTTTTTTCTAAATATTGAATTGTCATCGGTCGTTAATAAGTATACCAAATTTCGAGTTAATCCGACGTTTTGAAGGGGGTCAAAATCATGTTCAAAGATTCCGTTACAAGCATACCTACGTAGGTAAGATACATACATCTGAAGCTAATAAAAGTGTATTAAAAATTGGGTCGCTTGTCGATCCCAACGGTGGTACCACTGAACTCGGACACTTTACCTGAATAGTTCAGCTGTTATAATATATTTGCATTCAAACATTCTTCGAAGCATTAAATTTCATTTACGAACCTTTTCACACAGGAACAATTAGCAGAGCTAGAAGCGGCATTCGCAAAGTCACATTACCCGGACATTTACTGTAGGGAGGAGCTGGCGAGAACTACGAAATTAAACGAAGCCAGAATACAGGTCAGTACCATAGAATTAATCACAATAATCTATACTAATATTATAAAGAGGAAATATTTATTTGTCTGTTTGTATTGAATAGGCTCCGAAACTACTGAGCCGATTTGAAAAATTCTTTCACTGTTTGAAAGCTACACTATTCCCGAGTGACATGGGCTATAATCTTTTTTGAAAAAAATTAGGGATCCTTACTAAAACTTCAATAACGTAACCCAAGGTGTAAAAAAATTACCTAAAATATTCTTTACATCGCGTGCCCTGCGAAAACTATTGATGATAGAATAAAATAATGTACTACGACTTTGTAGAACACATTATTATTTAAAAAAACAGTCGCTACAGCATATGTCTAACTATTATATAAAAAAATAAAACAACATCAAATATCGTTGAAATTTTTGTTAAAGGCCCGAGCGAAGCCGGAGCGTGCCGCTTGTTACCAATAAAAGGCTTTCGAACGAACCTTATAGTTTATTTAATTACAACAAAAGTACATTTTTTTTTTTATTGCTTAGATGTGTGGACGAGCTCACAGCCCACCTGGTGTTAAGTGGTTACTGGAGCCCATAGACATCTACAGCGTAAATGCGCCACACACCTTGAGATATAAGTTCTAAGGTCTCAGTATAGTTACAACGGCTGCCCCACCCTTCAAACCGAAACGCATTACTGCTTCACGGCAGAAATAGGCGGGGTGGTGGTACCTACCCGTGCGGATTCACAAGATGTCCCACCACCAGTAATTACGCAAATTATAATTTTGCAGGTTTGATTTTTATTACACGATGTTATTCCTTCACCGTGGAAGTCAATCGTGAACATTTGTTAAGTACGTATTTCATTAGAAAAATTGGTACCCGCCTGTGGGATTTGAACACCGGTGCATCGCTAGATACGAATGCACCGGACGTCTTATCCTTTAGGCCACGACGACTTTGCAATATGCAATGCTATGACGATAACACCAAACTAAAGCACAGCACGCACAATATACAGCCTTACCATTAATATCGACCACTTCTAGATAACCAGTGATGAAAATAGACAAAACGGTGACACAAACAGATTCCAATAAATGTAAATTTTTTTTATGAAAAATCAGAATTTTATATGAAATAAATTTTATTTATAATATCATATACATATATAATTTAAATTATTCAGATATAAATTTTATTATACATATGTGTAAACCCACCCGTATTAGTTCGTTTATGAAATTAAAACAATTAGTAGCAAACTAAAGGAAAATGTTTTATGAATTAAAAAAATATAGTACATTAGTTCTAAGCTTTATTTTGAACAAAGGCAACAATTATTTACCTTGATGATTCATTCTAAAATCAGATTATGCTCGTAAAAGTAGTGATTCGAGATTATCAATTCCAATTCTCTCGATTTTAAAATTCGTATCGAAAAATGTACCACGCTTTACCTATTCAGATTAAAGAAGTAAAATAGTACAGTGTATCAATCACACATACAACCGATCGTTCTATAATCGCATGACATTGTTGGACGGTATTTATTGGTAAATAAAAGCAAAACAGACCACCCAGAACGCAAAAATAAGCGATAAAAACTACGCAGAGCCGCGCCGCGCCGTTCTTGGATGGAATTGTCGAAATATCAATGATGCGCGAATACTCGGATAATACAATTTGGAGCGTAGGCCGGAGGCGGATTGAATTAAAGCGCCATCTGTCGTCCTCGACCGTATGAATACGAAATGCTTACAGTAACTCGCGAGAGATCTTTATCTCAGTTTTAAAATTGCTCAATCCCCCGGGACCGTTGATATTGATTTGTCCCCGGAGCACCTAATTTGTTGCTTCAGATATTTTATTTAGAAAGTGACTTGTGACATTCTACGAAACATGAGAACATTGGTTTTTCACTACTATCAGCTTTGAATGATAGTGCAACACGAATATTTTTCTAGTTACGTTATTACTTAAGACTAAAAAGTAAATAATATCTATATTAAATACGTTTTGAACAGAATAAAGCTTTGTGAATTACATTAGTCAGACTTTTACTTCTATATCGGTGTTAAAAGCTCGTAATTTGCGAAGCAATTTTACATGGATAGGTATGTGAAACTCCGATACAGTTAGCGCGTGTGTGTGTGGTAGGTACATGTGTACACGCGCTCGGTAGGAGGCTATTAACGTTTAGGCGACGCTACATAAGAATGTAAACGTTAAAGACGACAGCAATGTCGAGCGAAATTTCCTCTACAAGGATCCCTCCTTTTCGATATAAAAATACAACGTGTAGGGACGAGCCAGGGTTGCGGGGTGGCGGGACGCGAGGGGCGGCCCCTGAGGCATTGCAATCCCATCAAATGGATCCGTAACGAAGTTAGCCGCTCATCCTCCCCGCGCGCCTCTCGACATTGTCTCTGCCCTCAAATGAATTCTACAATTGGAAATAAGAAAATGTTTTGTTGGAGCTCCGTGCTTTCTCAGTTTAAAAGCGAGCGTTTTCTTTAGATAACTCAATACGTTTAGCGTAAGATACCGAACCACTTATTCACTGAACTTATTGAATGAAGTTAAAAACAAAGAATATAGATATAAGTTTTTAATAAATGTAGATGTTGTTTTAATTTAATAAAGGGTACACTTTAGAACTCATGTCTCAAGGTGGGTGGCGCATTTATGTTATAGATGTCTATGGGCTCCAGTAACCACTTAACACTGGGTGGGCTGTGAGCTCGTCCAACCATCTAAGCAATAAAAAAAAAAACTAGCAAAACTACGTTATAAATCCGGCACGAATAACGTTTTTATGTGCTGCGTACAAAAACAGTGATTTTATATTAGTTATTTATTTACGAGAAAGTCGATAACCCAAAGGTATTGAGAGCAAACAACCGTATCTCATACAATCTAGTGAAAATTCGGAAATTGCTTCGTTTTTCATCACATCGCCCCCGTGGCGTGGGTCGGATGTCGGCTAGCTTTGTGAAAAAAAACTAATATCCCAGTTGTTTCCGCTTGCTTTATGTACGTATGTATTGTACAACATTCCGGGAAAACAATTCTCAATCTGTATTTTTTTGTTTGAAATAAAAAATATACGACACTTTGATAATTTGTTTTTTTTATAGAGACAACAAATACAACTAAATTTACATTAAACAATAATGCTTAAACTCTTTTCGACGTGAATTTTAATTGTATAGACAATCTCCATATCTATATCGATGTTTATTATTTTTCACGATCATACTATTAGTATTTTTTATTTATTCATATCATATATTAAAGTTTGAGAAGCATTGTAAATAGCCACATATATATTTTGGCTGGGGTGTGTTTTCTAACCGTTATATATAGGGTGTATCAGTTTATTTATATGGAGAGTGCGTAGAGAGGGTGCGGCCCCCGCCCCCGGGAGGGCCCTCCCTCTAATCAGCTCTAATCACCATATCAAACGACGCACGGTCTCATTCTCGTTGACAACACACAGATTAGGGCCCCGTGTGTTTTGTCCATTGTTTTCGTATTTAAATACATTTTGTCACATAGCAGCGTTCTAAAATAGAAATTACTAGAAATACACATGTGATGATGTCATAGGTACAATTATGTTTAAATTTTAGAAAACATTAAGGTAAATCTAATAAATTACTTAAATTTCCCTAGAACATATTTTTATACGCTACATTTTTAAGGATGATTTTCTATTTAAACGAATCTAAATACACATCTTTATTTAAATATAATGTATATGTTTAACGTACATGGTATGGAAGCTCAAAATTAAGATTTCGTGAAAATAAAATTGATATAGCCATTTTCCTCTGCTTAAACTAAATTTATTACCTCTACGTACTACTTACTACCTGGGATGAATGCGAATTAAATTAACAAACATTCATTTAATTAACGAAATACTATATCATAACATTCTGCTTCGAAGGATGCTGATTAATTATTAACATTTCGAGGAATCGAGAGACGTGTAATGGTTACTAGCCGAGCAGACGGCACGGCATAGCACGGCATGGCATTCAGGGCAGAAATAAGCAGGACCGTGGTACCTACCCATGCGGACTCACAAGAGGTCCTACCCCTAGTAAAAAGGCTTCCGAGACACTAACACGATATTACGTTCTTAGGTCTGGTTTCAAAACCGCCGCGCGAAGTATCGGAAACAAGAGAAACAGTTGCAGAAGGCATTGGCGCCGGCCGTGCTGCCTGGCTGCAATGGAATGATGAGGAACATTCAGGGCTACCGAGGATACCAGCCCTATCCACACCCCAACACCATCAACCGGTATCCACAGGTAAGCCGAGGCCCTTATTTTAACATCATTAAGACTTTAATTTTAGACTATGCGTCATTTATAAACTCGAAAACAAATGAGATATATGAATAAAATAGAATTTAATATAGATGGTACACAGTCTAGTACCTTTTTTAAAGTCAACACAAGACAAGAGGAATAGAGATTTACTTTATAACCGGCCTGTTGACGGGTAGACCATATTGCTGCAGTTATTGACAATATCAGGCGCATACCTATTCCTATATATTCCTATTTCTATACATTGTGTTCTCAAGAACGCTAACATAAAGATATTTGAGCTCTAGAATAATTATGACAATCGCAGTACTGGGCTTGACAACTTAATAATATTGCATTTTTTATTTTTTATTACGAAGTTCGGTGATCGAATTCACGGCCCGATTAATGAACGTGGTTACTATAACAATCGCAATTACTATTATCAATACGATCGAAATCTCCATTTTACTGCAATAAAGGATGTACCAATTTTCAAACAGAAATGCATGACCGGTTTTCGGTAGAAATAGGACGGCGGTCTCGTTAGGACTTACACTACAACGTAAACACTAGTAAAATACGATTTCACCTAATTCTGAATTTCATTCATTGAAAGTTTCATAATTCCTGACATAATGTATGTAATTCTCTTATTGAATTCTAATTTTAAATTAAATAAATCGCGTTTTGTTAACAAGAATTTTAGAATAAGTCAATTTAAGCCTTAACATCGACCTTTCAACAGATTTATATATTCATAAATACTAAAAGGACGTAGTCATAGCCGTGGCTAAACGATTTCAGCTCGATTTGTCCGTACATTACCATACGGCGCTAATCATTCGGTCTGATTACGAGGTAATACGATTGTGAGCGCGCCCGTACACGAACCACGAAAATAATGCAAATGTGCGAAACGACCTGTGTTTTCGGCGATTTTGACAAAATTATCGTTCAAATGCTCAGCGATGAATGATTTAGAAGAATAAACTGTTAGGCTATGTACTAAAATTTATTATATGTATAACTTTGGTTAAACTGTCAGCGAACATACCAAATACATATCTACAAAAACTAATATATTAATTAATTAACATTAAAATAAAACCAAAATTTCAATTTATTAGCCACAACATAACAATTCGAAAATAGGAATTACTAATTAATTGTAAACAGTAATTTTCAATTTCTTTGAATTAAAAGTATTTTTTTAATCTAATTAAATCGTAAAAGTCACTCATCATTTCTAAGCTATTTTATTAAACATAAATTAATACATCGCTTTCCGGGTCATCGTTCTCGACATAGAATAGACCTAGAACGTGAACTATAATAATAATAATAATGTTTTTATTGCAAGTAACCATGACTCATAAATTGTTAATAAGACTTAATGTTAGTAGTTATATTTACATCACAATGAATTACTGTCGTAACATCCCATGGGAGATGGCACCACAGCGACCTATGTATACACAGTCCAGCCTGCTTGCGATCATGCTCAGGATACTGTTGGAGCTGGCCCTCACTCTGCTTACCAGAGATGCACACCTCTTACGCATGGTAGCGTAAAAACAATCTATGTGCGCGTCTGCAAACATCCCTGATGCGCTACAAAAGCGGGGCAGCACCACCAGCACCCTAAACGCGTTATTATATTGAACACGGAGAGCGTTGTACGATCTTTGAGTATATCCAGCCCACAAGCTGCACGTGTAAAAGTTAGTACAGTAGGCCCTAAAGAGGGTGACCTTGACTTTAAGTGAACACCGTGCAAACCTGCGAGCTATCATGTTTGCTCTAACCGACAACGCTCTCCGCTCTCGTTCAATATCTTCATAATCTTTGAGATCAGGGGTCAACACATGGCCGAGATATTTAAATTTATAAACTCTTGTCAATGGCGTTCCGTTGAGTACTACGGGAGGCATTTTATAAGATATAAAAAATATTTAAAAGTTTTCGTTGAAAATTAAATTCTTTCAAATTTAACTTCAAAAATATAGCTAAATTTATATTTTGTTTTCAATAAGAAAAAAATTTAAAAAGTATGTATTTTTCATTAAAACAATTTTAATAATTCCACAATCAACGGCCCAGAAGCTAATATTTGCCTGTCATTTTGATAATAATTACGGGGCATGAAGGGATCACACTCGGACATTTCAGAGCCGTAACACCAAATACCTACCTTCAACAAACACACAGACTGTGACTCCGTGACACTGCAGACTAAACAAACATCTAAATACATAGAAAAACTAACTGAAAATGCACTTCGGTTATTTACAACAACAAAAAAGAATCCACAACAGTTAATAAAAGAATTACAGCATTATCCAGTGTTGAGGACACCTTGTTTTTTAAGTGGTTTATTATTATAAATGGCCGCTTAATAAACTCAACGAGAGCGCCGGCGGACTCGGTCCGCTAACGTAATTCCCCCACCACTATTCCATTAAGTGAAGTGTTAATCTGTATATTAATAAAACCGACAAAAAATCATTTACCTACTTCGCAATTTTAATGATGCGACCGACAGGCTGCGGGCGTTTTAAATTTATAATTTGTGAAACTGAAATTGAAATAAAAGATGGAATGAGCTGGAATTTTCCAGTAATTTTTTAAGCGGTTCTGTCTTGATTTCTATTCTGTTTATTTCTGCATAGAATCAATCCTATATTGCAGTTTGTAGGATGAGACAGTTGTTATGTTATAATTGAGATTTCAACCTCATGCCTCAAGATGACGGCTTTCACTTTACGATGACTACGGGCTCCGGTAACGACTTAACACTAAGAGAGCTGTGCAATCATCCAACAATCGCGTGCAGTAAATGACCTTATTAAAAACACACAAAATTTAAATAACGGGCCAATAATGCGTAATATTCCACTTAGAGTAGACTAATTACTCAAATAATTGCATATTTCATATATACGGATTGCGCTTTAAAACATTTAATAACCCAATAGCTCTTATTTATCTACAATTTAAATAATTCCAAATATATTTTTATATTCATTATCACTGTTCGGTAAATTTACAAATAAATATAGATAATATTGATTACTATTCATAATCTAAACAGAAATACGTTTGATTTTGTTTTAAAATTAACTGAACCTTTATATATTTCTATATTAGAACTATCCATTTTAATCGTGTACAGAATTTTCAATTCTAAACAATCTTAATAGTTTTCCTTCTATGAACAGCATCACGGCAGCTACGAAGAACTACAGAAGGATATATTTTCTTTATCACAAATGGGAGGTGGATCGTACCCTATGCCACAAGGATTCTCTATGGGGCACAGTGCAAACATGAGCGCTGTTGGAATGAGACAAGACACTATGGGTAAGATGTTTCGTCGGAGATATATGTTTTAACACGAGGGCAACGACCGAAAAAAAATATCATCCTGTTACGGTCAAAACTATTTTGAGACATTAGGTTAAATAATCTTTAATCTGGTGAGATCCAAATCGTCCAGCACGGTAAGTCAAGTCTTTCAAAATAGACGGTTTGCTACGTTTTGTATCCGCTTTTCATATTACATATTTGACGTGATTTTTTTAAGATTGTTGTTTTTATTCAAATTAATTAGGTTATTTTCAATTTAACCTAAATAATAAAGTAGCGATGTGAAAAATGAAGTAAATGATTTCAAAACAGTACGGAGTCAATGTAAAAGTAATTTAAAAGGTACAATTTTCAACACGTTTGTTAGGTCTTTTTCAAAGTCTACAAGCTTATCTTACAGAAACAACCAGAAAATCGAAATCGATATTGTATTCAATCGATTAAATAATTTATAATGAATTAATATTTAACATCACAGAACGCAACATCCAACTTTACCATCAAAGCACAACGTGAACGTTATCAAAATTCCAAGTTAAACTAATATCAAAGTCTAAAATGTAAGTTTGTAACGTGAAACAAAAAGCGGTAGACAGAGCGGCAGCTTTCATCAAGTTTAATATTAAAGCCGTCAAGGCAATTACCAAGTTGCGCGGAGCGGNTAATGAATTAATATTTAACATCACAGAACGCAACATCCAACTTTACCATCAAAGCACAACGTGAACGTTATCAAAATTCCAAGTTAAACTAATATCAAAGTCTAAAATGTAAGTTTGTAACGTGAAACAAAAAGCGGTAGACAGAGCGGCAGCTTTCATCAAGTTTAATATTAAAGCCGTCAAGGCAATTACCAAGTTGCGCGGAGCGGATGATCGCAGCTAGCTTTTTACAAATATTCCTTGTGATATAATGGGAAAACTTGCCACATAAACCCCCACTAACCGACAGCAGACGATCTTAAAAAAAGTAAAACTCGAGGTTCAAGTTATTAAACGTCTTCGAACGAGGTCTCTTTGCCGTTCGCTGATCTAATGAATATTATTTTCATCAATAAATCGTTTGATTGGTAAGTTGAATGGTTTCAGTGTCGGCTTGCTTCGGATCATCTGAATTGGAAACATGATTAGATACCGTTCGTTCAACTAATTGAATTTGTTAAGATAAACCATTGTATCTATAAATTAAGTTAACCTTAAAGGCAATTTCAGTTTTAAATATGAATTGCATGCAGTGAAGGATTGTATGGCAAATCTTTGCTTGATGCTTTGATTGTAAGTAGCCATTATCTTTCTTGAATATTATTTATAGGGAACAAAGTGGAACAGCTGCAAATTCCTAACGTTTGCTACGAATTCTGGTATTAATAAAAACCCAATGTGGTTAAGGGCAATGTTTGAAATGGCCAAAATGGTTAGGTATGCTTATACGACGGTTGTTGCGATGTAATAAAAATAGCGCATTTTTCTTAATAATTTTTCGCATTTGTCCGGGACACAAAACTCTTAGGTCAAAGTATAGTCAAAATATAGATTTGTTTTCCCCGGGCCAAATTTAATATTATTTATAATATTAAGTCCGAGCTAAGTTTACCATTTCGAGTAGGTATCTGTACTACTAGCTGGTATTATAGCTAACAGTTAATTCTGAGACGTATAAGTACTATAATTCAATGAGACTTGATTATGCGGCCGGAGATTATTAATTTGTGCCGATCAACTTAACATACGAGTTATATCGTCTAGCGTTTACATGTCAACTTATCGTAATTATATAGTTACGATAAGTAAGATATGTATTATTATTACAATACAAACTTATACCTATATTTAATTTTGTTTTAAAATATTAAAATGATAGAGTAGATGCCTAACTTCATTGCAATCTAAACCACAATTAGTTTATTATTATGAAGAGTTTAAACATATCACCATAATTTATAATTATTTCGAAAACAACACAAAATAGAACAGATTTTCATTCATTATTTTATATATTTTTTTAGCTCCAGAGAAGCCCGCGGATGCACTTCTTTATTTTTAAATACGGAAATAATAAAAAATAATATGGTGCATCCTTAATTGAAAAAAGTTTTAGATGCAACATTCCCCCACTCCTACCCCCTTAATGGTCTATTAAAAAAAAAACTCCTTCTTGCTGTTTAGAAAACTATAGGGTGCTGAAGAAATATTCGCCTAAATTTTGAATTCCTAAGTACTATTTTACAGTTGGATAAGATTTGTTTAAAGAACTTTACAATAAACATAGTAAAAATAATTTCTTGAAAAATACGCAACGAGCGAAACGGCTTTAAATCGGTAGCCTCAGGGCCGTAAGATTCTTGCGTAAGAAAAAAACGAGAAAGTAATGGAAGCGAGGCATCGTACCGTAGATATTCTAATAAGAAAATTTCCAGTACATTTACTTTGGCGGGCTTCCTCGCGGCGTCTTCGCAAATATCTTATTTCCTGCGGCGAGATTGCATCTTGAGAAAACGCGAGGGTCGATCCGGAGCCTCACTATTCGCTTCCAACCCTGCCCTCAGTTTATCGCACCCTCGCACATTTATGTAATATACGTTGCCAGAGCTACGTCGCTGTTCTCAAATTGTAGCTAATTCAGCAACTTTTGAAAAGGAATTCTCATATTAGGATTTAGTTATTAACTATCACGAAACTCATTTGAATCTTGTAAAGATTCTACTAAATAATATTCATGTTTTGTGAACGATTTCTAAACACCCTTTATAATCGAGCAATAAAATATAGTATGCATATGACTTGAATACAGACCCCAACGAAACATCTTCAGGGTCGCGAGTATAAGATATACGAAGCAATAAATTGCATAAACAACTATCTGGCTACAAAATTGGTTTAAATACATACATAGCGACTATTGTATTAGGTACCTAAATAATGTAACTATTACAAGTTCTTCTGAGGAATATGAACATTTAAAGCTTATGAAACATCTGGGATTGCGAAGTGATATTGATTGTTTTTGCTTTGTTTATATATATCATCGATCTCAAATATATCAGATCTTCTTTCGAAAATAAGATCGAAAATATTAAGTTCATAAACATTTTTTTTTGCTTTAAGTCATTTTTTTGGCGTATAGGCAGGCGAGCATACGGCCCACCCGATAGTGAGTGGTTACCGTCGCTCATGGACGTCAGCAATTACAGGAGCAGAGCCAAGCCGTTGCCTCCCGTTAAGTACTCTCCACAAGTCTTGCTTGAAAAAGGACATGTCATAGCGTTCGGGAAACACCGTGGAGGGGAGCTCATTCCAAAGTCGGATGGTACGTGGCAAAAAAGATCTCTGGAAACGCACTGTGGATGAACGTAGTGGCTAGAACTCTACTCCTATGGCGGGCGGTGTGATGGTAAAAACGAGACGACGGTATCATCTCAATTTTCAGTGAAAGCGTCTAACAAGTCGTCTGATGTTCGGGTAGTTGCTAGTTCGTAAATTAATAAAATCACCTTCCATAGGCATGAGTGCAGAAGACGAATGGTACAACAAATCTCTGTCAGCACTCCGGATGAACAGCGGGCACCACGCGAACCTAGCGGCGGCGCCAATGCTCCAGTACCAGACCTAATCGTTGCTACACGGCGCTGACTACTCACCAGCGCCGGCGCACGACTACGCGCCACCGTAGGACTCACGCATACTAAAACCAATTAACGTACTTCCACTTAAATCAAACATCCGATAAATATCAATATTTTACTGGTGGTAGGACCGCTTGTGAGTCCGCACGGGTAGGTACCACCGCCCCGCCTATTTCTGCCGTGAAGTAGTAATGCGTTTCGGTTTGAAGGGCGGGGCAGCCGTAGTACCTATACTGAGATCTTAGAATTTATATTTCAAGGTGGGTGGCGCATTTACGTTGTAGATGTCTATGGGCTCCAGTAACCACTTAACACCAGGCGGGCTGTGAGCTCGTCCACCCTCCTAAGCAATAAAAAAAAAGAGAACTGTCAAACAATATTTATTTTCAAATGAAAAACTGTAATATTAAAATCAATCAGCTGATGAATTACAAAAAGAAAACTGTCCATCAACTTTAGTACTTTCAACTGAAAAGCTAAGGAAAGTACTCATAATCTGTTCGCAGAATTGTTTTTAGTATGTGAAGTCTATATCTAGCCTGCCTGTTTCGGTTGAGGCTGTGAGAATCGTAAACACATTCACGTTTTCGGATAGCTAATGTCTATTTAATATTTACCTAATAAAAAAATAAAATAAAATGAAATTTACAAATTCATTTCATTTTATTACAAATGATGATTCCTTTAAATCAGATCACAATCAGAAAATTCTGTCAACTGTTTTATTTTATTTTAATATTTCTTACTTTACTCATAATATAATAGTTCAATATTAATACGAAATGATTTGATTAATACGAATAATACGAATTGATTAATACGAATCGTAATGTTTAATGAAATTTATTAAGAACAATAGCTATACGAAGACAAGTAAGAAACGTGTCAAAATATAAATAGGTACAAATAGTGTTACAGTTTTAATAAGAAACAATCGTTTCACACGCGAATAAACCTGTACTTTTTTAATTACCAAAAGTAAAAAAAACGGGGGACTTTCTACTTTATATTCTACCCATGGAAGCCATTTTTGGTCGCTTTTGCAAAATTAAAAGTAAAAAAAATTATAATGGTCTTAATTAGTTTATTAATTGATTATCGCCTCATGAATCGAATAGCATTTTACAGTGCTCATAATTTATAATAGAGGATTTCCTGAAAACTGACTTTTAATCGGAAATGAAACACAAAGTTTGGTCACACGTACCCAATTTATACCTCTTTTGAATTATATGTCAATATATTTTTGGTAATTAAAAAAATTGCCGGTGCGTTGTAAGCTAGTCATATTGTACAGACATTTTAAATCGATTTAAGTAACAAGTACTTGTATTTTCTTGATTGTTATAATTAAAATAAAATGTTGCACGACTTTGATTTGTGATACCTTCAAGATTTAATCGTAATATATACAATAAATATTTTTATATTTCGGTACAACAGAAAAGCAAAACATTTGTCAAGACAAGACAATAATGTGTGAAAATTATTTTGACGTTGGTTTTCAAGGCATATTTACTATGGGAGCATTACATTATTTTTCGCTTAGAGTAGGTATCACATTCCAAAAATCCTCAACATGGCGTGTAAATAATAAACGACTTTGCATATTTTAAGATGTTAACAGCTCAACGATATTGTAATGTTAACTAATTAGGCGAATTTTTATTATAAGCGGCCATTTTATGCCACATTCCTTATTTAAAAACGGCACAGATAATCTAGTCAATAGAAAATATTGTTCTTTTTTTTTTAATTATTTTGATCTCATTCGGTCATTAACGGTTTTATCTACTATGACTTGTTGGATCTCAATGATTTTTATGTTAAACACTCTACACTACCAAAATGGTTATACAGCTATATAACTGAAAATAAATTTACATTCCTAATATTATAAGCCAGTATTGAAAAATACAGAATCCCTAGTTGATCGATTCATTTCTTTGAACGGTTTCAATGGATATACATGTTTAAGGTTAATAAATGAAGCTCATTTACTTTTGGCTTTTGTACAAATTTTACAAACCATATCAATTAAGACTGTTTGGACAAAACCGAGAACAGCTAGCGGTCACATTGTGCATTTTTATGTAAATATAATTTGTAAGGAAACACGTCTAAATGATAAACATGTGTAAAACGAAATAAATTGTCTAAAATGTATATTTTTGTTCGTTTCTTTGACATTTCTAAAATTCAGTACTGTTAATTTTCCCAATAAAACATAGAAGAGATAAGAAAAAAAGCGTGTAAATAAATGAAAAAAAAGAAACACCTAGAAATGGAATGTCTATGGTAAGTAAATAAATACATAATCTATTATAAAAAAAAATTATGTTGAGACTTTATTGGAGGCCTTTCCAGTTTTACCAGGGCAAGTGGGTGAGCAAAAGCTCAGCCGGGAGGGGTGGGATTTGCTAACAGCTACCCGAGCACCTCCAAAGAAGACCTGACAATTCAAGAGTAGCTGCTCCGCGAATGAATCTACTACCGGATCGGAATCGCGACGCGCTGAGAAGATCCGGCGAGAAACTCAGCGGGCTGATGTTTAGGTTAGGTTGCATGTCGAACTCTTTGCCGAGTTCAGCGAGTACCGTTACCGGGGTCCCTACTCCTAGTGTTAGAGCTGAAGGCGTCTAATGCAAAAGTAATTGGATCTGATGGATCCATAAGGACGTGTCTAGGGCGTCGACGGTGACTGGCTCCTGCATGATCAAGATTCGGGAAGTAGTCAGTGGCGGCAACGATATGGCGATTATCATGACGGCTATGATAAAACTTATATTATAAAGCGATATTAAGCTTCTCAAGTATTAATTAGGTTGAGCTTTTGGTTTAGTGGTCAACTACGCGTAAGATACCTTGGATAAGATACGTTCCAAGTTAAGAATAAGTAATAACTTAAGTCATTTAGTATTTTAAATCGAAACTTGAGACTTTTACTCTAGTGTACACGATTCTGATGTCCATAACAAAGGAGAACAGCTCTCCTTAGGGCCGTTATATAGGACATTCACCTTTAAAACCGGTCAACTATTCAGTAGTAAAGTGGAAGATACCTATTATTACTCATGATTTACGAAAATATAAAAAAAAAAATGCTGAGATGGGTGGACGAGCTCACAGCCCATCTGGTATTAAGTGGTTACTGGAGCTCATAGACATCTACAACATAAATGCCACCACCTACCTCGAGACATAAGTTCTAAGTCCCAGTTTTAACAATACAACGGCTGCCGTACCTTTTAAACTAGAATGTAGAAATAGGCAGGGTGGTACCTACACGTGCGGACTCAAAATGTCCTACCACTAGTACAGTACTTTAATCGTTTTTTACTACATCCTCGGAAAGAGATGGAGTTGTGCTATTTTAGGCCACCATACAGTAAACTAGATTGATCAAGGGATTGATCAAATAACAACAAATATTTATTCATTTTTCAGAATCTAAAAGCTTTTAACAACTTTTCTTGTTCAACGTTGTTTTCTCTTGTGAGTTTGAGGACTCTGAAACTTAGTTTTATATCAGCCTTTACACGAACATTCGCCTGCAGTTGGAGCTTATTTGATCCAACGAATCGGGATTTCTTTTGGTCTTTTAACACTAATCTTGCCTGTTATCACCGTTGTCAATGTCAAAACTGTAAAATGAACCTTTACTATTCGCCATGATACTTCCCTCTTCATGTTTAGTTTAGTGAAATCCTGAGTAGGAAACAGCACAGTTGTGCTCTTTCACTGGTTGGAAAAAACTTGAATCATTACAATCATTTGAATCATTCAATAACAAAACACTATATTTTCCATCAATTTACTAGACACATTAATACATGAATACAAGAATCATATAAAATATTTTAAAGTCAGGTAAGTAATCAGATTTTTTTTTCTATTATCAAATTGTTTTTAATTTTGTCCTGGAATCATGTGTGATTAGATAAATTCATTTTTGGGTGTGGCATAATGAGGATTGGTCGAACTATGTTTGAGCAAATATTTCGCGATGTGAGAAATCACAATCCGATCGCCGCCAATACTCTTCCAGAAACCTATAGCTGGAGTCTTCAAAGCAGCACTCTGGCCACATTCCTACAACAATGCCTTAGTTAATGAAAATTCTTAAAGCACACCATCAAATTATGACCTTTTTATTCTTCTAGATAGACAGACGAGTTCATGGTCTTTCTGGTACTAAACGGCCCCCGCAGTCAAAAACAACGCATCGTGAAGACCGCCATCTTGCGAAATGTAGATCGATTCTCAATTGTATAACATAACGGCTCCATCACCTTATCCCGATCCATTAACGGTGCTTTTAGGTGCCTCAAGCCCCGGTCACCGTCCTCGCCGAACCCGTCGCTTGCGACGAAGGGTTCGGCGAGTAGATTAACCCATAGACACAGCCCACTGAGTTTCTCGCCGGATCTTCTCAGTGGGTCGCGTTTCC
Source organism: Bombyx mandarina (assembly GCF_003987935.1). The sequence goes on from NW_021011543.1 coordinate 1,279,368, forward strand.
GATCTGGTGGTAGATTCCGCGAAACACTGCTCTTGCTAGGGCCGGTGTTAGCAACACCTCCGGTTTGAGCCCCGTGAGCTCACCTACACGCTAGGGCAACGCTGATACAGCTTAGGCAGCGGCTTTACGGTAGACAGCGGCTTGACTCCGCCCCTGGCATTGCTGAAGTCCATGGCGACGGTAACCACTCACCATCAGGTAGACCGTATGCTCCTCTGCCTACAAAGTACAGGGGCAATAAAAAAAAGTTTCTCAAGGCTATCAGCATAGGTAAGAAAACAATCACCTTAGTAAAATAGGCAGAATGTAGTTATGTACCCATAGAAACTCACAATACACCCTATCACTTATAAACTCTAAGGGATTGTTTTTAACGTATGATGAAGTTTCTTCAACATCTAATTCGTTCGTCTTCACACGTTATATCAGAACAAAACGGTACCCATTCATTGGTTACTTGTTATCAGTATAGTACGGGAAGTCTGGCCGATTAGACCACGGCCGTTTCACATTATATGACAATACTAGGAAACAATAATATAATAATTATAATCTATGTTTTCTTAAATGAACTACGACATAATAATTTATAAATCAAATATAATAAATACAGTACCCGTGGTTTGTTCGTACATTTCTTTGCAGCCGCCTAAAAATGACAATAGAATATTGTTAATAAGTTCTTCATATTTCATTATTTAATGATGGGTGAGAAATCGGTACCCAAAACCGTTCTACTTCGATTTTTTTTTATTGCTTGATAGGTGGATGAGCTCACAGCCCACCTGGTGTTAAGTGGTTACTGGAACCCATAGACATTACGCAAATGCGCCACCCATCTTGAGATATAAGTTCTAAGGTCTCAAGTATAGCTACAACGGCTGCCCCACCCTTCAAACCGAAACGCATTACTGCTTCACGGCAGAAATAGGCAGGGTGGTGGTACCTACCCGCGCGGTCTCACAAGAGGTCCTACCACCTGTATTAAAAGTACTAATTTTTCACGTACAATCATCTGGCTGCTAGTATTCGAAATAAACTTGTCAATAACAGACCGGAACGTGATATCACTTGGCGAATCCTGAAAAAAAAAAGCGTGTTTAAAAACATACGAGGGTAATCTTAAATTCTATCGAACTAACAAAATTATATCAGAAACATTAATTCGCTTGCTAAAATATTAATTATTTATTAGAATAAATGTTGTTTACATTATACCAGAGACATTCGAAAAGGAATTGAAAAAGGAATTGAATTTAATGGTGGACAGCGGCTTGGCATTGCTGACGTCCATGAGCGACGGTGACCACTTTCCATCAGGTGATCCGTATGCTCGTTTGCCTATAAAGGCAATAAAAAAAATTTAAATAAAAATTATATCATTCATTGAGGATCATTATTTGATCATAATATTTGTGCCACCTTATGAAACACAGAACAGAAAAACTGTTTTAAAATCGAAATAAACAAACTACATATTTTTAATTTTACATAACCAAATACCTTATGTACCTAAATGAATCAAAAAATAACACAGAAACCATCGTTAGTAATAGTAGACAGTGGCTTGGCTCTGACCCTGGTATTGCTGACGTCCACGAGCGACGGTGACCACTTACCACCAGGTGGGCCGTACGCTCGTCTGCCTACAACGGCAAAAAAAAAAATTACTAAAGTCTTGGAGTCATACCGACTGACCAAATCCACAAGTCTTTGTTATCGAGCACGAAGATTCCACACGCGATTTCGAAATTTCTTCGGGCGATGCGTATTTCGGTCTTAATAAATTGTATACCTTCCGACAAAACAAAAAAAAACAATTTGTAAATTGATTGAATTATGTGAAATCAAACGTAAAATTTGACGTACAGGTCTGTCGTGTTACAGATTATTGTTATACAAAGAAAAGAACTTGGCTTGAACTTGAAAATCTTGGGCGACGGTGGCTATTTGTTATTCCGTCGTCTAGGGCGGGTGTGTAATTTGAAGCAGACGATAAGAGGGTTATTGTGTCGTATTCTCGGAAAAGCGTTCTGACCTTGTCTTCAGATATTTACTTATTAGTTCTACTCAAAATCGTCGTAAAGACCTACATTCGGTGATGGATTTAGGCCTATGTCCGTGAGGCCCGGGCAGAGTGAGGGTGGCATGGTTTGAGGGGCGGCAAATTTTATGATATGCCAAAATTTCGGAGATGAAAAAAGTAAAGACAGTCCAGTCCTTTGAAAATAAGTTGAAATTATTTTTTCGTGTATTATGTATCGTGCATTAAAATTAACTAATCGAAAAACTAGAAACTAGCTTAGCGTTATGAAGTTTTTATGTTTGATCCATAGATGAAACACACAAAGCCTACGAATGGGTATTGTAATGTGTAAGTAGTGTTTTCATGAATTTACACCTACACAAACCACGGAAATGAAGCCAATAAAATGTTGACTGACAAAAAAAAACAACAGGTTGATTAAAATGATCATGAGCGTACCGTGCTTACACTTTGTGCGTTTATTGAGTGCAAAAGATCCGAAAATGAGTCTTCATACATAGCCGACATCCAGGGTCGAACGAAAAACTCGTACAAGTCATCTATATCTCCTCTCTGAAAACAGTTACGGTTTGTATATAGAATAACTAAGCACGAACAGGATTGTCTATATCAAAACCAAAATTGATCAAATAAAAAAAAATCTATAGCAAAACAAAAAGCAATTTAGTGCGATTTTCTACTCTGTCAACCGATGTTGTCTTTTTTTGTATGTTTAGTTACTAAACAAAGACTTCACGAATTTTAATGCTATAAATAACAGATATTAATATAGTTACTGGTCGTAAGGCGTTCGTGAGCCTGCAGGGGCTAGTACCACCACCCTACCGTGAAGCAGTAATCAGTGACGGATTTAGGCTTGATGCCACCGTGCCGCCCTTTATGTTAGAATAAAGTTCATCAATTTTGATCCAATATTTTTATTTTATATTTAAAATAACTTTATAAATTCTTTTAAGAAGATTAATCTGAACTTATTTTCAAAGGTTTTCACGTCAATTTCATCTCTGAAATTGACATTTCAAAAATTTTGCCGCCCTACGCCGGACTCTTGAGGGGCCTAGCGTAAATCCATCACTGGTAATAATGTGCTTCAGTTTATAGTATGGGACAGACCTTGTACTGTACAAACTGAGACTTAAAACTCTCAAGGTGGGTGGCGGCATTTACGTTCTTGATGTCTATCATCGTTGGTGATCACTTAACACCAGGTGAGCCGTGAGCTCGTCCACACATCTAAGCATTAAAAAGTAAGTAAATTTGAGAAACACCATCCCATCTGATATTTACAAGCATAAGAAAAAAAAAGATGTGTGATGTTGTGGGACACCGGATAAGAACGAAGTTCCTTATTATAAAAATATTAATTTTAAGTTCTATTCGAGGTATAAAGAAAATAATTATTCTGGTATACATTTTTTAGTACGATTTTTTTATTGATAAAAAAGACTACTTTACAAAGTTATCAACTTTATTTTATTCACAATGATTTATAAAAAATATATACCGAATAGAAATATGTTATTTTTGTACGTTATTACAAAGTTAAGTCGTACACTGTGTGCATGACTAATAAAAATCTTACGTTACGGACGTTTTTTCCCGGTTAGGGTACCTCTCCGCATCGTCCCATAAGGAACTTCGTTCCAAAAAATCTTACAAAATGATTGAAACTATGTATAAAATACTATTACTAATTTTTGCATCTTTTATTTCTGTGTTATCAAAAATCTTAAGTGAACTTGTCTTTGAAATATAAGTTTAATGCAAAATCGACGCAATATTAATTTACGGGTTCAATTATAATGCTACAAAATATACCTGAAATCTAAAGAGAAGTTTGTTGAAGAATGCTTCGTGTTTGCCGTACACTTGTTGTAAGGTATCGCTCGAAAACGGCTTAGTCGAGAGGCAACTCACAGCGTCAATGCAGTGCAAAGAATTCAAATGTAATCGGAAGTAATTACCGCGCTTGTCGGTTATTAGAGTATGACCCTGGGTACAAGAAACATTTGTTCGTTTGTCATAGATAACTATGTTAATCTAATATACATATATACAAATATAAAGCAGGTTGTACGTGGATTAAGTCGCATTAGCGCACGAAGACTATCTTGTAAGAGACTATCGTGTTAACAAAGCCTTAAAACAATTATAAATTTCCTATACTCGTTTATCAATCTATGCAATAAAAAATGTGTTTAATGTCTGTTTCAAATATTGTGACAGATTTCAATTGGTTCAATCTAAATGTGACTTATGTTAGATCCTATAATATCAATCTTAATTAGTATGTAATCGGTACCTGAAAAATATTTTTTTTGCCCTTGTAGGCAGACGAGCATACGGCTCACCTGATGGTGAGTGGCTACCGTCACCCATGGACGTCAGCAATGACAGGAGCAGAGCCAAGCATGCATAATTATTACATCGTAATTAAAGAAACATATAACTGCAATAGATACGTCTATACGCATTCGTATGCATAACACGTCACGAAATAAAAAACAAAATGGCTACGACAAATTACCTGGCATAGTGTTGCTTTGCTTTTTAGGAAATAAATAGAAAACTGATTAATATCTTCACTTGTGACTATACGCGATTTGAACCGATTACCTAATTAAACATAATCACATCTAGTTAAAATCACCGTAGAAGCGGCGTAGCTACGTTGTCCCACAGTAAATTATCTGACATAAATAACTAACAAGACAGTTTTCTTCTCTGTTTGTGAAACGATTTTCTTGCTCATTTTTTTTATTTTGCTTCAGCCCTATCAATTAAAAATTCAATACTGACTTTATTTTTAAAACCTCAATATAAAAAGGAAAAAAGGCAATACATTAATCTTGAGATGTCAGAATCGATTTTCGAGCTATGGACGAACACTACTTTTTCAGGCTTCGAGAATTTAATTCCCTCGTGCCCTCGAAACCGTAAATCACGCGTGTCCGCTGACCTAATTGCGATACATTACGTGCAAAATTAATGGCCAGCACTTTAACCCTGTCATTGCTTTGTCCGTTCCAATAGATACAGTTTGTACAAATATTAGTATCATTCGGGATAAGGGAAAGCAAAAAGAAAAACTTATAAATTCTATTCGAAATTCGTTTCCACTTACTTGCTTCGGCAAACACATCTGCACCGCCATAGGTAGTTCTCTCCCTGGCTTCCTAACTTTCATGTAGTATAGTGGACCAGGCAATGTGGCTGTCTGTACTATTGGCGATTCGTATTTCGCTACCGGCTGCCATCTGATTAATTAACTTGATCAATTATTACAACTAATTACTCAAAGATACAATTTTGACGTCAACATAACTGAACTGTTCTTAAAAAAAAATATCGGGTTTTTTCTCAAGGTAACTCGAAATATATTTTTTTGCTTATATGGGTGGACGAACTCACAGCTCACCTGGTGTTAAGTGGTTACTGGAGCCCATAGACATCTACAACGTAAATGCGCCACCCACCTTGAGATATAAGTTCTAAGGTCTCAGTACAGTTACAACGGCTGCCCCACCCTTCAAACCGAAACGCATTAGGCAGGAGGGTGGTACCTACCCGTGCGGAATTACAAGAGGTCCTACCACCAGTAAAAAGTGTCCTTTGTTTGCTGATTGATGTATGTATTTGTATTGGCTGAGTGGTGTCAGCGTAAAATAGCATCACTACATCTTTTCCTGTAGGTGTCGTGAAGGCTTCAACAGATAATGAGTAGCAAGAACGAGTAATGAGTACGAGATAATGAGTATGATGCAAATGCTATTCTGTTGCTGCTGAAGGATGTAGTTTCACATTTCGTGAAAGAATTTAAAGCATATAATTAAAACCTATCAAGATATATTGTAAGCTTATTTAAATTGATAGTCTGTGTGTGTTTTGGGACGCGATTCACCAACACTGAAAGTTAGTTTTACATTTAAATTTTACTTACTTTCTCCAAGTGCCCGTAGATGATTTACTCGTAATGCTGCCATGGGAATCCTGAACCTTAAACCTGCAGATATAGATTGGATTACTTCATAGCTCTTAATTAGGAACTCAATTAGTATGAATGTCTATTTGTATCTGCCTAACAGTTAACACTAATGTAAGTACCCAATCCCAAAGATTAACAAAAATGTTAACTAAATATCTTAGTGCAAACTGTCTAAGGCCCATAATAGTGTTCAAGTAATACCTATATATGTGCGGTAGTCATGACAGAACACAAGATACTTGACACATGTCTGAATATCTCTTACGACATTTTCAAGATAAGCTTGCATATATACAAGTTCCAAACATTCATTCGGACCGTCGGTCTAACGAGCAATATCACCCACTCGGTGAAAGATCTTTTTGTCGTAATACCTTCCACATAGTATTGAGTTTAAAAACTTAAAACAAACACGCTTAAAGAGCAAACCTGACTAATAATAAATTTAATTTTTTTTTACCCTGTTAATACTGATTACAGTATTATAGCGATGTTATAAAATTATTGTATGGTCATCGGATCTTGAAAGTTAATCAGACGTAGAACTTGGACAAAATGACGCTCAAAGATTCCATTACATACAGTCATATCAATCCAATAAAACCGTGTTCCAATTGTACTTGATTTAGTTGTTAAGCTATTGCATAGCTTTTATCGCGGGCTTTGAATACGGCGATCGAATCAAGAAATTCCGTAACGAAAATAAAACTTAACACCCCTCCACTCTGCCTACCATGTAGCTTGCCTTCAACACATTCACACGTTGCACTTGTGTAATGTTTGTGAATAAGCGCGCGGCGTGACGTTGCACTGCATGCGCATCATGAAAAGTCTGCCCATCTCTCTTTCGCGCGGTCTAGCTTATGAGTGTGAAGGGGACAGTTAATGTTTTGCTTTTGTTAATGTTTATAAATATAGCGTGGTCTTATTTTATTATTGTTTTAATATTAAATTATTATTGTCTAATTATAATTGCATAAGTTGACAAAAATGCTATGCAATAGCTGTTTTTTTTAACTGAAGGTATGACGTGTCTAAGCTTTGCTTGGTGAACAGTGAAACTCTATTATCATATATTTTCAAAATCGAAATGTGCTAAAACGAAAATCATCTAGTAGGTAACGTGTATTGATTGAAAGGTAATCTAATCTGTGTTACAATAAATTATATTTAATATTACAAAAATAAATTTACGAAAATAAACTGGAGCCAAAATGTGAATTATCTCCACCGTCATTCCCTAAGTCTGTATTTGTTACAAAAGGATCCAGTTTTAATAGAAACAGTTTCGCCAGCTGAAAGACAAATATAAAAATTATTATAAACACTTAAATACTCACTAAAAACACCAAACCTGCCTATTTCTGCCGTGAAGCAGTAATGCGTTTCGATTTGAAGGTTGGGGCAGCCGTTTTAACTATACTGAGACCTTACAACTTATATCTCAAGGTGGGTGGCGCATTTACGTTGTAGATGTCTATGGGCTCCAGTAACCATTTAAAACCAAGTCGGCTGTGAGATCGTCCACTCATCTAGGCAATAAAAAAAAACATGAACCTAAAATTAAAAAATCATTTGAATTCCTCTTATCTTTCGAATATTAATTTCAAATAAAATAGATATATGAAAATTTCTGCGCTATCTGATCAAAACATTTAAATATACGATATTTCTCTATTTACGCATAAACTCTTTCTTCTTATAGTTAAACCTATAACCGAACATAATGAGAATACCGCCTCTCCAACATCTTCGGAGCAATAATAACGATGCAGTCGTTCAGATGCGTACAGCCTCCGGGAATATCTCGTAAACGTGCCAGCTCCGTAAATCGCGGGATCGTTCGTCTCAAAATTTTGCCCCACGACTAGACCGCCGTCATAAACCAATCCACACTCATTAATCGCTACAACGAAAAATTCCTATCACAGACAGACAAATCATAATAATGTAACAAAAATACTTTTCAATTGTTTTCTCTTCGCTGAGAATAATAAAGCCTTCGCTCATTTGAAACAGTTTTTTGACCTTGTCTCTATATCGATTTTTGTCACTGGAAAACTATACGACAAATTGTGTCTAGATTTCCGGTACCTAATCCGCCATGAGCATTTATCCTCTTTTCTCTTACTAGTGGTAGGACCTTTTGTGAGTCCGCACGGGTAGGTACCACCACCCCGCCTATTTCTGCCGTGAAGCAGTAATGCGTTTCGATTTGAAGGGTGGGGCAGCCGTTGTAACTATACTGAGACCTTAGAACTTATATCTCAAGGTGGGTGGCGCATTTACGTTGTAGATGTCTATGGGCTCCTGTAACCACTTAACACCAGGTGGGCTGTGAGCTCGTCCACCCATCAAAGCAATATAAAAAATAAACTCTCAATAATTCCACACACTATTAATACAAGGAATAGTGAAGAGTTTTAAAAAAACACTAACCCTTAAAAGCATTGACATCAATAGCTTTAAGACCGTAACAGAACAATGCGAAGCACGGCAAACGTATTGCGTACACCGACGACATGAAATGCAAGGCCTCGACTCTATTGTCCACCTGCCTCCAACTCGCTAGATAGCAACGCCGATAAATCCGAATACCCAAACTCTCTAGGTTAGCCTGAACGCGTTCGTCAATCTAGTAATACACAGAATCGATTATACAGAATCGATTATAATTGTTTCTTGAACCCACCACACACACAACACTAGTATTCAATTGTAAAAACAATTGAGATATATTAATTATATAGCAAGAAATGTTGAAAAAGTGTACATAACAAATTAAATAGGTGTTAATTTAATATCATAAAAATGTTATGTGTTTATTGTTAGTATTGCTTAGGTTAACGCCCTGGTCATTCTGTGACGTTTGACGTTTGACGGCAGACATAGAGCCCATTTATTTATGACTACTGCATTTTATGACATTTTATGAAAACTAAACAAAATAGGGATGTTTATAGTAAACGCAAACAAAAATTGATAGAATGGTAAAAATTTTAGTAGAAGATACAACAAAGAAACTTGCTAAACAGTGGACATTTAAAAAGACGAGATATACAAATAGATAAAACTACACATTGAGATCATATGTTCATATAAGTAATTCATCATCAATTCAGATTGGACATTTGAAATATTAATAGTTATTTAAATATCGATGCGACTCTTTCTAATAAAAGACTTATTTAAATTATTAATTTAAAAATCTATTTTAAAATCATTGGGTTTTTTTTTCTAAAACATCAAACAAAAACATAGAAATTAAAATTTTTTTTTGCTGATCGTGGTTCCGACTCTACTTTTCAATTTTCAATATATAAATATATTATATACATACAGTTTCGTTGTTGAAGCAGTTGACCCTAAGAGCATTGGAGTCCTCTGGAGGGAATGGCTCTACGAAGACGATCATGCTAGGTGAGATGCCTAGCTCTAATAAAGCCGCCACACAACTATACGCCTCAATACAATCCCCGTAGACTATCACTTGATTGTCTTCGCTCAGACAGAACGGTTTTTCTTCTGTTTTTTAAAAACAAAACATAGTAAGCTTTTGATTCTTTAAAATGCCAATCTCATTAGTTGTAGGTGTTTTTTCTATATTTTTTTTATGATCTAAGTATTCTCATATTTTTGAGGTAGGCAGCGACTCACTTATCTCTCTGGTAATGCGCATGTCTATGAGAATTGGTAGGTACCAACGTAAATATAATCGGTACGTTCACCTGAGTTCCATTTCAATTAAAAAAAAATCGAATACAAAACAATGATTAAAATCATCGCAAAATTGTTAAAATCCTATGAAATAAGCAGCAATGTAATTGAAAGGCTTAAAGGGCATAAAAGCTTTAAGGTTTAATATCGCGTTTTTTATTATTCTTCTTTTTTCGTGGTCACAGAAACTGTAAGATATTCGTAAACTACAAAAATTATTATTTCAAACGTTTTATACTTTTATTTTATTATTATATATTTAATAAAATTAAATAAGTCGACAATAATATAGTCGTATTATATTTAATGAGAATAAAAACGCGAGATTAAACCATAAAAGTAGTTTTAATTATATCCGCGACTCGCGAAAACCAAAAAAATTTTTACTAAAAGCTACAATGTAATTTGAAATGCATCAAAAGCTACGTAATAACACGCCTTTAAAAAAGGAAATCGAATCACTAAGCGAAGCGCGTCTATGAGTGTTGATACTTGCGCTTGTTACTATTTTGATACGAAAAATATAATCTCACTTACTTTGCAAAAAAAAAACATTAAAAATATTACCCTACCTTATTTAATGGCTTAGACAAGTAGCAGTTACCGTGATCTAAAGGATAAATCGCTATACTTGTACCGAGTGATGTAATAATGCTAGTATTACATTTGAAGTCGTCGTGGCCTAAAGGATAAGACATCCGGTGCATTCGTATGAAGCGAAGCACCGGTGTTCGAATCCCGCAGGCGGGTACCAATTTTTCTAATGAAATACGTACTCAACAAATGTTAACGATTGACCTCCACGGTGAAGGAATAACATCGTGTAATAAAAATCAAACCCGCAAAATTATAATTTGCGTAATCACTGGTGGTAGGACCTCTTGGGAGTCCGCACGGGTAGGTGCCACCACCCCGCCTATTTCCACCGTGAAGCAGTAATGCGTTTCGGTTCGAAGGGTGGGGTAGCCGTTGTAACTATACTGAGACCTTAGAACCCTTATCTCGAGGTGGGTGGCGCATTTACGTTATAGATGTCTATGGGCTCCAGTAACCACTTAACATCAGGTGGGCTGTGAGCTCGTCCATCCATCTAAGCAATAAAAAAAAATTCATTTATCGCAGGTAGGTTTCAATAGTTCTAGGGAAATCGTGTTTATCACGAACCAATTCCACGATGAAGGTATATTGTCGTGTAATAAAACGGGGTCAGAAATATTTATATATTAGCGTAATTACTGGTATTGTACTGCGCTCCAGCTTAAAACTTTGGACTGTCGTTATACAATACAATAAAATGGAGACTTCGACCTCATGTCTCAACAGGAGCAGAGGCATTCACGTCGTGATGTCTATGGGCTTCGGTATTTACGAAACGGTTAACGAAGTCCATAAACAATATCGCACCTTTAGAATTAAAATAGTTTAATCCAAAATTCTTGTTTTTTGGTAAACGTCAAAAATGTAATTGAAGAATTTCATTTTTGATTTTAACACTTTAGGCTTTAAAGCGCACAACTTAAAGTTTACAGTATGCGCTCGATTTAAAAGAGACGGAAAGTGCACTTTGTCCTTTTCTAATTAAAGTTTAAATTTAATTTAATAAAAATTAAATTATATGTTTAATTTTTTAAATTTATTTTTAAAAGCTGATAGAATACTTGTTTATAAGTCGTTCAAAGCTTAAAACTCATTTTCATAATTTTTTTGGTTAAGTCACTTCAATACTAAAGGTACGAAATCATAAATGCGAATACACCACCCTCAGACATGAAATCTCAATTGCATCTGCCTTTTTACTTCTCGCACAACCATGAACGCGCTCACAGAATTCAAATTCAAATTCAAAATCATTTATTTCAACTTAGATGTTGTGCTGTAACACACTTGTTGAATGTCAAAATATAAATTAAAATGTTAACTCTACCAGAAATAGAAGTTTTTTTATTTATTTATTGCATATGTGGGTAGTCGAGCTCACAACCCACCTGGTGTTAAGTAGTCAGCGGAGCCCATAGACATCTACAACGTAAATGCCGCCACCCACCTTGAGACATGAGTTCTAAGGTCTCGGTACAGTTACAACGGCTGCCCCACCCTTCAAACCGAAACGCATTACTGCTTCACGGCAGAAATACGCAGGGCGGTGGTACCAACCTGTGCAGACTTACAAATTCTACTATCTGACGTCTGAAGATACTAACTGAAATCAGTAATGGTACGCATCAGTATCCTCAAACGCATATTAGCTTCGAAGAGGGAGTTGACCAGCATGACGTTATCCGGCAGATCTCTGGGTGCGGCGACCCGATCCGGCTTGTATTGTATATTGTCCATTAATATTCTATGGCATGGCTCGCCTTTCCTGATTGACGAAATATAGATTCAAGACTCTAAGCATTATGAACACCGAACATACATACATACATGTATACTACAAGCCGTACTCGCCCGCTTTGCTGCGCATTTAAAATTAACATTATTATTTATTGTCATTATTATTAGGGAGTCCAACACTCATAAATATTAGCCTATCCATTAAGTACCTACATTTATTTTCTACATGGATACCAAGTTTCCAGTCAATCGGATGTATGGTTCAGTAGTTATAACGGAACATCCGTAAACGGTAGGCAGCGGCTTGGCTCTACCCCTGGCATTGCTGACGCCCATGAGCGACGATGACCCCTTACCATCAGGTGGGCCGTATGCTCGTCTGCCTACAAAGGCAATAAAAAAAAACTGCTGTAGATTTATATATTAGTATAGATACATATACACTATATATATAGGTATATACTATATTAAGACCATGCAGGTACAATAGTATCACATTATCTTATAGTGAACGCCTTTTTTTTATGGGTCATATGGAAATCCTATCTATCACGTTACATGACTATTTTTATACTATCGTGATCCTAGACGATTAAGATGTTACAAAACCGAATAAAGTACAGTGTAACCATTTGTTATGTTTAGTAGTAATAATTGACAAATTAATCCACTACTAATCTTCGCCCTAACGTGTAGTAATAATTGACAAATTATCGATTTTCATTAAATCGAAATTTTCATTAAATTCAATTCATTAATTTCAAAGTAATAAAGCTTATTGTAAAGTATTACGGACAAATTATGCAGCCTACACTATTTAGGGCTTTTAACCACATTTATCTATTACCTACGATAGCGAGGAAGAAGGCTGACAATCTCGAAAAACTTTACTGCTGATAGGACTTCTTGTGAGTCCGCACGGGTAGATACCACCGCCCCACCTATTTCTGCCGTGAAGCAGTAATGCGTTTCGGTTTGAAGGGTTGAGCAGCCGTTGTAACTATAACTTGAGACCTTAGAACTTATGTCTCAAGGTGGGTGGCGCATTTACGTTGTAGATGTCTATGGGCTCCAGTAACCACTTAACACCAGGCGGGCTATGAGCTCGTCCAACAACCTAAGCAATACAAAAAAAAAAAAAAAAAAACTTCTCATCACCGACAAAGTGAAAGGAAGGAAAGAGGCCAAGGAGACGTAGACCACTGCGCTGCTACGATCAAATTAAGATGACATTGGACTCCAGATTAAATGTCGCCTTCCACTGGGTAAAGGACCGGAAAGAATGCAGGAACATAGTCCAAACAAAAATGCTACGTAAAGGGAACACGATGCATGGAGATTGCCAGCGAGTTATCTTTCTCGCAAATGTTAAACGCAACCTATTAAGCCCTTGCTTTGAAACCGTTTGGCTTCCAATATAAATATTTTTTTCGGGCTTTTGCTTAGCGTCCTCCAAGATCCCCGCGACTAGGATACGTGTGGGGTATTTGGGATTGGTGTCCAATACGCCCTAACAACAATAAAAAATTGCTCAAATGCTCCAATCGAACTCAAATTTACATGGTCCGCTGCTACGCACTTACTGAATTTTTTTAGCTAAATACAGGGACTCCGTCAAATAATCTGGATGTTGGAATTGGTGGCCACATGTCAGTACAAGTTCGTCGTAATATTTTACGCCGCCGCCTTTCAAATGAATGCATTTATTTTTCCTGAAATACAAATTCGTTTTGTGACACGTACGGTTACAACAAACATGAACGTAGCGACATCTACACGCCACTCCCATAATATCGCTTTTATTGCTCTGCATCTTAAGCTTGTTTCGGGTGCAGTGTGCTTAGTGCGACTTTTTTAACGTTCTCGATAGCGTAAAAGTCAGCTCATATTTGTATAGAATGGGATCGTTTGCGTACGTTTGCCGCTAGGGGCGCTGTTCCAACTGCATACAAAATTGGCTTAACTTTTACGCTATCGAGTACACAGATATTTATAAAAAAATAATTTGGGGCCCGTTTGTTCGCACGTGGTAATTCCGAATGACCGTAAATAGTTGACATTTAAGTAACAGTAACGGTAACAGCACCGTCACGTGCTATAGGCGAAGCGCGAGCCAACAAGCCGGCGCAAGCCGCGCAAGTACTACATTCCGAGGTAGGCATTGCCAACATAGCAAACGCTAGTTACAAAATTCATATATTATTTCAAATTTATGTTTTTTTTTATGACCTGGTAACAGTGACCTTTAGGTCATATCTTATTTGGAAAATGTTCATTACTTTGGTCAAATTTATTTGCAGTTCACCTGTCAATTCCAACCATAATCGCCGAAATAACGTCTACGTAGAAGTAAAACGGTACGCTTTTGAGATATCTATCGTTGTAACGTCCTTCTCTAGGGACGCATGTGTCTGCGGCTTTCAGACATTCGGTAATCGTGGGCAAACCATGCTCCGACACTAAAGTGACGTTACTGAATGTCAAGTATTTGGCTGTTGGGCTGTAACATATTAAATACTTATAACGAAATAGACAGTTGAGTTTTATTTTTCAGACTTCGTAGTGCCTCAATCGATATAAATAAAAGACCTAAACTGTTGTATAAAATAAACTTAAAACAAACAAAAGGAATCCGTCCGACGGGGGACACATCAAAGGGAAAACAAAATTGTTATTTTTATTTAATTCCAAGCATTTTCATATTTATCTACCTTTTCAACCTTCTCTGGACTTCCACAAATAATTCAAGATCAAAATTAGTCAAATCGGTCCAGCCGTTTTCGAGTTTTAGCGAGACTAACGAACAGCAATTCATTTTTATATATATAGATATATATAGCTTAGATGGTAGGACAAGCTCACGTCCCAACTAGTGCTATTGGGTTACCATGGACCCATATACATCTACAACATAAATGCCGCCACTCATCTTGAGACATTAGTTCCGAGGCCTCAGTTTTTACTGTACAACGGCTGCCACAGTCTACAAACCATAACGCATTACGACTTGATGGCAGAAATAGGCGGGTATTTACCACCAGTGTTTTTTTTAATATGTGTTACCTCAAAACCTGTTGATATCTTTTGATACTTGATACCTGATACTTCTCATGCGCTCCCATTTAAATTTTATCAAGATCTGACCAATAGTATTTAAAATTTCATAAATAATTCTAAAGTTTCATCATATTATAATAAATAATTCTATTTTAAAAATGTTAACCCTTATAAAAATATATCAAGTTCAATTGATCTTTAGTTTTTCTAGCTAATGTCCACAATAACGAGCTATTCTCGTGAAGACAGTCAAGATTAGAGATTATATTTAAAAAAATATGGTTCGAAATTATACGTGGTTAGGTCACATGGGAAGTGAATAAGAATTTACGTAAAGGCAGATTGTTGGTACTTTCAGATTAATACACAATTAAAAAACATACCTTAGAACACCCGTTTTGTACTCACCCCATAAATAAGCTTTCCAAGAATGCAAGTCCGGTACGACTGGCTCCGACCACAATGATACTGTTATTGACGTATACTTTTGGCATACTGCATAAGGGACGCTCTATGATCCAAAGGGCAAACGGTGTAGCACTAATAAAAGAATAATCATAATAGATATAAATTCCCATTTTTTCATTTTTTCCAATCACGAGACATTTTGATAGACGTCATCTAGATCTTATCATTGCACAACCTATCATTGTAGCAGAGCTTATCTCTACTTCTTAGAACCACTCTGCTCAGCCAAAGACCATTTGCCTTTCACGAAGTAGCTGCTTTTGAGATTGTTAGGTCCCCTTTGGACGCGCTCGGGCAGCTATTAGTAAATCCCACCCCTCCTGGCTGAGACTTTGCTCGCACACGTGAAATTTAAAACGCCTTTGGGCCAATAGTAATCCTTCCTTCATTGAAGTCGTCGTGGCCTAATGGATAAGACGTCCGGTGCATTCGTATAAAGCGATGCACCGGTGTTCGAATCCCGCAGGCGGGTACCAATTTTTCTAATGAAATACGTACTCAACAAATGTGCCCGATTGACTTCCACGGTGAAGGAATTACATCGTGTAATAAAAATCAAACCCGCAAAATTATAATTTGCGTCATTACTGATGGTAGGACCTCCTGTGACTTCGCACGGGTAGGTACCTCACCCCGCCTATATCTGCCGTGAAGCAGTAATGCGTTTCGGCTTGAAGGGTGCGGCAGCCGTTGTAACTATACTGAGACCTTAGAACTTATATCTCAAGGCGCATTTACGTTGTAAATGTCTATGGGCTCCAGTAACCACTTAACACCAGATGGGCTGTGAGTTCGTCCACCCATTTAATCAATAAAAAAAATTATCATTTGTAGAGACTATTTATACTTTCATAGAATGCTGACTGTGCCCCTGGGAATGCTGACGCGTCCATGCCCAATTTTGAGCCCTCTTATGACCACATGAGACACTTGCTCGCCTACCTTCGAAGGCAAAACACACGTCGACTTAATTGATTTTTAAAATAGTTTTTCCACCCATCAAACGTGAATACAAGACTGCTTCGCGGCAGAAACAACCAAGATAATGGTAGATATCTATGCGTACTTACTTACAAACTAAGCCCACAAACGACTTGTGGAAATTGACCTTTAATACAATTTGAACAGCAAAAATCATGAATATTATCAATTTAAGAATTTATCTTTTAATTTTTATACGATTTCTTTATAAATAGTTCGTAAACACGCGCGATCACTGCAGATGGCATTTAAAGACCTCTTAAAATATTTTCAGATAATAATAATATGCCTTCATTAGATTAGTAGCAATAAATCTTGACAATTAACACATTATTTAAATTGTGATAGATATGTATTATGTGAACAATAGTACTTTAAAGCATGATACTAACACATCTTTCAAAATTTTATCCAATATCTTGTTTTTAAATATATTTGGTACTGATATACGTGGATGAACGGGTACCATACAATCAGCCAGAGACATCAAATTGCGCCCGGGATTCTAAAATTCAAATAAATTGTTTTCATTTTATTTTATCAATGTTTATCTTTATAGTATTGTATTTATAGTATTGTTTATTGTGGCATATTTAAAAAGAATACCATAATAAATTCTGGAGAAAGGTGAACTAAAGGTAAGTTCGGCAATCCTGATATACTAGGTTGAAAAAGGATTCTGTGAAAATTTGTTTTCTTATTTAAGCATGACGAAGAAATATTCTTGCCTTAAAGGTCACAAGATACTGTTCTAAAGACAAAATAGTAGGAACTACTCCAGCTACGCTCTGGTTGGTAGATGAACTCACTCCCAACCTGAGAGAGTTTACTAAGACTGGCCCTAGCAAGAGCAAAATCAACCACCGGGTCTGATAACTGACTCAGAAACTCAGTGGTAACTGATAGCAGGCGAAATTAGATTTGATTTAAGCAAGCTATCAATTATTTTTAATGTATTATTTATGAATTCAGAGTGCGAACTCTTTCGCCAAAGCGTCTGTGACCTCTGGTAGCTGCTTTAGATCTGGGGGGCATCTGCATGTCTGCCCATCTTCGCTAATAATATTATTTATGTATACAAGACTAACTTACAACAAATGATCAGAATAAGATCCAAATTGCGATCAAAGATAAAATATTACCAAAGACTAATGAATTTGATTACTTACTCTATGATAGGTAGTCTAAAAGAACATCACATTGTTTTCATCGTAATATTCAGTAAAATTGTTGATTGCTATTAAAATTATTATTAAAAAGTAGATCACGGACCAAAACATTTTAGCGGCGAAGTTATACGAGTTTAATTCGGCTTATCAAAACAGTTCATGACCAACATGATCATAATTACTCCAAAAAACTATTTTTGTATGTATAGATTAGTAAAAGAGGGGTCAAAAAGTATGAAGTCCGTTTGAATTTTACTTTTAATTGTAAAAAGAAATCAAAGATTCTTGTGTAAAACTATAAAGTACTGAATCCTCTCTCTAAATTTACCTGTTTTTAAATTTAGCATTAAAATAAGGTGTTATTTTTTTTTAAATACATAGTTTACAGCCTAGACGTCTAGAAGTATGAATGTTGTGTTTGGAGCTGTATTTGGAGCTGAGCTAACATTATAATTACATCGTTTTATTGTTTAATCTATATCGGCATCTATACTAGACTTAAGCCACGATGATTTCGATTTCGAGTAGGTACGAGTTCTTGAAAAAATCAATTGTACTGATTACACGTTCAAAAACTGCGGCGTTAGAATATGTCCTTTCTTATCCAAAGCAGCATTTTGAACAGTTAAAAGACAGTGATTAAAATAATAAAAAACGTACTGGATATCATTAATAGTTGCATTGAATATAGTTAAGTAATGTTTCGGTTACTTAAAAACCATTTAAATAGTTTACCATTACAGCGCACCATAAAATTGTGGTTAAAGCTTAAATTAAAAGCTTAATACCAATAAGTAGGTATTAATTATAAGTTGTGTTTTGACTGCGGCCTTAACGCGCTCTTGAGTGCTCACGTTATGAGTGTAATAACCATACGATATTCAAGAAAAGTAAACTGGTGGACCTCTTGTGAGTCTGCATGGGTAAATACTACGACCCCTCCTATTTCTGCCGAGAAGCAGTAATGCGGTTCGGTTTGAAGGGTGGGGTAGCCGTTTTAACCATACTGGCGCATTTTACGTTGTAAATGTCTATGGGCTCCAGTAACCACTTAATACTAAGTGGGCTGTGAGCTAGTCCACCCATCTAAGCAATAATAATAAAAAAACAAAGTACCGCCTCTCCCTTAGCGAACAGCCTGCAGATCCAAAACAACGTTGAGTACTGCGAACGTCGCAGCAACTCACGCATGAACCATCGACGGTGCGGCTCTAAAACTGGCGATATCACGCTTGCCAATACCTAAATAAATATACAAATAGCTTTAATCCAATGATTACGAAAAAAAAAGGAAATGTGGTGTCGTGGGACACCAGGTAGGAACGAAGTTCCTTCGGCTAATGTAGAATCGACACAATTTGCAAAAAAAAATCGTGCTCAATTTTATATTGGTTTTCTTGATTTTTCTCTTAAATTTTGCTGATTAGTTTTTATTTAAGTACAGGAAAGTATTTAGGAAATTCAGTATTTTAGGAAATAATAAATTACGTAAAATAAAAATAAAATCGTAATTCAAATTATCAATTAAAATAACAAAATATGTCTCTTTATTTTTGTTTGATAACATAAAATTACATAGAAATAGATTTAATTACAAAATAGAGAGAGAAGGGATGAAAGAACGAAAAGAAAGAGGGAGAAAGAGAAAGGTATTATACACTAATCGCTTGTGTATACGACTGTCGCGCCTGCGCATGTCTCATTTAACGGTTTTATTCCACGCACTTTTTTCCACGGATTTTTTCTTACGGTTTTACTATCACATTTTTTTCAGTTCGGTCGCGCAGCAAAATCCCTATCCCCTCCAAGCCTGCCGTAAGGAACTTCGTTCCAAAAAATAATGTTCAAATTATTTGAAAAGTTTAAGATGAAGGAAAGATTTTATTAAAACAAAAAAACAAGCTTCGCCTTAATTGCGGCACTTTTGAAGTAATTTATAATACAAATTTCAATGTGATGTTTTTTTTAATTATTATTAGGTTCACACAACTGGATGTGTGAACACATCTTGCTTAAGAGCGGTTGTGCTTAAGATAAATCGTTAACTAATATTAAAACAAAGACAAAGAAAACAAAAAAACACAAAAAACTACATATAAAAACTTACAAAAAAACAATAAACAATAAAAATATTAAAAAAATGAGGGAAATTAATGTTCAATAAAAATCAAATGTGGTTGGTCTACAGCTCAGTGTGGATCACAGATTTTAAATTTATTTTAAGTGAGGCTAGAGAAGCGTGCCAAACAAATATGTCGATTTCATTACGTATAGGTACTATTTGTCAGGGAGGTCATACGATAGACAGGAGAGTGCTGGCCAAGATTACTTTTAATTTTTGGTAGGTTGAAAATTTTCCGATTATATAAACGGCTGCCGAAGCGCGGTACACTTAAGTGAAAGCGCGGTACACTTCACTACACAGTACAAAACAAAGTCGCTTTCTCTGTCCCTATATCTCTATGTATGCTTAAATCTTTAAAACTACGCAACGGATTTTGGTGCGGTTTTTTTTAATAGATAGCGTGATAATAACATCCATTAAATAGTGGAGAAATCAATAATAAATTACAATTTCCGAAGCGAAACGAAGGCGGGTCGCTAGTAAGTGAATAAATATAATTTACAATGATTTTTAACGTGACATACACTCCCATCCGTTCCAGGGCGAACAGGCTCCGGTTCCAAATCGTACTGCACCCGAATCGTTGTACCGTCTTCTAATGGTCTGAAGTATTGAAAATTAATATCTGTCACAGAGATACTCACTTCGACCGGAAATAGAATTCGGACCCATGGTATCATTTTAAGATCACTAACTTCTGTATAACGATAGGAAACAGAATATAATAAATAATAGTTTAAAAAAAACTAAAAAAATACGTTTATATAGAAAATCCAACTAAAAAATTGAAAATCAATTTTAATAAATTATCTAAGTTACTATTGTTGATCGAAGGTCCTTACTATTTCTTGGTCTAAAGAATAGTATATTCTTCGATTTGTCTATGTTTAACGTTTACATCACACAACTTCAATAGCACGCTTCGATTGCTTTAAATTTCCCCTTTATTCAATTCGATCGAGTGTCTTACCCGAGCACAACCATGCCAATTGGTTGATTTTCGCTTAGCATTATATAGCTCTGCAATGTGCGCGAAGTGAGGGTAGAATCAAAAAGGTCTAGAAGAGCTTGAGCGCGGGGCGCGTGGTCTAATAAGTTGTGAAGAGCAGGAACATCGAATGCCTCGCCTGGACGTATACTCATATTTCTAAAGCAAACAAAAAAACAGCATTTTAATCTATACTAATATTATAAAGAGGAAAGATTTGTTTGTTTGTTTGTTTCGAATAGGCTCCGAAACTACTGGACCGATTTGAAAAATTCTTTTTCCATTAGAAGCCGACATTGTCCCTGATGAACATAGGCTACATTTTTTAAAAAAAAAAAATGTGTGCGTGTACTAGTGTACACACGTAAGAAGTGAAACTTATTTATGGCCTTATTTTTCGAAAAATGATCTACATGCAACTTTCTAGAAATTGGTTAAATAAAGTTAAATTAGATAAAGTTTAAACAAAAGGATTTTATTATCATAGACATGAATACAAAAAAGTTAAATTAGATAAAGTTTAAACAAAAGGATTTTATTATCATAGACATGAATACAAAAAAGTTAAATTAGATAAAGTTTAAACAAAAGGATTTTATTATCATAGACATGAATACAAAACAGATGGCGCGTAACGGAAAAATGTGACGCGTAACCGAAAAATGTGACGGTAAATTTTTTTCCAACGCCGATAAGGAAGTTTCACTTCAAAAATTTTTTTTTTTTTGTTTTCATGTTTCCGAAGCGAAGCGAGGGCGGGTCGCTAGTATCTTTTAACTTTAAACGAGCGAATCTGAATCTCGGAAACGGTTTCAACGATTTTCATAAAATTTAGTATACAGGGGATTTCGGGGGCGATAAATCGATTTAGCTACGATTTATTTTCAGAAAATGTTTTATTCGTGTTTTCAATAATCAACTTTATCGATTATAATTAAACTTAAATATGACTCTTCCCGACATCTATTGGCGAATATTAATACTATTTTTCTTAATTGAGAGCAACTAACTGCTTTAAAGACACAACACTAAAGCTACCTCAGCAGATGGCGTTGTTAAGCAACTCGAAGCCAATGAGTGTTTGATTTAAGGTTAGACTGGGACAATGAATTGTTTATTTATATTATTTGTGTCTTTTTAACACACGTGTTCACTTAAAAATGCCTAAACGATCTTGGAAAAAAACGCTTATAAACAATCTAATTTCACGAAGTCGCAACTCGTCTCAAGAAAACCTTGAAGAACATCCTCATCAAGTAGTTCATATTTAAATATAATTTCTAAAAAACCACCATTTATGAAAGAAAAAAAAACGTTCATCTTCTAGTGACATTAATACCGCCAATTTCACGCTATGGACATGTTTTTTTATTGCCTTTGCAGGCAGACGAGCATACGGCCCACCTCATGGTAAGCGGTTACCGTCGCTCATGGACGTCAGCAATGCCAGGGGTAGAGCCAAGCCTCTGCCTACCATTGAGTACTCTCCGCAAGCCTCGTTTGAAGAAGGACATGTCATAGCACTCGGGAAATACCGTAGAGGGGACTTCATTCCAAAGCCGGATGGTACGTGGCAGAAAAGATCATTGTAAACGCACTGTCGATGAACGCAGCGGTTCCAGATAATATGGCTGAACTCTGCTCCGGTGGCGGGAGGTGTGATGGTAAAAAGGAGATGAGGACATAATCTCGAATAATTCTTCAGAGCATTCCCCTTGGAACATACAGTACAAAATACAGTAAGATATATCTATTTGTGATCTGCTTGATGGGAATTTATACGTAAGAAAACTAGCAAAGAATAACTAGAAAACATATTTACCCTCTAACAGAATTTACGTGAGCCACATAAAGGGTTTGATTTACAAATTTTAAACGAGTAGTACGTGGTGCCACCAGCTGAAAGAAAGTACAACAATTTATATAGTGTGAGTATTACCAAGAATAGAATCCTAAATACCAACAACACGATATTTCACTTCCGAGCGTGAACGATGTAGTATACGGGTGCAGTAACAAACGTCTTATCCAATTAGACCACAGACGCATTACAGAATATAAGGTCTTAACTATTATTGTAAGTAACCAAATACATTTTTCGAGTACTGTTAAAGTTATGCCGTGTTCTTGATCGACCCGTATCACAGCCTTGTTTCAGATTGAAGTATCTGATGCTTGAGGACAGAAACCCGAAATGGGAAATTCCACACTAGATTGAAGGCGTGGCTTGTGAAGCACATGCCTCGGAATAGACATGAAGTAATGTATTGCCGTGTTGAGAAATCGAGAAATATTCTAAATTAAGAATCCGATGATTAACGTCTTCTTCTTCTTACCGTCATCCCACTATATGGGGTCGGCGCAGTATGTCCTATTTTTCTATTCAGGCCTATCATACCTCAACACTGTATTGGGAGAGGCCTATGTCCAGCAGTAGACGACTATGGGCTGATGATAATGATGATGATGCTACCTCAACACTGCACTCACACCCTTCTCTCGCAAATCTTTTTTCAGACAGTCCGTCCAAGTCTCTTTAGGACGCCCCCTCCGAAAATATCAATAAATTGGCTTTTTTTATTGCTTAGATGGATAGACGAGCCCACTAGGTCTTAAGTGGTTACTGGAGTCCATAGATATCTACAACGTAAATGCGCCACCCACCTTGAGATATAAGTTCTAAGGTCTCAGTATAGTTACAACGGCTGCCCCACCCTTCAAACCGAAACGCATTACTGCTTCACGGCAGAAATAGGCGGGGTGGTGGTACCTACCCGTGCGGACTCACAAGAAGTCCTACCACCAGTAATTGCGCAAATTATAATTTTGCGGATTTGATTTTTATTACATGATGTTATTCCTTCACCGTGGAAGTCAATCATGAACCTTTGTTTAGTACGTATTTCATTAGAAAAATTAGTACCTGCCTACGGGTTTCGACCAATGCATCGCTAGATACGAATGCACCGGACGTTTTATCCTTTTTAGCTACAATGATGATGATGATGATGATGATAAAAACGTAACTGTCTATAAATCCAATTTACAATTATAAATAATCGAATACCGTAAAATGCTCAAGAAGCGGAAACGACACGTGATTTGAGGGTAAACACACAATGCAGTAATCTCTGTTCGGGAAGAGTTCGTAGGCCGCTTCAAGCATATCAAAACCATGTCTGTAAGAATATTGATTATCTCCCATTCAAATAACACCTAATACAAAAAAGCATATGAAGGCTATATTACTAGCTATAACAGCATAAAAGAACATCAAATGTTTATAAAACACGTTTAGATACTTAATGTAATTTCAAGACGTTTGTCAGTCGGTAATATTAAGCTATTGCATAGATTTTATCGCGGGCTTTGAGCGCGGCGACCGAATCAAGAAATTCCGTAACAAAAACAACCTAACACCTCTCCGCCTACCACGTAGCTCGCGTTCAACACATTCACACGTTGCGCTTGTGTAGTGTTTGAGATTAAGCGCGCGGCGTGACGTCGCACTGCATGCGCATCATGAAAAGTCTGCCCATCTCTCTCTCGCGCGGTCTAGCTTATGAGTGTGAAGGGGACAGTTAATGTTTTGCTTTAGTTAATGTTATAAATATAGCGTGGTCTTATTTTATTATTGTTTTAATATTAAATTATTATTGTATAATTATAATCGCATAGGTTGATAAAAAATGCTATGCAATAGCTTTATCGTGACAGTCCCCAAATGCCACACGTGTTTTTATTTTGTTTTCTCGTACGTTTCTACGTGCGATCATTTCGTTACTCTACGTGCGATCACCTTGTAAATGTGCTATATTGAAAATTAAGACTAAGCCCTAATCAACAAATGTGATTACAAATAAACCAGTCAATTATAATCAAAGTTACCTCTCATCATAATCTGGATGCATAGCAAACAGTTCTAACAAAAACGCATTTGGTGTCCCACTGTAGTTTGTACCATCGGATAACCCATTATTGCTTCCTGCTAGTGCTGCAACATGTACAAATTTTTTTTTTTATTGCCTCTGTAGGCAGACGAGCATACGGTCCACCTGATGGTGAGTGGTTACCGTCGCCCATGGACTTCAGCAATGCCAGGGGCAGAGCCAAGCCGCTGCCTACCAAAATGTACAATTCTTAGTAAAATGAAGGTAAAGATCGCTAGACAAACTATAACCCTACTTAATGCGGCATTACATTATGTCCTGGAACAAGTTAAAATAAATTTTAATTATTTTATAAAAAAAATTAATTTATAAAATTTATTTTCTATTTTTAGTTGAATTTTATATAAAGCGTGTATTTTAGTTTTTTAAACTATTATTTATTTTTCATTTCTTAGTTAATTTTTTTTTTGCAAATAGAATAATGGAATAATCTTATCAAATTAGTGTATTGTCATCGGTCCTCGATAAATCTACAAAGTTTGAATGAAATCTGGCCGTTTAAAGTGGATCAAAAACGCGTCTAAAGGAGTCAGTTACAAACATACATACAAGTGAAGCTAATATAAAGCGTGTAAAAAGTAGTGACGTCTGTGATATTTTGAACAATAGGATAAAATATATCTATCTTTGGTAGCTTCAATGAATAGATTATCTTCACGTCAAATCAAGGAAGGTGTTGCTTGTCTCTAAAGCCATTTTAAAGGTGGAATTCACGAGACGATGCTTCCTTTTCACGTGAACGTCATCTACGACGGTCAACGAAAGTCAAGATCAAGGATGACACTAAGACCATGTGGTGTTGGAAGAAGGAAGGCTTAATTGGGCCATTAAATAATGTTCGTGCTGTGTAGTGTTACGAGCATTGATACTTTGTGAGATTCCTTAATAAGCTACGTTGTTGTGTTGCGACCACGTCAACGGCGGATGCATGGCATGACCCCATGACCCCCCCTGGATTACACGATAAATTACACGATAAAATCACTCTGCGGTTGCGGATAAGTAGGTGCGGTTGAACTTGTGCGGTGAAGGAATAACATCGTGTAATAAAAATGAAACCCGCAAAATTGTAATTTGCGTAATTACTGGTGGTAGGACCTCTTATGAGTCCGCACGGGTGGGTACCACCACCCTGCCTATTTCTGCCGTGCCGTGCCGTGAAGCAATAATGCGTTTCGGTTTGAAGGGTGGGGCAGCCGTTGTAACTTACTTGAGACCTTAGAACTTATATCTCAAGATGGGTGGCGCATTTACGTTGTGGATGTCTATGGGCTTCAGTAACCACTTAACACCAGGTGGGCTGTGAGCTCGTCCACCTATCTAAGCAATAAAAAAAAAATAAAAATAAAAAACTTTTTTTTTATGATTGAAAGATTACTGATGGCCCGAAGGTCTTTCTAGTTTCACCAGGACAGGTGGGCGAGCAAAGGCTCAGCGGTTGAAGTAAAAAAGTTTCTGAGACATAATCATAAATCAACAAACTTTCATACCTTTAAAGATTTAATTTGTAATATTAATTTTGTTGAAATCATGGTTGTTTAGCGGCAGTTTATACAACATTCGAAGGTTTGACGAAGTCGAGCTTAATCGTTTATAAACACAAAGACTGGAGTACACGGAGACACGTCGAATATATTTAAATAAAAATATTAACCACAAGATTAAACTGTAAAATAGTTTAAATTAAGACACTCGATAGCCGAAGACCTGTAACTCGATTATTGCTCCATAATTATAATACCGGCACAGCCTTAAAGATATTCGTGTTTTCTGCTTTACATCAAATAGGCACCGAGCTTGGGTGGCCATAAAACTAAAAAAACACGCTACAAGTACGCAAATTTAAATAAAAAATATGTTATTTTTTGTACGTTATTAAAAAGTTAAGTTTTACACTTTGTGTATAACTAATAAAAATCTTACGTTACGGACGTTTTTTCTGGTTATGGTACCCCTCCGCATCGTCCCATAAGGAACTACGTTCTAAAAATGACTACACAATATGATTCGTCATCGTAGAGGTCATTCCTGAACACGTCGTATTAAATCAATTACGCACCTTCGGCAGTCGGTTAAATACTTATCATTTATAGCGTAAACAGAAGTATTATTTGAAAATACTTGGTAGCGGATTGAGAAACCAAACCATAGCACTGCCATATCCCCCGACACCAGATACCTAGTTTTATTGTAAAAACCATCATTTTTACTTACTTTTTACCCTATCTTTTTTCAGATTGATATCATAAGTAGTTTCCTTTTTGGCATGTCTGCCGCTGCCTTCAATTATTTTCAAGAAACTTTCGGCGGGACTGCAAAAGTATTATTCAGTATATTATGAACACATGGGAATCAAAATCATTCAAAAACACGATGAGCATCATACCCTTTTCCTAAAGCATCATAAGACAGATATTTAGGAAGTTTCAATAAATCTGTAGCGATATTGACAATATCGAATTCTAGTTCATCATCGTCGTCGTCGTCAAGTATACTGGTCACGTCAAACGAAGCGTCAGCCTCTTCGGATTCGTCTCGACCTAGACCAGCAACGTCATGAGTAAGCTCTTTCTCGCCCTCCCCTGGAAAGTTTATGCATTCGTCTTCTCCGAATAACCAAGTAACCTGTAAAAAGTACCTCGTAAGCTCCTTCTTTACTCTTGCTTTTAACATTCATTCTTTTCTGGGCCAAAACCTGCTGAACTTTCATACAATAACACATAAGCATCATTTCAGCAAGGCATTTATATTGTTTTAAAAAATAAAGAAACATTATTTTTTATATCTTAGGAGAGGAACGAGGTCACAGCCCACCTGGTGTTAAGCGGTTACCGGAGCCCATAGACATCTACAATGTAAATGCCTCCACCTACCGTGAGATATAAGTTCTAAGGTATAGTTACAACGGCTGTCCCACCCTTCAAACCGAAACACATTACTGCTTCACGGCAGAAATAGGCAGGGTGGTGGTTGGAACCTACCCTTGCAGACTCACAAGACTTCCTACCACCAGTAAACATGTAATACATATTTATCAAAAACACAGTTAATACTAATGATATCTGATATTTTATTTGCCGTAAACGAATTATTTTAAAGTATTTATTTACCTTACTTTTAGTGCCCCTGTAGTGGGCGCTAGATTCAGTACTTGTACGTCGAAATTGGCTAGCACTTTCCAATAAACCAGACGATACAGCACTTGAAACACTGAAAGACATGAATCAGGAATAATATAGCTCTTCGGTCAGGATCTAACTTTGAAAAATGTCACATAGTCATGATAAAATTTAAAATCGGCTATCATAATAAAATACATAGACGAAATTCCATATCCGTATCGCTAGCTTATGAAGAGTTCCTTTATATGTAGCTTACCCTAGGCGTCTTCAGATCATGCTTGACATAGTTATTAATATGTATTGTCATTGAAACTGAAGGAACATGTAAAAATTGAACTCCGTAAAATAAGAGGTATTGGGTCTAATTTAGCTTGCATAATTTGACCTTAACAAGCTACAACAAACATTGTAAGTTAAATAACAGGTTGTTTTAAAGCAATTTCATTTCGGATACGTATTTTTAACTTCTTCATATGAAATTTTCAAATTAACATATGTTATTGTACTATCAATTTCAATAAATTACAATAAATCCTATAGGTAAATCTACGAATAAACATACGTATTGCCTTTGATCGAAGTTATAACTTCTAAGTATATTCAATCTGTCCAGACATATAAGATCTTACCTGAAAGCCGAGTCTCCAGCACTATACTTGTGGTAAATCGAAAGTGTATCTACTTTCCTCAGACCAGCGAAGGGCATCAATTCGAAGCTCTCATTCAAGTCCTCGTAATTTATCAAAGTATTAAGACACATGACACCAACTGCTAATTCTTTGTGCTTAAAAATAAATAACAATCGATTGTGGGCTCATTACAATTATTGCACATGGCGATAATAATTCTTGACAGTCTATACGAATAACCTCATTATAGCAGCAACGTGTTCCACCTAGAGACCCTGGGCCCTTTAAGGTAATTAATATTAAAGTAAACTATCTTAATGTGACAGCTAGTGCGGGATTCCTATTAAAAAAAATCTAATATTTTCACATGAGAAATGAATTTATTTGTTAAGGATATACAAGAATAGTGAGCAAGGTACCACAACCATACGTTAGAACGATTTAAATTAGATACCATTTGGAGCGACTGGTCATTACATTTTTAACTAGGGCTGCCTTCAACTTTAAACACACGATCCAAAGCGTACTTTCTTAGTTTTCTTAAATTATACCTCACAAACCAGCAGGACTCTGTCAGATTCTGGATGTCTTGAAATGAGTTCGCTAATGTAAAATTCTCCGTAAAGTTCACGGAGTCTAGTAGAATAACGTTCGATTATAGGCACTATATCATCATTATCCTCTTCGCTAAAATAGATTATTGTTAATGTCCAATATTTGTTTATATTGTTTTAAATTACACTATGCAGTGGAATATATGCGTAATGAATACATGTCGTTCATTGAGAATGGACAGCGTGAGTGGTCTTCCCACAATGTGGCATGTAGACCTGATGAAGATCGCACGGTCCCCGGAATACGGCAGCGCTGTATCAATTATTGTTGCGAATCTTGGGAAAAACTTTCCAGCAGTAGACGTCTATAAGCTGATGATGGTCATATGTCCTTCTTTGAGTAAGATTTCACAAGAGCCCTGAGAGAAACACAGCGGTATAGCTGTATCCTTGGTATTGCTAAGTTCCATGAGTGACAATAAATCGTTATCGTCATATGAGCCCTGCGTTTGTCGGCGTTCGAAGGCAATGAGAAAATACAACTGCGTTGCAACGGACCAAACCATATACCTACATATTACCATCAAATTATGCATCGGATCCCATTATTTTGTTGCTCTTGCAGACACTCGTCCGCGACCCACTTGGTGTAAATTTGTTACTGTAGCCAATAGACATGGTAAAGTAAAAGTCCCCACTTATTGCTTAGATGGGTGAACGAGCTCACAGCCCACCTGGTGTTAAGTGGTTACTGGAGCCCATAGACATCTACAATGTAAATGCGCCACCCACCTTGAGATATAAGTTCTATGGTCTCAGTATAGTTACAACGGCTGCTCCACCCTTCAAACCGAAACGCATTACTGCTTCACGGCAGAAATAGGCGGGGTGGTGGTACCTACCCGTGCGGACTCACAAGAGGTCCTACCACCAGTGAAAAATACTTATAACTTAAGTCTGAATGGCAACTTGTAACGGCTGCCCTGCTCTTCAAATAAACTGGATAGATACGGTAAATATAAAAAATATTTCGTCTCCATTTAACGTTATTAAAACCATCGACAGGTATGCTTTAACTAACACAGCTCTTCGAACTCTCAGCCTAGGGCAAACTTCTGGTCGATCAGCTACATATAAACCAGGCAACTGATCACCTGGGATACCACGCTCCATTGCTTGAACACGTCGAAAAGACCCTTCTGATCGAGACTGACCAGGAACTAATACTGAAATAGGTTATTGCTAGAAAATTTCGTCGTTTTTCCACGATCTCTTAGGGTTAATAATAGTGTTAAAAGGTTTTTACAGGGGAATACCCAGTGGTGGATTTACACTAGGGGCAGTCGGGGCAAGTGCCCAGTGCGGCAAATTAGTTTTTTTATGTATTATAATATTTATGTATTATAATGATTATGAATCACGCTTAGTGCCAAATTTATAATTGTTAGAAAAAAAACTAATATTTATTTATGTTTTTGGAATATATAACATAATATGATAAAGTTTCTGCAATAAATTAGTTATTTTAATTTTGTAAAATAAAATATAATATAAACTATAAGTTTAGGTAAAATTCCAGTATTGGGGCGGATTTTTTCCGGTGCCCAGTAGCGGAATTAAGTTTAAATCTGGCCCTGGGAATACCTACTATGGTGTCTTTGTTACACATATTATTGCTTAAAAGGACGAACAACCTCACGGTTAGCCTGGCGATAAATGATTTCGAGAGCCCATAGTCAGTAACGTCATCATCAACGTGAGCACCGCCAACTATTTTGAGACCGCATAATGCTTCGCGACAGAAATGGACCATATACCGTGCGCTCTACGAAACTATACCTAGTCAAGTCATAAGTATTGTCACACAGTAAAAACTTTTCTTTTAGAATGCTGGCCACAAAAAAGTTTATTGAATTCGAATTTCGAATTGTTCATGAAAATAAAAATGTACTTATACTTTGAGAATTTTACTCATTTTTAAATATGGAGTGGACGCTTAAAGAAGACCGTGTTGCAGTTATTGCGTTGCATCGTTGCGGTTACGCGCCAATTCAAATTTTTAACATACTGAAAAATTTGGATATAACCAAAAGATTCGTTTATCGTACCATCAAACGATACAGTGAAGACTAGTGTAGATGACAGGTCAAGAAGTGGTCGCCCTCGGTCTGTTAGGACTCCAGCAGTGATAAAAGCTGTGAAGGCGCGAATTCAAAGAAATCCCAAACGTAAGCAGAAACTGTTGGCCCTTCAGATGGGGTTAAGCAGAACCACGGTGAAAAGGGTGTTAAATGAAGGCTTCGGGCATATCGAAGAAAAACAGGACATCGTNAAACAAAACAATTAAACACTTCCAGGAAGACAGTTTGTCGGCAGATGTACCACGAACACAGAAATAACAAAAGGAAATAAAACAAATAAAAACTTCCAGGAAGAGCACTTAGTCGGCAGATGTACCACGAACACAGGCCGCGCGAACAATGGCCGGGCTAACAAAAGCCGGGCGAACAAAGGCCGGGCGATCGAGTGGTTGATGAGCACGTCCGCGCGTGACGGGTGCCTCTATCGGAATGACAAGAGTGCTGAGAGAAAGACAGCGGTATAGCTGTACCCTTGGTATTGCTAATTTCCATGAGTGACAATAAATCGTTATCGTCACATGAGCCCTGCGTTTGTTGGCGTTCGAAGGCAATGAGAAAATACAACTGCGTTGCAACGGACCAAACCATATACCTACATATTACCATCAAATTATGCATCGGATCCCATTATTTTGTTGCTCTTGCAGACACTCGTCCGCGAACCACTTGGTGTAAATTGGTTACTGTAGCCAATAGACATGGTAAAGTAAAAGTCCCCACTTATTGCTTAGATGGGTGGACGAGCTCACAGCCCACCTGGTGTTAAGTGGTTACTGGAGCCCATAGACATCTACAATGTAAATGCGCCACCCACCTTGAGATATAAGTTCTATGGTCTCAGTATAGTTACAACGGCTGCTCCACCCTTCAAACCGAAACGCATTACTGCTTCACGGCAGAAATAGGCGGGGTGGTGGTACCTACCAGTGCGGACTCACAAGAGGTCCTACCACCAGTGAAAAATACTTATAACTTAAGTCTGAATGGCAACTTGTAATGGCTGCCCTGCTCTTCAAATAAACTGGATAGATACCGTAAATATAAAAAATATTTCGTCTCCATTTAACGTTATTAAAACTATCGACAGGTATGCTTTAACTAACACAGCTCTTCGAACTCTCAGCCTAGGGCAAACTTCTGGTCGGTCAGCTACATATAAACCAGGCAACTGATCACCTGGGATACCACGCTCCATTGCTTGAACACGTCGAAAAGACCCTTCTGATCGAGACTGACCAGGAACTAATACTGAAATAGGTTATTGCTAGAAAATTTCGTCGTTTTTCCACGATCTCTTAGGGTTAATAATAGTGTTAAAAGGTTTTTACAGGGGAATACCCAGTGGTGGATTTACACTAGGGGTAGTCGGGGCAAGTATTATAATATTATTATTTATATATTATAATGATTATGAATCACCCTTAGTGCCAAATTTATAATTGTTAGAAAAAAAACAAATATTTAATTATGTTTTTGGAATATATAACATAATATGATAAAGTTTCTGCAATAAATTAGTTATTTTAATTTTGTAAAATAAAATATAATATAAACTATAAGTTTAGGTAAAATTCCAGTATTGGGGCGGATTTTTTCCGGTGCCCAGTAGCGGGATTAAGTTTAAATCTGGCCCTGGGAATACCTACTATGGTGTCTTTGTTACACATATTATTGCTTAAAAGGATGAACAACCTCACGGCTAGCCTGGCGATAAATGATTTCGAGAGCCCATAGTCAGTAACGTCATCATCAACGTGAGCACCGCCAACTATTTTGAGACGGCATAATGCTTCGCGACAGAAATGGACCATATATGAGTCGTCTATAATCAAAGGTGGCAATCTGTGCATTTGGACAAAAAAATGTTATCGATATGTTAATACAGATTGATTTGAATATAATCGTCTCCTTCAAAGAATACGGTTCAAAACCTGCATTAAATAAAGGTTAATAGTTAACCTGTTATTTATCTAAGATGTCGTTCCGAAGAGTTTTGTGACTGCCAATGGAATACAAAGTCAATAATTCGTTTTTCTAATTTACCAATAATTGTCCAAAAGTCACATTGCCGGCTTTGATAATAGTCGACTCATATACCGTGCGCTCTACGAAACTATATTGTTTATTGATTTTATCCTAACTAATGTAGGAGGAACTTACAAAGGACAAATATAACGATTTCACATTCTACAAGCTGTTTAATGAGCCGGATTTAGGCAAGACAATAAGTACTGCTACTAAGATACTGAGATCTTAAATGCTAAATGTTTTTAGTAAAGACTATCAACTCCGACGGGAAACCGAAGCCGGATTGTAGTAGTAGTCCAGCACTCTACGCTAGAGTACGTAACGTAACGTGTAAATAACAGCAACTCCGAGGATTTACATATTATAATTGCACTCACAAGGATAATCCAACATGCACTTAACCATAGCAACGTGATGAACGTAAGGATCGTGCATAAATATTGACTCGAGCATACTATCAACGCATTCACGGCCGTAAATTTGGTTCCAGCATAACAGATGTAAAAACATAGTATTTCGTGCATTAAGCTCTACGGCCCTGCAATAAAATAAAGGTAAATTATATTAAATGAGACTGGTTCAGAAGATACGACTATGCCACGGTCACCTTTTTTTATTTATTTTTTTATTTTTTATTAGGTACTCAGATAGTTAAACGAACTCGTAGCCGACCTGGTTTTAAGTGGGTACCGGAGCCCATAGACAT
Organism: Bombyx mandarina; assembly: GCF_003987935.1. Next base: position 1,313,369 of record NW_021011543.1, read on the forward strand.
CTACAACGTAAATGCGCCACCCACCTTGAAATATAAGTTCTAAAGTCTCAGTATAGTTACAACGGCAGCCCCACCCTTCAAACCGAAACGCATTACTGCTTCACAGAATAGGCAGGGTGGTGGTACCTACCCGTTCGAACTCACAAGAGATCCTACCACCAGTTAAACTACCTCGAGCCACTTATATTACTTACTTGTATTTTGTCCAGACATACTCCTCCCAAGCAACCGGGTGCACTGAAGGGATCAAAGGATATTCCCTTGCGCATAAAAAACCCACTATACTTCCATTCACGTCTAGTTGGCATACCGAAAGTATACCGTTTTCTCTGCAAAGAAGCCAATTTAAATCAAAATACGAATGATTTTTTTTTATGTCATTTCAAAGTGATTTTTTTCCCTACCTAAGCTGATGCTCTAGAGAGACCATGTTAGCGTCATCGGGCTAGTAGGTGAGCTCACGAGGCTCAAAACTGACGATGTTGCTAACACGAACCCTAGCAAGAGCCGTGCTTCGCAGAATCTACCACCGGATCGGAAACGCGACCCACTGACAAGATCCGATGAGAAACTCAGTGGGCTGTGTCTGTGTCTAGGTCCAGGTCGTCGTGAAGGTCGACGTTCCTGACGAACCATAGCTCATGACGGGGCGTATGCAAGTTTTGTAGAGTGTCACCTTATTTCTAAGGGACAATTTACTTTGCTTGCAAATCATCGGATATAGGCGTCCTAGTACGAACGTGGCTCGGTCGGGTACCGTCTGTATATGGGGGCGGAATGTCATCCCTCTGTCAAGGGTGACGCCTAAGTATTTGACCTTCGGGGCCCACGGTATGAGTTGGTCGTACATGATGATGGGGCGAATGGCAGAGGTGTTTCCGCACCTATTAGGGAGTGGGCTGCTCGAAGTGGTATTCGGGGGTCAAAGTGAATGTAAGCAACGCCCAACTCGAAAATCAGATCGAATTCCCTAGTAGGTAAGGATAGCCGATCCCACCGCTCAAACTTACGACTGCTTTTCGCATTACCGTGAATTTCATAGATCGTGAACACATATCTGTTCAAACATTAATTTTGGTACTTATGGGATTTCAGGTACATTATTGGCTAGTGCAACATGCTTATCAACCGACAAACAGAATGAATCACTTAACTTATTATCTAGTGTTTTGCTAAGCAAGTAACCCCGGTTACGGTGGAAGGAATCTCATACAATTTGACCAACTGACTTGGCAGAAATTTGGTCACAGATGCAAAATAGGGAGTTTTGAGATTCTTTCCATTTAGTCCGTATAAAAAATAGGTATACAATGCCAGTCTTCTAGGCAGTACTAGGTACTACTCCATTATGTCTATGACATCTATGATGTAATTCTCTATTTTTTTTTTTGTTTTCAATAACTCTCTCAGATATTACAGGTCCAAGACCCACCGATATTTTGCAAAACATGCAAGCCAAATTCAAATTAAATCTGAATATCTGTATCGTCTCTACGAGTTTAAGTAATATTCTATTCCACTTTACAAAAATCGAATGGGTGTCCGTTCGATTTGTCCAATCCTAGGCCACTGAGTTAAACAGTGGGCAATGCCAGAATGATTAACTCACAGAAACCTTAAAAATGTTAAACTATCCCAAAAACACTGTGGTCACCACTAAATACTACAAGAAATACCAATCCTATCTATTTCAACATGGGTATAAAGCGGGCTCGTGCACTAAAAAAGTGTAATGCACGAGGATTCGACTAACATCAAGTTAACAATATTATGTGAATCATTTATTCGGAAGTTCATTGACATGGACTCGTTCACCAATTCAAATATCGCAGGTACATCATCCAGGCACGCTAGCCTCAAACGCCCTAACGCTGGACACTTGAATATGCGAGAAACCATTTTCATATATATCTTTATTCTTTTTTCACTATTTGTTTTTAATCAAGAAATATAATTTTTGATCAATTTCAGTGACAGTTGACAAGCAAGTTGTGTGAAATTATATATTATTCTTATCAGTAGGTAGTTCACCCTAAAGGTTGTTCTTGCAATAGATGAAACTAGTACATAATGATGATGAGTCATTCATACTTCTTGATTTTATCCCTCAAAAACACCACTTCTAATCATAAAAATCTGCTTTAATCACGTAAGCTCTACTTTAAGCTTAAAAGTAAACTTTTATTATTGTTTCTAATTAAACCTGATCACACTCCCCTAAATCTACCATTGAAAAATTCATTGAAGCTATATACCCGCGCGCGACCTTTAGAAAATTAATGGTACTATGAAAACACTGTCCCTGAAATTCTAACAAAAACTACACACACACACACACACACACACACACACACACACACACACACACATATTGCTTACATGTGTGGACGAGCTCACAGCCCACCTGGTGTAAAGTGGTTACTGGAGCCCATAGGCATCTACGACGTAAATGCGCCACCCACCTTCAGATATAAGTTCTAAGGTCTCCAGTATAGTTAAAACGGCTGCCCCACCTTTCAAAAGTGTACCGCGCCCGGACAGCCCTTTATGTAATCGGAAAACTTTCAACCTACCAAAAATTAAAAGTAATCTTGGCCAGCACTCTCCTGTCTATCGTATGACCTCCCTGACAAATAGTATACGTAATGAAATCGACATATTTGTTTGCTACGCTTCTCTAGCCTCACTTAAAATATGTTTAAGATCCATGATCCACTCTGAGCTGTAGACCAACCACATTTGACTTTGATTGAAATTTCCCTATTTTTTTATTATTATTATTTCTTATATTTATTGTTTTTTGCAAGTTTTTATTTGCAATTTTATTTTTCTCTTAGTTATAATGTTATTTGTTGATATGGTTAGCATATTCATAACCGTTCGTAAAAAAAAACCAGGAGAAACAGGCAGATTGGTGGTATCCACACATGCGGGCTCACAAGACACCCCACCACCACCAGTACTTACAATATTATAAAACGTATAATATTACAAAACTTTTCGGATTACCAGAGTATATGTCATGCAAATTGCTTGGATATGTAATAATAATTATGTTTAATTTTTTATTAAGTGTGGATTCATATTTGGTACAGTTTGTGCGTGCGATCACAAGTAAACTAAGATAAAACAATGTACATGACATAGCGTCTAAAATAAAAATAAAACACAATTTATATTCGTACCTATCTCTTTATTGATAATTCTTCAACTCAAAAAGTACTTATTAATATTCGGAAATATTACTTAAACCACTATTTGTAAAAACCGCAGCCGTGTTAGTTAATAAGAAAAGAAACATTTTTAATAAGAAAGAAATAATTGAGTCTTAACTTAATCATAAATTAATAATTTCATTAACCGATTATCATACTTAATATACAGAACACAATACTCCTAATAAATAATTTGTAATTTATAAGACTACAAGCTACAGGCAGCATCAATAAATAAGATGACCTTATTCTCTGGACCTCTTTGGACTGATTACAAAAAGATCAAGATAGTGCTTCTTTAGGTATATGAACGAAAAAATTAATATTGTGTTGAATTAACAACAATCGCCTGTTTTTATTCATTTATCCTTTACCTACATTTTTTTTATTTTTTCACTCACCCAGGAACTCTATTTTAAACTGGACCGAATCCTTCATCATTTTTGATTTATTTACTACAACTTATTTGAGATAATGAATGGAAAATAAAGAAAGTCTTGTAAATGAACTAAGCCCATACAATTAACTTTATGTATCGAATTATACGCATTGAATAAATAAAAACAATAAAGAAAAAACACTCGGTAACCTAAATATTATTTATCAGTCGTGTTCGTTATGTTATTAGCAATGGGTGATTTATGGAAATATTTATATTAATTGTATTATTACTATTAAGGCTTTTTTTATTAGTTATTCAGTTATTACTTTGCAAATGCTCTCAAGTAATCTAAATAACTTCCGATCCTTTAGGTATTAAAAGATCCACTATATTTTTACATTGTTTTTTTTTTGCATCGTAGTCGGAATAGCTCGCCGAGAGTGTAGCCAAGCCGCTTGTGCACATTTGTATTTTGAGTATTTATATATTCTACACTTTTATTTATCGAAATGATTAACTGAAGAATCAAAAGTTACCCATTTTAACTGTGTAACCAACTTCGGTAACCGGAGTATCACATGTCTTAGTGCCTTACTAATTGCATACCTACTATTAACGTTTGCACAAAACTTTGAATTTTAATTAGGGATTCATGTCTAAAACGAAGCAAGCTTGTTATACCGAATGAGTGTTGTTTTCCGTTAACATTGATGCAGTATATTCGTTTGGGGAACTTGGGGAAAGTTCCTCTACACGCTTTCTTGTGAAAATCCAAAAAAAAACTTAAGATTCAGTGTTCGTAAATTCCTCAAGGTTATCATCATTCTGTGAGAGAATACTCGATCGTAATTTTCGGATAATAATAATAATTGCGTAAAAATAAAAGGTACATAAAAATTATTGCCCGCGGCAATATTAGGCGGACCGTCGACCCTAAGTTCTTCTATACCTACATTATTTTCAGAAGAACTATAACTCGCTCCTGGCACATTATCCATTCACAGTAGGCAAACAGACAGTTATAACAAAATGTAGCAAGTATTTTATGCAAAACCAATCAATCACTATTTTTATCGAATATCATAGATTACCTACCTTTCCGCACTCGTGGATAACACTCAAAGCCGCGTGTACGGAAACGCGTCTTAATAATGGGCCTAAGGAAGCCTTATGTTCTTCCCTAGAATTCAAATTATTTCTATAACGAATTTCGTTAAAATCCATTGTGATTTGCACATGACAAAGTAACAGACAGGATTACTTTAATATTTATGATATTAACACGTTGAACGCCATCCTGTCCACCGGTGGGCCTGGCGTACTATACCATTCGGGCCAAGCCTCAATCAGGGATACAGTAATTTTCATCAACTTGAGATTTTCATTCTAAAATTTATAAAATGCGATAATTAGCACGGCAGATAAAAATTAGCGACTTTTACCGTCTAGTTTTTAAGATATTATAAAAGGCTATATATAGGCAGTGCCTAGTGTGGAGAGTTTTTAGCAAACTGTTATATATACATGTTTTCAAGGTTAATAAATAAATTATTAAATTAATTATTATATTTTTGATAAAAACTACCAGTTTCTATTGGATTTGAAAACCACGCCGTTCGCTTCGGCTCAAGGGCCACGCGGCTCACGAGTGACCCACGTGGCCCGAGCGGTTCAATAAGATAAGGCTCACCGGTGAGCACCGTAGCCTAAATGAGAATATTCGATTTTAATACGCTTTTATTAGCTTCAGACAGTATGTATGTATGTTTGTAACGGAATCTTTGAACATGATTTTGACCGCCTTCAAAACGTCGGATTAACTCGAAATTTGGTATACTTATTAAGGACCGATGACAATTCAATTATAAAAAATTAAAATAAAAAAATTTAAATTCAACTAAAAAATGAATAATAAATAATAGTTTAAAAAAACTAACAACATTCGTTTTTATAGAAAATCCAAAAAATAAAAAATAAATTTGAATTAAAAATAGTGTAAGAAAAAATTAATTTATTCTAAAAAAGCGTGGAGTGCTTTCAGGATACATTAGCAAAATAACCCTTCTACTCATATCTGTTCATAAAATATTTATAACTACTGATACCATGCACGCCAAGCTTTTTTACAACAAAATCATTTTTTCTTACACTATTTTTAATTCAAATTTATTAAAATTTATTTTTTTAATTTTTGGATTTTCTATAAAAACGTATGTTGTTAGTTTTTTTAAACTATTATTTATTTCATGTGGCGTTCAACGTGTTAATATGGATTTACATAATTTTAAAATTAACTACACGTACCGAAACCGGCCAGTTGTCGTTATTAAAAATTGCCGCGTAAACTTTACGAATCGCTGTCGAACGCAACTTGACCACGTGTGACGTCATTAGAGGCCAAAATGTACAAGCTACAATATCATGCACAGTTAAAACCTTTGACTGCCGTGTAGATCACGGGTGCCCTACGCGGCGCACTGAAGTAACATTGTCGATTTCTGTTACTAAAGCGCCCGGATAACTTTGCCTTCTTTTGTATTAGTCTTTTAGATCTCACAGAAATACATTCGATTTCAGTATCCTCGAATTCGTCTTTCCCACAGTCTACTAGATGTTCCGGCGTCTTAGTAACAGAAATTGGCATAATTATGTAATTGAGTGCGCCGCGTAGGACACCAGTGACCTACACGACAGTCCAAGGGTTAAACAGAACGATTCACCGTTTTCTAAATGTACAGAGTGAATTAAAACCTCCGATGTACCTCGCGTGATGTTCAGCTGTGACGTACCCATATGTGACGACACGAGAGGACGGACTACATAATAATATGTACGTAAACTCAGAAGCAAGACCTAACAACGACATAATTTTGAGTAGTTAATTATTTTCGTAAACTTGTCCGACAACAACAAATGTATAAAAGAACAGTATAAAGATTATAACATCTGGCAGATAGTTCGAATTTAGTTCCTTTTTCTTTTTGCGATAGATAATTCTAAAATTACGGAAAAACTCAAACTTATAAATTTTCATTTTGAATATACAGAAAACTTTTCGTTTTAAATTTTTTTGTAGCTTTGATTAGTAGAGTAGTGTTGTTAGGTGGTAACAGGAGAGTCCATAAACATTTACAACGTAAATACCGCCACCCACCTCAAGACATGAATACTAAGGTCTGAGTTTTAACAGTACAACGGCTGCCCCACCCTTCAAACCGAACCGCGTTACTGCTTAGTGGTACCCACCCGCGCGGACTCACAAGAGGTCCTACCACCAGTAATTATGCAAATTATAATGGAATTATGAGATAAACATAAAATAGTCTAACAAAACCTTAAAACATCGGTAACAGAAGTTGGGGCCCGTTTCATTATTTAAAATCATTTTATCCGTGATGCTAATGAACTAGTAGATTACGCTACAGACGAAAACACTAAATACCTTAACTAATCATAATAAAATACCACTAATCTTATTAAAAACAAAATATTATAACTGTAAACTTAAACATTTTCCTAAAATCACACTGTTTTCTATGAGAGCTGAGTACAAAAATATTTTATCTATTTGATTCTAATCTAATATTACAGGAATCTGTTTTCACGCTATAATTTTTGAAGTTATAACACTTTTATGTTTGTAAATATATAAGAATATCTATCATCATACTTTTATTTAATATATATTCTGATTTAATTCGAGGTAAATGCAGTTTTGTTTGAATCTAAATTTATAGATTATATGTGATAAAAGCCTATTTATTCAAAGACACAATTTTTGAAAATATACAAGTACTTACACACTAAGATACATTAAAGTATTAGCTAAAGTTGATTTCGTCTAATAATCAATTAATATAATAAATACTTACATTGTACCGCCAAAAAGAGCAGAAAATCAATTATTTTCTAATGTTAACATAACTCTATATCAGAGGAAAGCATGCAAGTATATTAAACGAGTAAAAAATAATGTCAGTGAATCTTAATATAATAATTACAAGTTATTGCTGATGTTTAAACTAGATGCAGTGTTTTTCTTTTTTTTTTTGTTACGATAACAAAATAGGTAATATACATACCTATTATTCGTTGTAGCTATAAATGTAAAAATTGGTAAAAACATGTCAATCCAGCACCAACCGCATCTCGGGAAAATCCCTTTAATATATTATCATCTTGCTGAACTGTTCATTATTATTTCAAAAACCTACCAACAATTATGGATATTTAGTAAAAATCTTAATTTAAAAGCGAATATTTACAAGTCCATCGATTTCCAATCAGTATACATTATCGTTTTGTTATTTACCACATTATGGAAATTGTTTATTGCGTCAATGTCCTCCGATAATAACGGTGTTTACTCGCGCAACCGACATTCATATTAATTCTACTCTGTACGCTATCACAATTTATTGCTTATTGAGATGATGACATACTTAAAATTATGAATTAGGCACTAGATAATGGAAAGCCTTATTATTATTATTTTTATACTTAATTCGAACGGAAAGCTAATACAGTCACACGAATGACCGTCTCTATAATCATACATATTATATTAGAACATACATGTACATGTATTGAATTTCAATAAACCACTTTTACATATAGTTGTTTAAAATCTTTAAATTATTTTCAATTGTTATATAGATATTTTTCTTGAAAATTTACATAGTAACATCTAGTTACTTGCATTTCCTAAATAAAAACTATTAAATGTTGTTTACAATATGACCATGATAAGAATAAGATTAGTCTTTCTCCATTGTGGTTCCAAAACTGTAATAGGAATGATTATACCCATTTAGACTTTAACATTGCATTAAAGTCACAGTAAAACATATTATTACTGTAAATTTCAGTAATATTAGGAATATTAATGACCATTTGTGTTTCAATCATTTTGTGACCATTAGACATTTGGTCAAATGGTCACAAAATGATTATAATTCCCATTCTTATTTAAACAAATCCTAATGTATTATTTTGGATGAATTTTCCAAATTCTACATTGAGTGATGTTATTGAAAAAAAACACTCCACTTTTGTATTAAAATCAAATAAAACGGTAAATAAATATTAAGTTAAACCTTTTTTTTTTGTTCAAAGCGGAATTTTTGAATGTTCATAAAATTTTATAAATTGTTTCACTTTTCTGTCTTTTACGTTTAATCATTCTGACCGTTAAGGCCATTAGGAAATTGTCATTTCCTCACGCGTAGTGGAAAAGTGGTGGTGGGCGCTGATCACTTGGATGGTTTGTGTTTGGGCGGAGTCGTGGGAGGACCGCCCTGTTCAGCCGAAGCACCCAGAGCCACTCCTTCGCTATCCACCTCTGTCTGAAATGTTAATATTTATGATGAGCTTTTGGTCGATAGTTCCAGTGGTTAGTGGCCATAGGTATGGTAGAGGAAGAAGAGGTCGATCGAAGAAGACATGGATGACGGCTGATAGAAGAGAATTGGAAAGAAAAATTAGCTGTGCCGATCTCACCTAGTGGGATAAGCTGGAGAAAAAGATGGTTAGTGACCATAAATACTGTACACAGTCGATCCCCACATGCAGTTAGTGTCTAAATATATTGGTTTTACTTTTGTGAGTTAGTCGATATTAAGAAACCAAAGGACTCTTTTATTGCGCAGACATTTACAAGGAACTATGTTCTGGCTCAAAAACGAATACCTCACTGATCACACCTATCATAACATAACAATAAAAGCACAGTTATAAAGCAATGTTCCAAAAATGTAGGTAGATGCTTCTAAACCAATGTTCCAAAAACGAAGGTAGATGCTTCTAAACCAATGTTCCAAAAACGAAGGTAGATGCTTCTAAATCAATGTTCCAAAAACGAAGGTAGATGCTTCTAAATCAATGTTCCAAAAACGAAGGTAGATGCTTCTAAATCAATGTCCCAAAAACGAAGGTAGATGCTTCTAAATCAATGTCCCAAAACTGAAGGTAGATGCTCCTCAAATTACGTCACCAAAAAGTCGCTCTCTAAAAGTTTTAGATAACCTATTTGTGGTTTATCTTAACGTGTCTGACGCATCTGTAGGCTGCGTTTAGAGCACAGTCAATCTTAGCTTCAGGACTATGTTTTTAACTAAGTACCTTAGTTTCGGCTTCTTTGTATGTGTCACATTGACATCTTTAAGGCGAACTTTACTTACTTTCTCGTCTTTAGAAGTCGTCGGTGACGCCGTGCCGTTCTTAGCGTTGGAGCTGTCGGCTGTGTCCGCAGACTCGGTGCTTGTTGTACCTGCCACACAAATATGACATAACGTCGTTGTCAAACCAAATACTGCTATAGATTTTTTGGCGGGAACGCGAGAAGCGATGTTGTGTGATTTGTTTTATTTTGTCTATTTAGTGTTTCTTCAGGTTTAAATGTGTAATAACGGTGGTTTATTATCTGTGAAAGTGCACAAATGTGGGAAAATGAAACAAAGGCGCTGGACGTAACTTCTCGAGGTCCTCCAAAAAGTCCATTGAAAAAATTTCAGTAAATAACTACCATTTTACTGAGATTATATTTCATCCTATATCGTCTCATCTCATTTCGTTTCATTTCATCCCAGTTGATTAATTTCTCAAATTAATCATCTTCATTTCATTTAACTCCATACTATCCATATTTTTCATAAAAATAAGAATATAAATTAAAATAAAACATGACTAAAGGTCTTAGTTAGTTAGTTAAGCAGTCATAAAATCCCTTAAAAAAACTGCTATGTTCACTTTTTGAGATTTTTACATTTTGACCTTTTCGTATAGTTCACAGCCTTATCTACGGTATAAAAAAAAACGGTTATGTGTCTATCTATAGCTTTAATAGTTATGTATAGCTTTCATTTGTTAGTTTCGTAAAAATTCTCTTTCATATAAAATTTTATACGAAAATGGTTTTTACTCGTTAATTCAAAATAGAGTTTTTGCACATAGCAGATTTTGGTTTGACAGCGACGATAAGCAATATTATTATCATTTTTTATTTATTCATAACACTTCATGTAAAATTTACATTGGCGAACTTAATGCCTAACGTATTCTCTAGCAGTCAACCAAGATAGTGCAGAGTAAATAAGGGTAGGTGCAATGAAATTTATATTAAATTACAAATACATACAATTCCAATTCAAAATCATTTATTTCAACTTGGATGTCATCAAAAACACACTTGTTGAATGTCAAAATGTAAATGAAAATGTTAACTCTACCACATACATACCATATTATATACATACAATTATGTATATATATAGATATATGCACATACACATATAGTAGTTTAAACAGTATTCAAAGGAATACATTAATAAATTCACTTAACAAATAACTTGATTTCAACTTAATAAATTCATGACGATATTAATAGTTTATTAGAGGAAAATGGCTACATTTCGCAGTGAATTGTGAGAAATATGAAATACACAAATGACACTACTCGCTCACCAGTCGTAGTGTGATTATGTTACTTGTTATTATAAGAATAACTAACGTTTTAGTAGAAGGTATCATTGTTGTACATTTACTTTTATTATATTTACAGAATTTCATATCTATTTATTTTGTTGAATTTTGATGAGAGAGGTTCACTCAACCAACTGCAGAGTTTTGTATCAGTGATAAAAAATAAAAAATAATTTACTTATGGGGATCTGAGGTGTCAGTTCATTTTGTAAAGGGGTTGTTTTGCCCAAAATGATTTGGGACACCGTAATGTATTATATTCTACTTACTACAGTTCTATGAATTCACTAAGAACCGATTTTGTATCATACAATTTTAATGTAAATTAACATATTGTCCCTATTAAAATTTACACACTCCACTTCTCGTGGAATGTATGAATGCCTGAACTATTTTTATTGCTTAGATGGGTAGACGAGCTCACAGCCCACTTGGCGTTAAGTGGTTACTAGAGCCCATAGACATCTTCAACCTAAATCCGCCACCCACCTTGAAATATAAGTTCTAAGGTCTCAGTATAGTTACAACGGCTGCCCCACCCTTCAAACCGAAACGCATTACTGCTTCACGGCAGAAATAGGCGAGGTGGTGGTACTTACCCGTGCGGACTCACAAGATGTCCTACCATCAGTAATTACGCAAATTATAATTTTTCGGGTTTGATTTTTATTACACGATGTTATTCCTTCAGTGTGGGAGTCAATCGTGAACATTTGTTAAGTACGTATTTCATTAGAAAAATTGGTACCCGCCTGCGGGATACGAACACCGTTGCATTGCTAGATACGAATGCACCGGATGTCTTATCCTTTGGGCCACGACGACTTCTACTACAACCGATACGTAGACATCGTGTCTCGTATAACGTCTACAGGTTTAACTGTAGGAATCGATTAGTTCAAAACTAAGTTCTAGTTTAGAATTGAGTTTCATATCGTTCCGAGCGCTATTTACTGGTGGTAGGACCTCTTGTGAGTCCGCGCGGGTAGGTACCACAACCCTGCCAATTTCTGCCGTGAAGCAGTAATGCGTTTCGGTTTGAAGGGCGGGGCAGCCTTTGTAACTATACTTGAGACCTTAGAACTTGTATCTCAAGGTGGGTGGCGCGTTTACATTGTAGATGTCTATGGGCTCCAGTAACCACTTAACACCAAGTGGGCTATGAGCTCGTCCACCCACCTAAGCTATTAAAAAAATATATATTTACCAGCTTGAATGTGATGAGTGTTCCCACGCTCCGCCTCGTGTTCGCGCACGACCGCATCCAGGTTGTATCGACGTCGGTATGAAATGAAGAATGACCGCACGTGTGCTTCGGTCTTGGTCCCAAGGGTCTCGGCGATGGCTTGGAAGTCCCTTCCTGTGGTACATTTAGTCAATTTTACATAAATTCCTACCTATTCTGAAAGTCTTGAGAGGCTATTTCAGCTTCGTATTGACGTGTAGATGAGCTCACGGGGCTCAAACCGGGGGTGTTGCTAACACTGGCCCTAGCAAGAGCAGTGCTTCGCTTCCACTGAGAAGATCCGGCGAGAAACTCAGTGGACTGTGTCTATGGGTTAATTTATTCATCGAGCCCACCGTCGCAAGGACGGTGACCGGGAAAATTTTACTAGTGACTAAGCAATGTAGGTGATCGCACAGACAAAGACGTCTCTAGCTTATGTAACGCCCGTGTGCAATCACTACCCTAGCGCCCTCTAGTAAGGAATACGAATTTAATAGATTCGTTGGAAAGTCCCAACGGAGTCTGCACCATACGTAAAGCCGCCTCTACGTAATGGGGCGACTAAAGGAATCACACGAAAATAGACAGCAACGTTCTCGCAGTATATACAACGTTCAACACGTTCATATACAACGTAACGTTCTTGTAGGATTACTGGTGGCTCGGAGGCCCTTCCAGTTCCACCAGGACAGGTGGGCGAGCAGAGGCTCAGCCAGGAGGGGTGGGATTTGCTAACAGCTACCCGAGTGCCTCCGAAGGAGACCTAACAACTCATGAGCAACTGCTTCGCGAATGAATCTACTAACGGATCGGAATCGTGACCCGCTGAGAAGATCCGGCGAGAAACTCAGCGAGCTGATGCATGGGTTAGGTTGCACGTCGATCCCTGTGTCGAATTCGACGAGTACGGTTACCGGGGTCCCTAAGCCTGCTCCTAGTGTTAGAGCTGAAGGCGTCTAAGGCAAAGGTTATTGGATCTGATGGATCCGTAAGGACGCGTCTAGGGCGCTGACGATGACTGGCTCCTGCATGGTACTGCGATCGTATTAATGGGTCCATTATACTTATTTCTGTCGTGAAACAATCGTGAGCAAGACTGAAACTGCCGTTTCAGTCTTCAAATTGAAAAGCACGAATTTAGTTTAGTTTACTTAGCGAATTCAAAACAAATTAGACTTCAATATCGTGTTTCAAGATGGGTGTAGCGACACTCAGGTTTATGTCTATCGGATCCGGTGATAACTTAACACTCGGTGGACTGTGAGCTCGTTTTCCCGACTCTGAATTTTGCAGAGCATTTTTTATTTCATATGAAAGACTTATTTGTCACGTACAAAATTTATTCTGTTACCGCCACAGCAAAGGGAGTTCTCCAAGATAAGTTCCTTACCATACTTTCTTACTGCAGTAACGGCCATGAGTAATTCGTCATTTGTCCAACGTGAATTTATCTTGGCAGGAGGCTCGCCAGGACGGTAATCCTCCACTCCAGTATCGCCAACTTTGCGTTTCATGGCGCTCAATTGCTGCTTGTTTTGTTGTACCTTTAGATAGAAAATAATGAAAAAAAACGAATTTAATTTCTTAATATTTCCATTGGTTTCGATATCGATTATGCATCTAAGATCTATGTCGGGATCTAACTGGACCAGCCCAACTAATGAAGCAAGGCGGACATGGGCTCGGTTTTGTAAAAGCCAATTTCTAACAAATATAACTAATGTGTGCAGAATAATTTCATATAAATGATCACCTAAACTAGACTTACTTTTTAAACGATTAGCATTTTAATCTACAAATCAAGTCTAAACCTATACAGAGTGCGCTTTCTCACGTTACGTCACACGACCTCCTAAAAAAACAAAGGACTTATTTTGATTAAAAATAGTGTTAACATAAGATGAGAATGTTTCTAAGGAGGCTAGGTAGCGAGGTATGGCGAGATACGGTCTTACTTGTCTTTTTAAAGATATAATTTCTCTGTCCATTGATTTGAGTATGGCTTCGCCCTGATTGATAAGCCCGGGCTGCGGAAGTTCACCAGGTTGAGGACCGGTCGCCATCGCGACGAGATCATCGTGATTGATGTAAATGCCGCGAGGTAGCCGATGTTTGAACCGCTGTTGCTTTGAGCCGGGACCGCGTCTGCCCGAGGGCCCGCACAATGGTCTCATCGTTCCCGTGCGTCTGTCACATCACAACACGACGGCAACATTCAAACAAACAATTTCATTTCTCTCTCAAACGTTACATGCAAATGTCATTGTACGGTATGGAGTTAAAGAAAGTCATGTTACCGACCTGGCGTGCACGAGGCATGCCTGACATAACTTGTGGGAGTTGTGCGGCGTGGTGTGAGTGCACTGAATGCCGCACACGGAGCACCACTTGCCCGCGCCCTCGCCGCCGCCCTCGCCCTAAACCCCAATATACACTTTACATTCTTGCCTCTGCCACATCCAGTTAANTGTCATTGTACGGTATGGAGTTAAAGAAAGTCATGTTACCGACCTGGCGTGCACGAGGCATGCCTGACATAACTTGTGGGAGTTGTGCGGCGTGGTGTGAGTGCACTGAATGCCGCACACGGAGCACCACTTGCCCGCGCCCTCGCCGCCGCCCTCGCCCTAAACCCCAATATACACTTTACATTCTTGCCTCTGCCACATCCAGTTAATAACTAATCTATGTAACGATGGACAATACACAAACATTATCTCACACACTTCTTTTAAAAACCCGTTAGAATATTATATGAATCTATCTGCACACATTAGATTATAATACCAATACCGTCTCATCTGGGGCTGTTAAAGGAAGCATGCGGGAGCAAAAGGTAACAGGGAAGGAGTAAGGTTTACACAAATACAAAATACAACAACACCACACGTCTCAATTACATCATAGGTATTCTGAATCCTACTAATCATGAAACAACAACTTATACTCAGGTTTTTTCGATTCGCAGACGCTATTAAAACTACTTTTACGGAGAGTCACATGAATCTTACACGACAAAAAGCATTTGGTAATTCATTTTGATAGAAGTCAATCTAGGTCGTGGAGCTTATTGTGAGCCTACACGTGTTGATGACAATATATATCAGTTTGGCTGAAAGGTGTGGTGGGACACCAGTCATCTAATCCGTGCGTGTCGTATAAGGGGACTAAGGGATCCATATAAGAATAAGTAGAAGCGTTCTGAGCGACATGAGTTCTGGTTTTATGACAGCCGTTATACAATTCTACTTCATATCTCAATGTTCGTGGCGTCATTCACGTTGTGAAGTTTATGAGCCCCAGTAATCACTATACAGGTTAGGCCGTGTGCTCTTTCAATTATCAATGCTTTAAAAAAGAGCATAAAACAAAAAAAAATGTTTAAGCTGTAAAAGTAGTTTTAATCATAAAATCAATTGTGAACTAGAATTAAGGAAAACGAAAAAAGCACAAAAAAAAACATTTGCTTGACAAAGCTATCCTTTCTAAGTTAATTTTCATAATAAAACTGGAGGTTTTATAAGTGTCTTTGAAGAACCTTTTTTTAATGTAAATAATTATTTAGAGAAAAATGCAGAGCACTTGGTAAACTTTAAGAATAAGCAATGATGTGGGCAAAACAGGTATAATTTATTCGCTAAGTAACTAAAAGCTAACATAACATAGACATTTAAGCAGCTCTACAGTTAAGTTGTTGTCGGTTGTATATTTATATTCACAATTAATGGATTCAATGATATGCTATCGACAGACAATGGGAATGAAAGCATTTTGTTTTCTTGAAGAAGTGATGCTTAGCAAAATCTACAAACAATAACAAGAACTGGTTTAACAACTTTTGAAATTTGACTTAATTTTATCCTTTAGTAAAAATAAGTCAAACTAGTGACTAAAATATTTGAAGGCACTAGATTTGACCTTTAAATTTTACTTTTACTTTTAGTTTAAATATTCATCACTGCAGTTGAAAATTATTATTTAATGATTTTACAGACATATCCAGTATAACTGCCGCTAATACATAATTGTAGAATTTATATAAATAAATAAAACAAAATTGAGATATTTCAATCACATACAGCATTACATTATTTATTTATGTGCTTTAGACTTTATTGCACACATGTAAAAATACTGTTAAAAAAATATGACAATAAGTACAGATCTACAGCTTTATGTAATGCAGTTGACATCTCAAGATAAAAATATACTTATTTAGAAATTGTTTTCAATTGAATCTGACGCCCCCGTTAATTACATCATGATTTATGACATCACACATATTAATATGTGTAATATGTGTAATGTCATTCTTCCTTTACCCATTTCGAAAATCTTACTTGTTGCCCTTCACAAGTAATATATTGTTAATACTTTACAACAGCTGCTGTAAAATGTTGCTGTTTTTCATACATGTTTTTTTGCAACGTTTTTTGGTACATTGAAAATAGTACAATTGAACAATCCCTATTGAACAAAATTGATTTATATTGAAAAGAATACATCTAATCTTTATGTGACACATGACTCAACAATAGAGAAAATAGAATGAAGACACTGAGCATGAAATGTATTAGTGATTGTTGCAGGACTGGTTGGGACCTGCACACCCACCTGGGTGGCGGGCCCCGTTCGGCTGGCACGCTGCAAAGCCACACTCCTTGCTGCATACTTGCCTCCCCGAACTATACCACGGTGGACAGTCCACTTCTGTCATACCAAGACATCACATACTTATTAAATGTAATCTATACTATTGTCAAGCATACTTATCATATCACAGGTTATCATAGGTCAGCCAAACCTATGGCAGAATCAGACTGACTTTGTATTTCACTACCTAGAAATCTTAATTAGTATCTAATATGCTACCTTCATTATGTTCATTGGCACTACCTACAGTAAAATGCTTGATTTGATTGTTAAAATGATATATGATAATTTACAACTACTCTGCATTCTCATTTTTAGACATTCACATTTGTATTAGAATATTTTTGTCAAACAGCAATTCACTTATTCTGATATTTGAAATACCAATTGTTTCCTCTTGTTGCAAGCCTAATTTGGCAAATAAACAAAAACTAGCATTAAAATGTTGAAAATTTTACTGGAGAAGATGTAACATACCTTTTCATCATTGTCAGATTCTTTGTCTGAGCCGCCAGGTTCAGATGTAGTCCCAGACTCTTTTTTTCCAGACCCTGAGCTTGCAGCATTTCGCCCTTCACCAACAACATCCATTAAGGAAGTACGTGCTCTTGTTTTCTTCCATGAATAATAATATTTGACTAAAGATGCAATAGATTTATCTGGAAGCTGTGAATAATTTACAAATTTTAACTTTTATGCTCAAAAAATGTTCACCCTCTTAATATTGGCACTATACTTGAACACTAACCATTTGACGTATTCGATGAAAGCTTTTACCATGAAACTGAAAAGCTTGTTCAAATAACACCTTGTCCTCCACTGTCCACTCATCAGGAAATGGTGTGAAGTTTGCAAGATCCAATGATGCACGATTAAGATCATGCTTGTGCCAGAAGAGCATACCAAGAGCTTGTTCACCATTATAGCCATATTTTTCTTTAGCTGTTGTAATATATTCATCCACTAGAACAAATTCAAACCTATTTGACAAAACACCAAACAAAAACAGCACTTAAAATCATCAAGGAAGGCTTTACTTACATTTGATATCAGCTATCTCAGTAGTTGGCGACCAGACAAGCAGAGCCCTATCAGAAATTAAGTCTGGTCTTCTTGCTTCAACTGGTTCCAATTCTGGACAGACTGCTTGGTAATCCCGACCAACCCGAATCTTTTCGGCTGCAAACGGTACTACTGCTTGGTTTTACGTTACATTTGCGGATGAGATGAACGCAGCATGAAGGCGATGATGGTTAGCATAAAACAAAGCATGAAAACAGATGAGCAAAGACAGTCACCAATATGTTAGTTTATATTGTTAATACATACAGTTATTTAAGTAGTAAGGTGTTAAAGTACCCAAATATAAGTAAAGGCGTCATTAACAATAAACGCTTCCCATATTTTAACACAGCCGTAAATGACACGAAGAGCACCCGTCACGCAAACGAGTTTTTTTTGTACTCTTTATTTAAAATTATGTTAAGCATATATTCACATCCGATAATCCGAGAATCATACCATTTTCTTCATCCGAACTTGAATCTGGACTTCCATGACCATTGGGGCTTGGCCCCCTTGACCGCTTCCCGTTTCGAACATCATTACTTCGTTCTGCTAGAACCATGATTTATCCCAAAAAATACAATTATCACTTGTTTACGGAGCAATGAAATAGTTTATTTCTGTTTTTCACTATTAAAGCTAAAGAGATAACAAGAAAGGAAGAAAGAACTTCGCACTAAAATTCAAACGTGATTCAAACCACCGCATCAATAAATTGACAAACGACTACTGAATTCACTGGGTCATTTCATAACGTCTGTACTGTGTTTAAGGTCTGGCGTTCACTTTTTAATACCTACTTACCAAAACTGTTCGTTTTATTAAATTAATAGTTAAAACCATTTTTAGGTCTTATTAGCTTCTATTTAATTAATTTATTTAATTATCAAACCATCTACTTTTAATCATATTTGGTTTCAAACTCCTAAAACTTGGCAATGCAAGCAGCAGTACAGACTTTAGATAATGTTCTAAGTTACAACTCTGTAGACAATAACTTGTAAATCGTACCTAAATCACAAAAAATAAAGCCAATTGCACGACGAACTGAAAGGATAACATGTAGAGGATCATTTCGTTATAAGGAAAAAAACCCCAAAATACATAATATACTGAAATCTCAAATAAAAAAACAATACTAACTTCTTCGGTGTAGATTTCTATGCACAAGATGGCGCTGTGCTGGCTATCATTTAGCAAAATGCTGTTTATGGTGTTATGTATTGATAATCTATGTTATAGTATAAAAAATAATAATATTATATCTGTGATTATTAATTGAACTCGTAGACTGAGATGATCCGCTGTACGGTATTTGATTTTAATCGTTTTCAATTGTTTTGATTGTGGGCATCAAGTACCGGTAAAATGGGGCGATTAGGGATTGAAAGGCGAATCGGGAAAAAACCGGGAAAATCTTTCGACGCTCAATATAAGTTTTATATTCGTCGCAAAATCTTCCATTTTTTTGTAGTTTAATAGTAGAACGTTGAAAGTTCACAAAACAACTCTGAATATGCATGATAATAGCTGCTAACTTATAAAAAATCGCGTTTCAAATTAACTTCCTGTGGTGGTAATTATTTTAGTGCTAGAAACTTTGCTCTCTTTTATTTATTTGATAATAATAGAAGACGACTATGATTTATAAACGTTATTTAGTGTTTGAACCAGCATATATATTAAAGGTAAGTCTCAGTTGTTATTGGTTTTAATGTATTTGATTAAATAAAAATACATGTAAAAATCTGTTGTTTTTGGGGATATTGGGGACGTCTTAGGTACAAATAACAACGAAAAAGGGGTCAATTGGGATGAGAATACGTGAAATGGAAACGACCTAAGTATAAATAGGTACAGGTTTGTAGGGTTGTCTATGTAGTTATAACAATATTTTTTAAATTTGTTGGTAAAAATCTGGTTTATTCGAAGCGAAATTGGGAATAAGTCTTTAGTTGAAATAGATAAGCAATTTAATATAAGTAAGTCGATTTTGCAGAGACATGTAACAAGATCAATGAAATCTCAAGGTGGACAAAAATGTCTAAGTAATACATAATAAAATATTTAATATTTGTTCAGAGTGGGGGTATTCATCTGATTAATCCATGGAATAACCGACACACCTAATCTCTTAACCCAGATAGAAATATCAGCACTGTCGATTGCACCTATAATTGAGGTGATGTCTGCCATGTACTTTTGTCAGTTTTCAATTTTTTTTATTGATGATCACTTTGTTGGTGCAACTAAATAAATAAATAAATTAAAACTATATATAAAAATAAAAGTAGTGCCAACCCTAGCAAATTTCTCATTTCGTCCCAATTAACCGCAATTTTCGGGTAAATAGGGATTACATCTATTTTTGCATTTTTTGCTTAAACTGGAATGCTAGTTGCATAATTTTAAATTAGACAACAAAGATGCCCCCAAGACTCAACCATTTTGATCCTGATATAGCATTATATACATCAACAATTACCTTAAAATTGCTCATAAAGTTGGAATTTGTCCCGAATCGCCCCATTTTACGGTAGGTATAATGTGTAGCAACGTGAAAGTTGTTAAAAAATACGAGTGTCTTATTTAATGGTTTTTTTTAAATGGTTTTTTGGTTTACCTGGTAGCTAAGGCCTTTAAGTCATGTCTTATTTTAATTTATATTCTTAATTTTGTGAAAAATGATATTAAGGAGTAAAATGAAATGAAGATGATTAATTTGAAACATTAATCAACTGTGATGAAATTAAATGAAATGAGATGAGATGATATGGGATGAAATATAATCTCAGTAAAATGGTGGTCATTTACTGAGATTTTTTTAGTGGACTTTTTGGAGGATCTCGAGAAGTTACGTCCAGCAGCTTTGTTTCCCCACATCAGTGCACTTTCACAGATATTAAATAGTTAATAAACCACCGTTATTACACATTTAAACTTAAAGAAACACTAAATAGACAAAATAAAACAAATCACACAACTTCACTCCTCGTGTTCCCGCCAAAAAGTCCGTCTTATTAACCGTGTATTTTTGAGTATTGCCAAATTACCAATATTTTATTGTTAACAGTCAAACTTAGTCTCTATAAATTAGATATTATCTTCGAAGATAGTGTTTATGTTCCAATTTTTACTCTATATATACTTAGTCTGGCCATAAATACTGTTACAATAAAAAATAAAAAAAATTCTATTGCAAATAACATTTATTACTTTTACAGTGTGTTAGTTTAATACATAAATATAAAACAATTTAAAATATAAAAAGCTTATTCGAAGTGGTCTCCATTGGCTGCAATATAGTCCTTTAAACGTTGAGGCCAGTTATCAATAGAAGCACGCACTCTTTCCATGGGAAAATTTGTTACTGCCAATCGTACGGATTGTTTTAGGGACTCCAAATTATCATGGCGTTTAGAGCAAGCCGTACTCTCTAAAACTGACCATAAATCATAATCCAGCGGATTAGGATCGGGACTAGACGACGGCCAGTCTTCAGCTCTGATGAAGTCCGAAACGTAAAAAGACTGCGTAAATCGAGCTTTATGACCTGGCGCCGAGTCTTGCTGGAAGGACCATTTTTGATTATTGAACATGGTGTTGTTAAGGGGCTTCACTACCTTCTCAAGAATGGTATCTTGATACACTTGTGCCGATGTTTTGATACCTTTTTCACAAAAGTATGGCTCAGTCACTCCTTCAACTAATACCCCACCAAACCATCACTGAAGTCGGACAGTGCCCACGTTGCACTCTGTCGACTAATTGGGAAGCTTCCATAGAGCTTTGAGCATAAATACGGTCATTTTGTTTGTTAAAATGTTGCTCAATTGTAAAAAATTTCTCATCCGTAAACAAATTTTTTCTATGACCTCTCTTTGCGTACCGCTTCAGTAGTTGTTTCGATTTTACCACCCTATTCTCTTTTAAATTATCAGTTAAGAAATGACCAGTACGTCTCTTAAAGGCTGCAAGTCCTAAGTCATCTTTTAAAATACGCGACATGGTTCTAGGTGCTATCTTCATCTCCCGAGATAAAATCTTTTGCTTTGGGACAGGATTTCTTCGAATTCTTTGCCTTACTGCTTTGACCACCTTTTTCGTACGAACACTACGTGGACGGCCAGATCTTTTTCTGTCACAAACAGAAGAGGTCTCATTGCACCTATTAATAGCCCGGAACACAAACATTTTATTAATACCAAGCGTATGGAGAGTTTTAAAAATTGCATTTGACTCCATACCTACTTTGTGTAATGCAATCACAGCGATTCGGTTCTCTTTATCACCCCACTCCATTTTAATATAGCAAAATATTGTACAATGTATTGCCGCCAAAATGAGAAAAGTCAATGAGCAATCATATATAAATGACAGATTCCAAATTCAAATGTAATATTTTGTTTATTTTTAATTGTAACAGTACTTATGGCCAGACTACATATTACTATCTATATTTAACCATAGCAAAATTCATCCATACTATCTGGAACCACTGCGCTTATCGAGAGTGCGTTTCTAGATATTTTTTGGCCATTAAAAAGTCTCAGTAAACCCTCAGTACCCTCAGTAACCACCATTTTATTGATTGTATATTTCATCCCATGTCGTCTCATTTCATTTAATTTCTCCCCAATTGATTAATGTCATTTAATAATCAATTGACTCCATATCATTTTTCATAAAACAAATAAAAAAAAGATTAGGCCGAATGGCAAGCCTTCACCTTTCCAGTTGAAAAAACCACTGCTACTTAATTATTGTTAGACGATCAGTTTACTTTAGGGTTAAAATTTTAATATAAACTACACAAATGGACAAATCGAAAAACATTAAAAAAAGAGTTTAAATTTTTTCTGCCGATTTAATTGATTTATAAATCGATGAGACATTAAATGAAGAATTAGTTTACAATAAATGAAAATACACATTTTTATAAACTTCCATTCCTTAGTTTTCATATTTACGTTACGCTATCACGCTGAAAGGGCCCAATCAACGTTAGTATCCCATTCGCGCCTAAGAAAAATAAGGAAATGCTTAGAAATAGAAGACATTAAATTAGCTGCTCCATAAAACGATGCAGCTCAAAAGTGTGTTAGTGAATATCTCATTGTTAAGAATCTGTGCATTTGGAATAATCTCAGATGAATCGCAAGAAAACTGATACACAAACAAAATACACATACAACACCGTAAATATTATAATACCATAAAATAATAATCAATTTACACATAAACGTGGTTTATTATTTTCATTATTGTTTGAAAAAGTTTACAAAATCGGTGTAAATAAGGTTACGAGTAGGTTGATGAATAAATACGTTGTGATACAAATAAAACATGATTAAAATGTTTAATGGAAGTTAATAATATCATCATGTTATTGTGTAATTTTAAAATTGAAGTAAATGGATAAGCTAGCTTATAAAATTTAAAGTAGGCAGTTTGGGTTGTTCACATGTTATGTTTTAGACGTTTTTAGGTCCGATCCTTTCACTAACGTCAAAATCAAATGTCAAATTGTCTCACCTCAACTATTGCTGTTGGTGTTGTCAAAATTTGACTGCAATGTTCACTATTCGCCGTGGTTTCTTTGAGAATATTTTCGTTTCTTTCCTTGTTCAAGTAACTGCTTATCAAAACAGATAAGGATTATGTTTCGCTTTTTCATTTGTGGGAAGTTGTGCTAGTCACTCTCTTGTGATTAGTATAGTAAATAAATAACAACAGAAATGTCACCCCTGTGAATAAGACCTCGTTATTTTGTTGAATTTTGTCACAAAAGGAACAGGATTAGTTAGAACGTTATGTAATTATATTTTAAAAACTAAATTATATATTAGTGAAGATGAGAACTGTAGCGTTAATAAGTGGTGGCAAAGACAGCTGCTACAACATGTTGCAATGTGTAGGGGCCGGGCACACTATCGTTGCACTGGCGAATCTCCAACCTCTTCATAAAGGTATGTTCTACATTCAATAAGCAGTTGTAAATCGTTTGCAAATTTAACGAAATTCACACTTTTATTCGAGAAAAAGTATTACGTGTAGTATTTTGTATATCATAATAATATGTGGTACAGTAACCATTAAATTAAAAAGAGTAAACAGGCATACGGAACAATTGCAGATGAATTGGACAGTTACATGTATCAATCAGTAGGTCATCATGGCATAGAACTTTATGCTGAAGCAATGGGATTACCTCTTTATAGAGAAATAATAACAGGTACAGCTGTAGATCAAGGAAAAAATTACAAACCCACTGATAATGATGAAGTTGAGGACCTATACAGGTTGCTTTCCAAAGTCAAGGTAAGTTATGTATATGGCTAACTTATTAATTAGCATTTTCTGACATCATAAACAAAAGATTATTCTAGTTTTGTGAAAATTACTTTAATAAACTGTATTATTTTTCTGTGTTTGACACCCTCGCCTTCGGCTCGCGGGGCAATTTTACCCAAGGGAGGAAATGTCCAACTTTTCTCCCTTAGTGCACAATGTACTATACAAATTTGAAAATAAGGAAAAATGAGATGATGAGGATGCACCTAATGAGATTTAAAAGTGATGATCATGAATGATTGTTGTGGTTTAATATTAATTACGTTTTTCATTAACAATTTGTCATTTAAATGTGTGTGGTTAATATAATATTTATTAATGTATTATAATATAAATTTAAGAATAAGTAAAAAATGAATTTTTTTTATTTAAAGAAGTAGTTGATTTTTATAAATTTCGACATCAAAAATAATTTTCAAAAGTTAGTAGTCCTGGGAAATAATTCAAGGATGATTGAATTACATTTACATTACAATGATGCCAAAAGATGAAGCTAAAAGGCTTTGTAAAAATCAGCCCAGACTGTTTATTTGGGACTACTACATGTTTTGTGACCAAAGAGCACCTAAATAAAGTTAATCTGACTGATGGTGCAAACTGCAGATTCTGCATGGAAGGAAATTAAACTGTTAATCATATACTTTCTGGGTTATATGAAATATTAAGTACATAAATGTTGGGTATTGCATATTCAGATAAAGATATTTGTAGACATGTATCGCTAAATGCTGTTATAGAACTCATACAAATGTTGGCAGACAAGGTAGCTGATGGTTGTTTGCCTAGCCCTTAAACTACAATAAGAAAAAAAAATATTGAAAGATTCTTAGTTTTTGGGCCCTGTAAAATGAAATTGTAATCATGTATTTATTGTTCATGTATACATTTTTGGGAGTCATGGTTCGTCGAGAACCAGTTCACAGCTAAGATTAACTGTCTGTTGAATTAATATACTTGTTCTATATGTTGTATCGTTGATTATTTCATAAAGAAAAAAACTGAAATGCAAAAGTTCATCAAGAAAAAAATATAAGTAGAATTCTTTTCAAAGTTTAGTTTACATAACCTTTCACCTGTTTAATAATTAAAATGACAAACGGTCCCTCCGGAATCCGGATGCTCAATAGGATATACAAAAAATAGCCAGATATACATATATTTGTTTTTCATTTTTATCATTATTTCAGAGAATCCACTTTGCAACATTGTTAGCATTGTTGGAATTATATACTAAATCGTACATTAACAATGGAATGCATTATGAACCCAGTCATTTAATTATGTAACTACAAAGTGTTGATGAAATGTGCCTTTGAGTAGAACTGGATTTTATTTTAAGAATATAACAATGTTATCACATTACAGTAATACTGTTTTAGTATGTACTATTAGTACACAATATTGTTATTACTTTGGATACAAATATGTATGACTTTGTAGGAAGAAATAAATATAGAAGCAGTTGCTGTTGGTGCAATACTATCTGACTACCAAAGAATCAGAGTTGAGAATGTGTGAGTATTTTTTTTGAGGTTTATAATAATTAATAGTCTCAAAGCTCTCAGTCAAAAGTCTCAGTTTTAAATATAAAAATAAAACTTATTTAACCAGTGGTCATAGTGAGCTCAAAGACATAAAAAAAAGGCCTTATATGTATATATTTACAGCTCTACAACCTAAAACTAAATGGTAATTTGAACAAATAGGAACATGTTATATTTAAAATTATATTTACGAAATTAAAGGTTAAAAATAGCAAATCTAAAGTATTATAATCTACATAGGTATGCAAATTACTTGTGACGAAGTCGTCAAATTTGTAAACATATTATTATGTAGATCGCTAATTAGTGAAACTGTTTAAATACATGTCTTTGTACTGGTTAAGTATTTCGCGTGCTTATGTTGTTCAAAACCCTGACTTAATAAAAATTGTGTATTAGTTTTTCAGTTTGAAAATCAACTAACAGTAGTGTTCATATATATATATTGTTTGCTATTTATAACCTAATACTGATACCTGATACCTGAAATAAAAAAAAAACGACTATAGTTTGAAACGCTCACGCAACGTTGGGACGTTCTTGTCCCATTTTACTGTACTTAAATTTGAATACATAGTTAACAGAATAACGACGAGAAGCATGTAATTATGCATTTGTTAGCATCTTTCAGATTACATAATCGTTTCAAATCAGCGACCTCTCGTAAAGCATGAACGACATCACTGGGCTACGAAAGTTCACCGGTGCTCACTACCACTAGCCTCGATGGTATATGGCGTGAGACTAGTCTTAATTTAATTTTCTGATTGTCTTATCGCTTTCAGATGTCAACGCCTGGGTCTAGTTTCACTCGCTTATTTATGGAGGCGGAACCAAAAAGAGTTGTTACAGGAAATGATATACTGTGGTATTGATGCGATCATTATAAAGGTTCGTTTGTTTTTTATTTTTTATCTGTAATACCATTTTTATGGAAAGCCATGTTTACAGAAAAGCTTTATCAGGAACGAAAATTGTGAGTCTTAAGCCCACGTGATTCGTCCAACGACAAAGCATAGCATTATCGCAATTAACTTTTTTTTAAATAAACATAGTGCCTGTTAATATTGAACCTAGGTTTTTTTCCTGTTTTGTTTCTTTCGCTCATGTTTTAAACTGACTTGACGGTCAACGCCAAACAGTTAATTTGGTGTGACCATTCTTACCTTACACTTAACTTTTTTAATTACCTACTATTTTCTTATCAATTCCGTAATAAGTCGTATATATTGTCTATTCGAATAATTAATGAAATTTACTTTGCATTGCAATCGCATTTGTTAGTTTTATTAGAATCTATACTAATATTATAAAGCTGAAGAGTTTGTTTGAACGCGCTAATCTCGGGAACTACTGGTCCGATTTGAAAAATTCTTTCAGTGTTAGATAGCCCATTTATTGAGGAAGGCTATAGGCTATATACCATCACGGTAAGACCAATACAAGTGGAGCACCAATAAATAATGTTTTAAAATAGGGGGTTTAAATAGCTCCCTAACATTCTATAATTCAAATGTATTTTCACTTTCTACGTAAATGAAGTGGGGGTAAAATTTAGCGTTATGACATAGTAACTATTCCACGCGGACGGAGTCGCGGGCAAAAGCTAGTAAATATATAAAAGTCGTAATGCGTATATGTTCCCTATGGATTTGAAAACGGCTGGACCGGTTTCTATAGATTATGTTATAGGTTTCGTAGCGATCGGAACAAAGTCAAATCATATATGGGCTAGCAAAGCTGGCCTGGTTTAAGTAGTTCACTAAGTTCACTAGTTAAGTAGTAGTAAAACTAGGAATTAAAAGGCATGAATATTTAATGCATCAACTATACCCCTTAAATGCATGTAACAATATTAAGTCTAGAGCAATAATTAGGTAACATTCTGTCTACGTTACGATAAATGGGTCACTTTCCGCAAATCAACCACTAAAACTTTATTGTACATAATTACTGGTGGTAGGACGTCTTGTGAGTCCGCACGGGTAGATAACACCACCCTTCCTATTTCTGCCGTGGAGCAGTAATGCGTTTCGGTTTGAAGGGTGGGGTAGCCATTGTAGCTATACTGAGACCTTATCTCAAGGTGGGTGGCGGCATTTGCGTTGTAGATGTCTATGGGCTCCGGTAACCGCTTAACATCAGGTGGGCCGTGAGCTCGTCCACACACCCATGCAATAAAAAAAAATTAATAATAATTGGCATACTTGAAGATTATCAGCGTTTGATAAACAAACAAGTACCTACAACAATGTTTGTATCCGTTCTCGTACATCGGATACGATATTACACTAAAAATAACACGCATAAATTCCGGATGAATTGATTCGGTGCATTTCGTTGTTAGCGCATCGATATATAGGTACCTACATTACAATCACTAAGAGAATAATAATTAGCGTCTGACGTCAGAGAAGCGTTGATAACTTTCCGTTTAAAAAAAAATAACATATACAAATTTTATGTTGTCGTTTCCCTGTGTTATGTCACAAATGGAAAATTGTTCTGTCGAAAAATAAAATTTCAGTAGGCAGCGGCTTGGCTCTGCTCCTGGCATTGCTGAAGTCCATGGGCGACGGTAACCACTTACCATCGGGTGGGCCGTACGCTCGTCTGCGTACAAAGGCAATAAAATATATATCTATCATATATTATATCTACATATGTATCATGTGTATTACATTATCAGATTTTTCTATTCTATTCTAAATAAACATTGATGTTAAAAAACTTGTTTACGAGCTGGTTGTCGCAGCAATAAAAAAAAAACTGATTGGAATGAGATAAAAATTAAAATTCGAATCATTTGGTGAATGTTAAATACAGTACGTACTACACGTTAAATATTTGGCATCCATACAGGGAGTATTGGAACCCTTCCCAAAAATGAAGACGAAGTATTGGTTAATCTTAATGCGATACGCACTAAAAAGAAACATTCGAAAAATATTATATAACTAGCGACCCGCCCTCGCTTCGCTTCGGAAACATTAAAACACACATGAAACCAAAAAGTAAAATTAAAAAAAATTAAAAAAAAGTAGCCTATGTTCATCAGGGACAATGTCGGCTTCTAATGGAAAAAGAATTTTTCAAATCGGTCCAGTAGTTTCGGAGCCTATTCGAAACAAACAAACAAACAAATCTTTCCTCTTTATAATATTAGTATAGATTTAATTTTTTTCATTGTATGTCTTTGCGTATATCATATAATAAGCATGCAATGTAATGCGACTTAAAAACAACTGACGTATGGAATCAATGATATCGAGGGAACGCGGGGTGAGGGGGCGAACTGATTACGCGTTGCATTTCTCGTTCACAAAAGGAAAAACCATAATGATTTTCGCATTATTCAGTAAATGAGAGTTGTTTACGATTTAGTTTAGGCCAGTACTTTATTCGTGTTATTATGATTATTCATAACCGATCTTGTGGACCGAATGGTAAACGGTCGACGTCGCCCTAAACACGTCATTACGGATCCTCCCGATCCATTAACGGTGCTTTTAGACACCTCAAGCATCGGTCACCGTCCTCGCCGAACCCGTCGCTTGCGACGAAGGGCTCGATGAGTAAATTAACCCATAGACACAGCCCACTGAGTTTCTCGCCGGATCTGCTCAGTGGGTCGCGTTTCCGATCCGGTATTAGATTCTGCGACGCACTGCTCTTGCTAGGGTTAGTGTTAGCAACGACATCAGGTTTGAGCCCCGTGAGTTCACCTACTAGTTAAGGTCACGCTGAAATAGTCTCTCAAGATCTTCTAAAGAAAAAAAAAGAAAAATTATTATATTACGCATGGTTATAGGTGGCAGCTATGGGTCTCGATCCGAGGATACACTTAGGTATGACGATACGCGACATCCAGCCACATTTGCTAGTCATGAAAGAGAAGTACGGACTCAACATGTGCGGGGAGGGGGGAGAGTACGAAACCTTCACACTCGACTGTCCCCTGTTCAAGAAAAAACTGATCATGTGAGTTATGTTGACATTAGTTCTATAACTACTACCGTACTTACCCAGACATTATCATTTATTGCACTCTAATATGATTAGCTTAGATTAGATTTGTTTACATTATCATATTTATAGTTTAAACGTAACATGTGTATATTATTATTCTCCGGCAGCGATGAAAAAGAAATGGTTATGCATTCAGACGATCCTGTAGCTCCTGTCGGGTATTTGAACTTGAAATTGCACCTCGAGCCGAAAGAGAACTGCGACGAACCTCTCCAACTACCTCCAATCATTAAAAACTCGTTAGACTACTTAAACGACTTGAGCGATTCTGTCTTTAGCGACATAAGCGATATCGAATTGAGTGAGACAGAAATAGAGTCTATAGAGAAGTTAGAGAAAGAGGAAAAGATGAAGAACAGTGCCGAACTCAATCCGTTGCTCACTTATTCGCCGGACAAAGAGAACAATTTAGATATTATACACAAGTTAAATGATAGTGCGGAAGTATTAGACAACGGATATGTATACGAACAGACGAACGATGATAGGTCGTCGCACACGATAACGGATCATCGATCGATATACGGGAACAAACATGGATGGTATTTTATTGGAGGGATTGTTGGCGAAGGGATCGACACGAGGGTGGCAACTGAAGATGCGATGAATAAATTAATTAGTAGGTAAACTTGTTTAACACCCATCTTTGTTGACGTTATATAATATTATGTTGTTATAAGCGGGCTAAAAATTCGCGTTAACGCTTGTTTAGATTTTGACGAAACGGATGTGACATAATACAATTTAATGGTACCTCCACATTGTGTTCTGTCAGTCGCAGATTCCTTTTGTTACGCTCTACGGTTTTGTTCTACACGTTTACCGATTGTTATCTACGGACTGGATTAATTTTGCGATATTAATAAACACATTCTAGCATAATTAGAACAGTTGTTATTTTATTATCTATAAAATTTCCATTCGTTTAATGGGACTAGTTTACATTTGCACAAATATGTTTTTGTTTTTTATTTTATTTTTTATTGTCTTTGTAGGTAAGGTAGACGAGAATACGGCCCACCTGATGGCAAGTGGTTACCATCGCTCATGGACGTCAGCAATGCCGCGTACCCTATATATCTCGATTCGATCGAGTTCTACATTTAATATTTAATCTACACTATCTATACTAATCTATACTTATTAAAAATCTACAGTGGCTTTTACGAATGTTCCGTTATAACTACTGAACCAATCATCCGATTGACTTGAAACTTTGTATCCATTAATGGATAGGCTAATATTTATATGAGTGTTGGACTCCCTAATAATAATGACAATAAATAATAATGTTGATTTTAAATGCCCAGCGAAGCGGACGAGTACGGCTAGTTTATTCATAAAGCGGAAACATGGATGTCCGTTCCAAAGAAATATGGACGGGCGTTACGCTATACAGTTGAAATTTAGACCTCATGTCTCAAGGTCACATCCATCGGCTCCGGTATCCATTAGGCGCGCAGCGAGATCAGCCCTTCCATATTTAAACAAAATATTAACCCTAAACATACCATAACAGGTCAAATGATCCATTTTGAACTTTTGCATGTGCACCTTATTGCTTTTGTACATTTGACTTCATGAATTTTTCCTACGAATTATTCGAATTAAACGAAAAAATAGTATAGTTATTATACTATTTTTTTTTTTTTGAGTAATACTTGTCGTATACCGTTATCTACCCGGTATGGTAGAAATAGGTATCAATCACTAAGTGTGGTATGATTAGTGTTAAAATACTATATAAATAAAATGTTACAAATAGTTCTTATTCGTAAGTCATCGATTACAGGTTTGTTAGATTCTGAAAGCATGCATCTAACCGATGTGTGCTCCGTCAACATATACATGAGGAATATGGAAGAGTATGCTTCGTTGAATGACGTTTATGTCAAGACATTTTGCTACCCGAACCCGCCGACGCGCGTCTGCGTACAGTGCCCTCTGCCGAACAACGTAGGACTTATTTTGGATGGAGTGAGTATAAATTACACTTAACCCTTTGACTGCCATTCCCTCAGATACAGCACACTGAGTTTCTCGCCGGATCTTCTCAGTGAGTCGCGTTTTCGATCCGGTGGTAGATTCTGCGAAGCCCTGCCCTTGCTAGGGCCAGTGTTAGCAATACTCCCGGTTAGAGCCCCGTGAGCTCACCTCACCGGATCAAGGAGAAGCTGAAATAGCCTCTCAAGTATATTAGCTTAGGTAGAGAAAACAAGGCTGCCATTTAGGTCACCAATGCTCAATGTGATGAACTGAAGTAATTATGTCGATTTCAGTTACTGAGGCGCCGGAATAAGTAGTAAGTAGACTCTGAGAAAGACGAATCCGAAGATACTGAGAATGAAAATAATTCTAACAGACCTAAAAGATTAAAAGATACATTAAGAACAAAAGAAGGCAAAGTTAGGCCTTCCGAGCGCTAATAGTAATAACAGAAATCGATATAATTACTTCACTGCCCCACGTAGGGCACCGTTGACCTACATGGTAGTCAAAGGGTTAAATTGTACCAATACACTGAAACTATTGAATATTATTGAGGTATTTTAATAAAAAAAATTAAAGATTAAATGTAAAAACACGCAAGATAACATTTCGGAGGCGTGTTTCGGCTATGGATTACTAATAAAATGTCTTATCACGTTTACATTTTTACATAACAGATAGTGTATGTTTGTGTCAAGTGTTACTTACCCAGATATCAAAATTAAAGTATGTAGAAACGTGACACTTATCGCAAGAATTCCTTTAGAAATCCCGTTTGAATGTTTATAGTATAATTATCGTTTTATACAACTGTTTCCGGTCATCGTTCTCGTCGAACCCGTCGCTTGCGACGAAGGCCTCGACGAGTAAATTAATCCTCAGACACAGCCCACTGAGTTTCTCGGTTTCTCGGCCGGATCTTCTCAGTGGGTCGCGTTTCCGATCCGGTGGTAGATTCTGCGAAGCACGGCTCTTGCTAGGGTTCGTGTTAGCAACGTCATCAGGTTTGAGCCCCGTGAGCTCACCTACTAGTTAAGGCGACGCTGATATAGCCTCTCAAGGCTATCAACTTAGGTAGGCAAAAAAAAAAAACTGTTACGATTACGAAATCGCTAATACAATCGCAAAATACAAAACTGCTACATAAAAGTAGTAGCAGGGTATTTGTGAGATTATCACGTTTTATGTCTTTACTGCGATCTTTTATCTCGTGTATTATTATCTCGTACGGGGCATGCCCGTGCAGTCGGTGTGATCGTGTTGGGTGATTTTAATGTTTTGCGGCGTCCGCTTTGATGTTTCGCGAAGGTCTATCGTATACCCGAAAAGATATCGTAGTATCCGTCTAGAAATTCAGCAATAAATTATGACGTAATAATACGGGGCATAAAGTTCAAGTTTGTATTTGTGTCATACTTACTTGTCATACTACCTACATACTTAGTTAGCTTACTTTGCAATACTTTCATTATTGTTTTTTAGTTTACAAAGTTTTTGGTGCATCCGGTTTTATCGTAACTGATGCTTTCAATAAGTGTCTGAAATTTTATGAAGTAAACAATATTATCTTCGGTATTTGCGAGCCGTTAACATAATTAGAACTGCTTTCACGGCTTGTGACCTCGAAAACACTTTATTAATTAGATTATTTAATAAGAGGTCATTCCAGCTACGCCCGGACAGGTAGGCGAGCTCACGGGCTCAACCTGAGAGAATTTGCTAACACTACCCCTAGCAAGAGCAGTGCTTCGCAAAATCTACCGCCAGATCGGAATCGCGACCCACTGAGAAGATCAGGCGAGAAACTCAGTGGGGTATCGGATTTTATATAATGACAGTAACCAGACGCTTAAGATTACGTCGTACAAGTAGTTATGTCTAAACTCAATTACCGAGCAACTGGTTGATCGCCGGCATAGCCTTACTTAAAATAGTTTCTGTTGGCTTTCATAATTACTTTTTAATTATACAAGATACTCGCAGTATTAGCAGACGACAAAATGTAACTTAACTAGAATTTGTCAAGAGTAAATTCTTTTGATTGTTAAAAATAAATGACGTCATCACGATCACAGACCCCCCACGTGTTAGTTTCACAACGAATTTCGATACCTTTCAGTTATTTGAAGGTAGCAGTCTGATTGCATTAAATGTATTGAAACAGGTGGCGTTCAAATCAAGTAACAACAATACCGAGACTGACGGAGGTAACGTGAAGGTGCGAGAGACTATGCATGTTCAAGGCATTTCGCATTGGGCCCCAGCCAACATTGGACCTTATAGTCAAGCGATTAAGGTTTGTTTCTTGAATTTTGTAATGTTTGTTTTGTAATCGTTAGACCTGAAAACCGTTCGGAGTACATGTTTTATGAGCAACTCTATTATTTAAAAAAACTGCCTTAGATATGTAGGGCTCCCTGACAAGCTTCAATGGATGTTCGAATTGCGGCTTGGAGAGACGAAGTATTTTAAGATAGTCACAGTTATGATTTTGTTGTGTTAGACATTTAACGGCCTGTATCTAGGTGGGATTGTGTGTTTTGAGTGCCGGCAACATGCGAGTTAAGTTTCAATACAATACAGCACAACAAGTACGGGTCTGTTAAAATTTTATTACACGATGTTATTCCTTCATGTTGGAAATCAATCGTGAACATTTATTAAGTACATATCTCATTAGAAAAATTAATACCTGCCTGCGGGAATCGAACACCGTTGCGTCACGTGACACGATTTCCGAGGTTGGGAAGCACTGGCTTATTATAGTACGGCAAAATAGAGTATATAGGTCGGGAATAGTGTTTGTATTGTGTGTCCAGGTGGGTGAAGTAATCGGAACGTGCGGTCAAATAGCGTTAATACCGGGCGTCATGACGCTGGCGGGCGGCGGCGCGCGCAGACAGAGCGCGCTCGCGCTGCGACACCTCACGCGCGTCATACGGGCGGCGCATCCACGAGCGCACATACGTAGCGTCGTACAGGTAATATAGGTTTTTTTGTAACTAGAATGAGTGTCGTAGTCAAGGGACATGCCACATTATGATTTGCTATAATGATATGATGTGCTTCTGCTGAAAATTTAATAGCCTCTCAAGGCTATCAGCATAGGTAGGAAAGAAAATGATGTGCTCGCCCGTTTGCCTCGTTTCCGGGCGTGCGAAAAAGATTTTTTTTTACTGCTTAGATGGGTGGACGAGCTCACAGCCCACCTGGTGTTAAGTGGTTACTGGAGCCCATAGACATCTACAACGTAAATGCGCCACCCACCTTGAGATATCAGTTCTAAGATCTCAATATAGTTACAACGGCTGCCCCACCCTTCAAACCGAAACGCATTACTGCTTCACGGCAGAAAGAGGCAGGGTGGTGGTACCTACCCGCGCGGACTCACAAGAGGTCCTACCACCAGTAAAAAATATAGATAGATATATGTTGCGTTACACCCTTACTCTTTCTAGTATTAACCTTCATAATACTCATCGCTGTGATATTTAACAGTTAATAAAGTTCTTGATCTAATTAAACTAATACATATAATCGAATATTATCGAATGTATATAATCTTTTCAAATTTGCGGCTTTAGCTAATTTATCAAAGGACTAGAATAAGATGCATATATTCGCGTTTGTGAACTCATATATTGTGCGCCACCTGTTACACGTTGTTAGGACATAAATCTGCCACCTTGCGGTACCTACAGCAGCTACATATAATTCATGTAAATCACACGCAATCATAAATTTTCCGATGCTAGAGATTTTGTACAAATACGAAAGTTTGAATGGTGACCGTTGCCTATGTAATGCAATGTATACGTGACGTGACGTGACGTGACGTTTCGTCGGTCTGGTGCGCACAGAGCGTGTGCTACACGACGGAGCGCGGCGCGGTGGGCGAGGCGCGGCGCCAGCTGGAACGGCGCACGGCGGCCGCCATCGTGCAGTACGCGCTCGTGGAGGCGCTGCCGCGACACGCCGCCGTCGAGTGGCACGCCTGGGCGCACTCAGACAACGATCGCTTCGACTGTGCGTACATACATACTTTTTTTTTTTTGCTCAGGTGGGGGACGAGCTCACAGCCCACCTGGTGTTAAGTGGTTACTGGAGCTCATAGACATCTACAACGTATCATCGCGAAAGACGTATTATTCTGCTCCTGTTGCTAATACGACGAATGAAGAAAAAATATAATCAAAGAAAATATTAGGTGAATCCATACCTTTCTAGAATGAACCATGATGGAGGTCATTTTAAGAGTAAATATGAAGCGCGTTCATGTTAAGACAGAAACTATATTGGAAACGGTGGTTACCACCGTGCCGCGGCACGACGCCGCGCCGTCTCAACGGTAGCCGGCGCCGATACTGTAGACATGTGTCCACGCCGTAAGGCTTTATTTGTCGCCATTTTAATATTTGGCTAATTTATTTAACCGTAAAAACACATAACCAAGAAAATGCGCGGATTTGTTATGAGATATACCTACTAATCATGAACGTGTTTAACACACAGCATGAAAACATTTAACATAATTTTGAAGAGTATAAAAATACGGTAATTAACATTGCAGATGAAGAAACAGGGTGCAACATCGGTGATTATAAAGTGGCTATAACGAGAAGATGGAATTATGAAAACACCGTAGCGGCGATTGTATGTAACGTTGCCACAGGTTTGTATGTTTAGGTCGATGAAAAACAACAAAAAGTATAAATGAGTCGTCTATTATCAAAGGTGGCAATCTGTGCATTTGGACAAAAAAATGTTATTGATATGTCAATACAGATTGATTTGAATATAATCGTCTCCTTCAAAGAATACGGTTCAAAACCTGCATTAAATAAAGGTTAATACTTAAGCTGTTATTTATCTAAGATGTCGTTCAGAAGAGTTTTGTGACTGCCAATGGAATACAAAGTCAATAATTCGTTTTTCTGATTTACCAATAATTGTCCAAAAGTCACATTGCCGGCTTTGATAATAGTCGACTCAAATATGCGTGACAGGTGGTAGGGAACATAACCCCTCAAGGTTATAAGCATAGGTAGGGAAATAAAAGTGGTAGGGGGCATTGCCTTTAGGGTTGCGGTTTCGCAGTCGCGGACCAGTCCCACATACCCCGCGCGTCCCCTAGGCGCGGGGACCTCGTAGGAGGTTGGACCCCCCGGCCCGAACAAAAGGGGAGCATGGGGGGCATTGTCTATTTTTGTCGCGGAGCTAACGTGCGGGGACACAGTGCCACAACCTTGGTACAACAATTAATGAGACTTCAACATCGTCTCTCAGGGTGACTTTGAGGTCGTGTGATTAAAATTGATTATGTATATATCTAATCATGTATAAATATATTTATCGTTTTTTGGTGGACAGTAAGAGTAATTCTAGATTGGGATCGAATGATCATTCGTGATTTGTTTCGGACCATGTATAAGTCACTTTACGCAAACAATATCGTATAAATGAGATTCCAATTGCAAACAAGATACCTTTGTACGTTTGTATTTTGCAATTTACGTCACGGATCGTTGATAAGAACAAAGCGATTGTAGGTAATTATTTATAGACAAAATTAATTATTGTACTTTGAAACTGCACCAACCTAACCATTAAAATGTTTATTTGGGCAAATAAACCTTTTTCCAGCATATGGTCATATTAACTACGTACATCGCATTAATATACCTTACGTATTGCTATGGAAACCACACATAACCTTTCATATCAATAATATAGCCAAACCAGAAGTGAAATTGATTTCGATTACTAAATAAAAATGTTTTTCAAAAATAACGTAGGTATATCGGGGGTGACCAACTTTATTAGAACTAAGATGTACTGTTTACTGACGAAACTCTCTACCAATAACATTTCTTGATATTTAATGAAACGATATAGTTCAGTAGACAAATAAGTAGTATATTTTATTAAAACTATTAACATAAAACTGAAATTATATAATAAAAGAGAACCATTGTGTGGAAGAGAGAATAAATAATGTGACGTAATGGTGTTGGAGAAGAATGCTCCGCATACCGTGGACCGCCAAGAGAACAAACAAATTTGTCCTCGAGCAACTTCGTATAGAAACGAGACTGTCGACGATTTGCTACCAGAAGCTTCTTGGTTACTTTGGTCACATTGCTCGGCGGCCACCAGACAACCTTGAAATATTGATTGTGGTGGGCAAGGTAGAAGGGAAAAGACCCGCCGGCCGGCCACCAAACCGTTGGTCGGATCAGATAACTGCGCTCACTGGACTCTCTGTTACCAACGCCCTGAGAGAAGCCGAAAACCGAAGCAAATGGAAGCTGAGGGTACAAAGAGCCACGAAGGACTTTCAAGGACACGACCTTCAGCAATAAAGTATTCGACTAAGAAGAAGAATGGTGATTAACAAATGATGAAGATGATGCGCGCAGCAGTTGGTGATTACGTTGCGCAGTCTCTTCTATGTATTTATATTTTTTGCCTTGCCACGATCGACTGAACTAATAGTTATAACTAGTGGTCCCCGCAGTAGTCGAAATTAGACTATAATTAATTGAAATTAAAAGTTTGAACATTATTATGGTTCTATTGTCAAGCACTATTATGTTTCTATAATAATACAGATATCGCCAAAACTACACAATAAATAAATAATATTAAAGAGTAACAATATTAATCTGTTCTCAATTGACAATACACAAAGAGTATATTAATTATACGTATGTGTTGTGTCAAATACATGGTAGGGTGTGTAATGTTTTCTTTATTGAGTTACTTTTATTGCATAATTTTAAAAAAACATTAGCATTCTGCACTTCTTCTCTATGTTCTCTATAAGTGTGGGAAATTTCATACTCCTCCGTCCGCGCAATTTTCGTAAAAAGGGGTACAAAGTTTTTGCTTCACGTATTAATAATTCGACGCTTGAAAGGCAAACGTGATTTCTTTTTTTTTATTGCCCTTGTAGGCAGACGAGCATACAGCCCACCTAATGGTGAGTGGTTACCGTCGCCCATGGAATTCAGCAATGCCAGGGGCAGAGCCAAGCCGCTGCCTACCGCTTAATACTCTCCACAAGCCTCGTTTGAAGAAGGACATGTCATAGCGCTCGGGAAACACCGTGGAGGGGAGCTCATTCCATAGCCGGATGGTACGTGGCAAAAAAGACCTCTGGAAACGCACTGTCGATGAACGCAGCGGTTCCAGATAACATGGATGAACTCTGCTCCGATGGCGGGAGGTGCGATGATAAAAAGGAGATGAGGGGATCATCTCAAACAATTCCTCAGAGCACTCCCCATGGAACATACCGTACAAAATACAAAGGGAACCGAAGTCCCTCCGCAGACCTAGAGGTTCCAAACGATCCGTGAGGATGGGATCATCGACAATCCGAACGGCCCTTTAGCCTAAGCTGCCCTAACCGACAATAACTGCTTTATACATAAATGATAGGCAATAACCATATTCGATGCGCAAAAAATATATATTTTTAGGTCTATTAAAATCATTTCAGTCCTACAGCTAGATTCGTTAAAATATTTTTTTTTCAGGTATTTCAGCTTTAAATTAGTCTCCTGTAAAGTTCACGCATTGTTGCTTAGTCACGTTTGCCTTTCAAGCATCGATATATAGATAATCGACCCCTGACGTATGTAAATAACTATACGTATGTACATTCCCGACAGGCTCATCTCCGTCGACATGTCAACTGTCGTTCCCGAGCGAGGAGGCGTGCAAGTCTCACCGGGTGCGAGCGCGCGCCATGACCACGGAACAACTCGAAGAAGTCTTGGAGTATGCGCTCAATAAGCTGTTAGGTGACTGCAGGGATAAAGACCAAGGGCCCGCCGTCAAAATGAGGATATTCTACCAGGTAACCGATCATAGCGGAGCCGGTGGCGCGACCAAGTCGAAATTCTGTCTATTTAGGTTTTTTTTTTTTTTTTTGTTGTTTAAATGGGTGGACGAGCTCACAGCCCACCTGATGTTAAATGGTTACTGGAGCCCATAGACATCTATCTACAACGTAAATACGCCACCCACCTTGAGATATAAGTTGTAAGGTCTCAGTATAGTTACAACGGCTGCCCCGCCCTTCAAACCGAAACGCATTACTGCTTCACGGCAGAATTTGATGCCGTCGTGGCCTGGATAAGACGTCCGGTGCATTCGTGTTGAGCGATGCACCGGTGTTCGAATCTCAGGCGGGTACCAATTTTTCTAATGAAATACGTACTTAACAAATGTTCACGATTGACTTCCACGGTGAAGGAATAACATCGTGTAATGAAAATCAAACCCGCAAAATTATAATTTGCGTAATTACTGGTGGTAAGACCTCTTGGGAGTCCACGCGGGTAGGTACCACCACCCCGCCTATTTCTGCCGTGAAGCAGTAATGCGTTTCGGTTTAAAGGGTGGGGCAGCCGTTGTAGCTATACTGAGACCTTAGAACTTATATTTCAAGGTGGGTGACGCATTTACGTTGTAGATGTCTATGGGCTCCATTAACCACTTAAGACCAGGTGGGCTGTGAGCTCGTCCATCCATCTAAGCAATTGTCTCGCGTGTCGCAGGTGTGGAGCGCGCCGGCGGCGGGCTGGGTGGGGCGGCTGCGGCGCGCGGCGGGCGCCCGGCTGGCGCTGACGGCGGTGCCGGTGCTCGCGCTGCACAACGCCTTCACCTTCCTCTCCATCGCCGGGCTGCGGCTCGACGAGTGACGACTCGGCGCCGGTACTTGACCAGGCCTGTATCCCTCACCTATGATGAAAATTAGCGCTGCCGTTGCGCTACAACTCAATATAAGTAGAGCGACGCTTTCAGCTCTAACACTAGGAGCAGGCTTAGGAACTCCGGTAACCGTACTCGTCGAATTCGACAAAGACGTCGACATGCAACCTAACCCATGCATCAGCTTGCTGAGTTTCTCGCCGGATCTTCTCAGCGGGTCGCGATTCCGATCCGGTAGTAGATTCATTTGCGAAGCAGTTGCTCTTGAGTTGTTAGGTCTCCTCCGGAGGCGCTCGGGCAGTTGCTAGCAAATCCCACCCCTCCTGGCTGAGCCTTTGCTCGCGCACCTGTCCTGGTGAAACTGGAAAGGCCTCCGAGTCATCAGTACTCTTTCAATCATAAAAAAAATATATAAGTAGAGGGTGAGTTTAATCATGACGGACTCAAGAGTACACATCTACAGGCACCCATATAAATTATTCTTAACCCTTTGACTGCCGTATAGGTCACTTGGGGCCTACGCGGCGCACTAAAGTAATTATGTCGATTGACTGATACTAAGCGCCTGGATTGCCTTAACTTTCTATTGGTTTTTAATGTTAGTTTGTCTTTTACGGCTCTTAGAAATATGTAGATTCATTCTCAGTATCGTTCCGATTCGACTCTCCCAGTCTACTAGGTATTCCGCCGACTTAGTAATACCAGAAATCGACATAATTACTTCAGTTCACAGCGTAGGGCACCGGTGACCTACATGGCAGGCATTCAAAGGGCTAATAAGGTTGAACGGTCAATTCGTTCCTTGTCGTCTGGTTCGCGTCAGTCTTTTAGGAAGGCATTAAAAGTACTGCCTGTCGCTAGTCACGTCCGCCCTCGTTCCATTTCTCTCTTTGTTTCTTTTCGAATTCTTGTCAAGTCTTATTCATGTTTAGTCGTTGTAGGTATTATGACCTGTCAAAGAGGTTGCACGCCACGACAAAGGTCATGTCCATGATTAATCTTGCATAACAAAATCATGGCTAGTTAAAACGAACCAAACGTCGCCCTTTTATAAACAAACGTATACATAATAATAAATAAATCAATATAAATAAATAAATATTTACTAACAATCACGCCACGTTAACTGGTCCCGTGATAAGTTCGTAAGAACTTGTGTTACAGGTACCAGATAACGGATATAAATGTAAGATTTTTATTATACACATACATATATTTAATATACATCCATAATCCTGGAAAAGACGTGTATTTATCATACAAATATCTTCCCTTGGCGGGATTCGAACCCGCGACCCCCTTGTATAGTGACCATGTCACTTACCACTACACCAGACGGCCGAATAATACATTGGATTCATAATATCATAGAATGTAGGTAATACAAAACCACCTACATTCGTGGCCATTTGAAGGCTAGCGCGCTAGCAGTAGACCTATGTTGTCATTTATAACGTATTTTTGTCGTGACAATGTACTTTTGTTGTCATCAAATATATAAGCAAATACAATGCAGTTTATCAGACAAGCTATCGCAAGTGAAGCGCCAGCATAATGCAGTTTGTGTTTGAATATTTGTTGTAGTATTTTTTTTTGACCAAACCAGAAACATCTATTTATTCAGACTTAAATATATGAGCTAGTGTTTATTTTACATTGCTCTACATTTTCGCACATATTCTACGTTGTTTTTGAAGAATGTCACAGCTTTTGAAAAAAATAATGAATAAACGTCTGCTTTTGAATTAAAGTTAACTCTCTGAAACAAACTATAACTTTTTAAACTTTCTCAGGCATAAATTCCTGTTACGTGTTTGTTCGATTATCTTAAGATAATTTTACTTTCTGTGTTAATTTGTTGGAAAACTAATTGTTTTATTTTATTTATATTTTTCAGGTTTCATCGAACGTTAAAAACTCAAGATGCTTTATTGCCAATTTATAAATATTTGCTGAATATTTTCAGTATTTATAAAAATTTTGTTAACTATGCTACCAAGTTTACCGTATTATAAGTCAAATTATACATTATTTTTTATTGCACATTCTTGTTTTATTTATATTAACATTAATTAACGTTGAGATTCGAGAGCTTAAAAAAATCTTTATTTATAATAAAATTAAAAAAACTCAAATCCATACCGATGCGTGATGGTGATGATGCACGATGACAATGAATAATGAAAACAAAAAT
This sequence comes from Bombyx mandarina, assembly GCF_003987935.1. The sequence goes on from NW_021011543.1 coordinate 1,356,222, forward strand.
CAAATAAAATTTATTTTATTTTTTTTACAAAATTGACCGAACAGTGCGAGATTTCTAGAACGTTTACACTTGCATTAAGTAGACATAAAGTTACAATAATTCTCTTACAGATAAGTCTTACATTCACCTGTGTCGATAAAGCAATGCAAATTACGGTGCGGACGACACCCTGACCGGCTCATATCGTATAAAAGTTAAATTACCATGATCTGACGAAACAAATTTGTTTTGACATAATTTTTTTTTTATCTTATAAATTGTCACTACGTAAATTATGATTAATAATAATAATTAACCGAAGCATAATAATAATAATTATAAAACTAAATCATGATACATTACATGTCAGTATTCGATGAAGTAACTGCGACGTCTTCTTCACTTACAAATATATACTAATACAATGTACATTACACAACATTAGGGGGATAATTGATTGCACACAGCGGTTTAAAGACGATAGCGCGCGCAGTGATTATCCATAAGTACGAGTATAGCTCTACTGAATACAGGACGCGACTACTGCCAGTCAATTTGATACTCAACGAAGCCCTGGAAACGTCCAAAACCCACACCAAAACCTATATACTTTAATACTATCCTTTTTTTTTTTAAAACGTAAANACAACATTAGGGGGATAATTGATTGCACACAGCGGTTTAAAGACGATAGCGCGCGCAGTGATTATCCATAAGTACGAGTATAGCTCTACTGAATACAGGACGCGACTACTGCCAGTCAATTTGATACTCAACGAAGCCCTGGAAACGTCCAAAACCCACACCAAAACCTATATACTTTAATACTATCCTTTTTTTTTTTTAAAACGTAAACGTGTATAATAAATAAAAGAATTTCTCATAATGAAAACTAATAAAGTATTAACGATACTCAAGAGTTAAATAATTTATTCGATCGATTTTTATTTTTCTATAGTATAATTAAAAACTATTATTATCGAAATCGGGCAAGTACGTTTTCCAGAACGTAGAAAAGTGAATTACGTTAATTTTAATAATGATGATAAGAGACATAAGTTTGTACTTTGAAAATTAAGTAAAGAAAAAGTCAATAAGAGAAGAGCTGCTGAATTTAATTCATAAAACTAAACAAGCTAATAATCACCTTAACGTAAACTATCATTAATAATGTTATTTATTAATTAACAACTTTTAAAGTGTATTTTTGAAGGTAATTCGTAAATCAATTCTGTTTTCACATTCATAAGTGATTTCCTCTCCGGTGACCAGAGATGCGGTTCGGCGCCTTTTCGTTTTTTTATGAACCTGAAGTCTATCTCTGCCTCCACAAACTATAGTTTCGTAACAATCGTCCACAATCTACAATCTACCTGATATCAGATTGTATACAGTTGTATCCGTCTCAAAGTACAACTAAAATAAATACCTTACAGCGAAATTAACGATATCCTTAAATTAGTCGGTTATGAAAGAAAATCAAATGCGCACCGTCGTACCTAACGATCAGCGGGCATCCCGGCAACCGGACGACAAAAAAATAAAACAGTGCCCAAATAATTTGTGAAACAAACATAAAATGCATTAAAAGTCAGATGTTTTTTTCGTAATATGCTTTTATTTTTTATAGATATATATATATATATTTATTTTTTTGAGATGAAACTTATATCATAGTCGTTTTTTAAGAACGAAACACATTTACGCGTCTACATTTACAAATGTCCACAGTCCGGCCGCGACTCGGCGAGCTCTCGCACTCCACGCCCCAACGTAAAACCTATATCCTGGACGAGCACACTATAACATCGTTTGTCTCACATAACGTTCACACCAACACTAACATAAGATCAACCAACGCAATTCTAAACAGACTTAGTTGATTGCAAACCGCTACCGTCGTGCTCTCATTTTGACGATAATCGAACAGGGATTGCGTTAACTTAAAAATCGTAAGAGACTTCTGTGCGCTTAGTGCCAGTTTCGTAACGTACTCGATAGCGTAAAAGTTAACCCAATTTTGTATGCAGTTCGGACAGCGCCCCTAGCGGCAAACGTACGCAAACGATCCCATTCAAATTTGAGCTAAATAACTCAACAGTCGATAAATTAAAGTTTATTTTTAATCATTCATATCGTTAAATGAATCGTTTCGTTCACTTCAAAAAACTTACAGTTCGATCAAACGACGTTTAAAAATGTCATTTCATACATTTCATTATTCAAATTTACAGTTGGAACAGCGCCCCTAGCGGCAAACGTACGCAAACGATCCCATACAAATTTGAGTAACTTTTACGCTATCGAGAACGTTAAAAAATACGCACTAAACACACTGTTCACAATTACCCTGGTTGACCATTATTAGTAGCCCGGCGTTCGCTTGGCGGCTAGTCGGAGGGCGCGGCCACGTCGAGCGGGTCCGGTTCCGGCTCGGGCTCGGTGCGCGAGAGCATGTACTGGCGGTGCGCGTACTTGTTGAACCGTCGCTTGGCCATGAACAGCGTCGCGATAGTGCGCGGCGCCAGGCGGACGGCGGCCGCGCGCGACGTTATCCCGCCGCGCCGGCACTCGCCGCACGTGTAGTCCAACACCTTCAGCACCGACACCGTCGTCCTAACGCACTCTGTCGACACACACACACCCCCCAACGTTACACATCCGCAGACGACGCGCGTACTCACAGCAACTTCATAAAAGCTTTGCATTCATCGCGATTTTGTCATTTAAATAAAGAATAGTTTAAAAAAAACTAAAAAAATACGCTTTTATAAAAAATCCTTGAAAATAAATTTTAATTAAATATAGTGTAAGAAAAAATGATTTTAATTTATTGTAAAAAAAAAGCGTGAGGTGCATAGTATCAGTAGTTATAAATATTTTATGACCCGATATGAGTAGAAGGGTTATTTTGATAATATTCTGAAAAGCACCCTACGCTTTTTTTTTACAATAAAATCATTTTTTCTAACATTATTTTTAATTCAAATTTATTAAAATTTATTTTCTATTTTTTAGTTGGATTTTCTATAAAAGCGTATTTTTTTAGTTTTTTTAAACAATTATTTTATTCCTTTAAAAATACACAATGTTGATTATTAATTGAGGTTGACCCAAAAAATCGTTACGAATGTAAAGTTTCATCGGACGAGCCCAGCCACACGGGCCGTATTCATATCGTTCACACCTACACCTAAACCGCGCTGCACACACTCGCACTCAGCGATGATCGGTGCATTATTTTCATATAACGCGGCTCAACAATTTCTCTACCAGCTAAAGTCTAGGCTATAAACGCTGCGTTGTGACGTCATGCTCGCCTACAAATTCTAGTAAAACCTTTCTAGAAGAAAGCTCCTTCATAATAGTCTTAATGCATATTCGTAGCGTATTTGTTTTTGAAGTATTTTACAAATGGCCACAATAATAGGAAATAAACGAATGCATATTATATAAATAAATAAATAAAAACGCAAGCACATTTTTTTCTAATCTGGAAGATGACATGATAACCGATATAGTTAAATGAGTATTTATGGAAACGAACCAAGCATGAGAAAGGAAGAAATTACGTTCACACTTTAAGCATGTGTTAGAAAACCGTGAAAACAATAATTAAAATGTGAACACAAAATTCTCCCGGCACGAACAAGAAAATGCAATGACAAGCAGAACAAACAAGCTGTACACTGCACATAAAACAATAAATAAAAACAATTAATTTTTAAATAATTTTGAATTTGAATTTTTTCGAACATTACATTCGAATGATACTAGATGAGATATATAGGTTGCATAAGTTGCAATAGTTATTGTTTTACGTGTCGTCGTGTGGCGTTTGGGTTGCGGGGGCAGGCGCAGTGCGTTTCTACTGGTTGTTGGTTTGTTTGTTTGTTTGTTGTGTGACGTACCTTGATGCAGTTGCCTATCGCAGAGCTTACATATGACGAGCTGCATAGTCCCCTTGGGCCCGACGAACGAGCGATCGCACAGAGGGCAGTAGCGACCGATGCGATACGCCCTACACACACATACGGACCGTNGGCGTTTGGGTTGCGGGGGCAGGCGCAGTGCGTTTCTACTGGTTGTTGGTTTGTTTGTTTGTTTGTTGTGTGACGTACCTTGATGCAGTTGCCTATCGCAGAGCTTACATATGACGAGCTGCATAGTCCCCTTGGGCCCGACGAACGAGCGATCGCACAGAGGGCAGTAGCGACCGATGCGATACGCCCTACACACACATACGGACCGTACGCGCAACCACCGGAACACAGAAACACGCCATTAGTTAACAACACCGGCCGGCATTACGACACACGCTTCGGCTCAACGATGCCTTCATTACTTCTCTTCGATACGCTCTCAACTATTGTTATGTTATTCGATTATTGTTATAGTATCATATATTTTAAGTGTGTGCGCGTGTGTCACATATGAGACCTATAAAATCAAAGGCAGCTAAACGCCTTAATGTCGTAAAATGGATTAACAATGGCGCTATCTTGTTTAGTTAGTTGGACACGCTTTAGTGTTTTTATGTTATAACAAATACAGCTAAATCTCTAACAAATTCAGTTGATTTTTTTTATTTTTACTCTACTAAATACTAATAAACGAAGTTTTACGAATTAAAATTTAGATTATTAGTAATATTCTCATTCTTTATAAATCTGCTTTAAAATAAAGAATATCGTAGCTATCCGAACAGTTATTTCAGCTTCTCAAACCGGGAGTGTTGCTATCACTGGCCCTAGCAAGAGCAGTACTTCGATGGATCGGGAGGATCCGTAATGAAGTGTTTAGGGCCGATTTTTGTAGTTTACCTGAATATTTGACAGACTTGGATTTAGCTGGCTTTGATTTTATAGGCCTCATATATACATAGTACACATAAAATACTTTATAAACACATAGATAAATAAATACAGGAAATAATAATAGTGCTTGTGTTGTTTGTAGTATTCGATATCATGAAATAGATACATTGTTATCATACTGTAGATCAATCGAAGAAAAGTAACGAATTCGGTGTTAGTAAATAGAATGCCTGTGAAAATGAAATGGATTTCTACGCCCATTGTTAGTTAAGTGAGTCGGTGAGTTAGTCGGATTAAGAGCAGTGGGATGATGCGTCGACACCCATTGTCAATGATGAAAACTAAGAGATGCAGTAGATACATTGTACACATCTCTGTTGTTCGAGTACCGAATCTAATTAAAAAAAACTTCGATACAAAATGTATATTAATAACAATGAAAATTATATAGAAACAGAAAGCAAAGTTAAATTTTACATATACATTTTTTTGTAAATCACATTAAATCAATCTTTCGCGATAACTGCTTTCTGAAAATCAAACTTTGCCAGTAAATTGAAGAAGATTATTTGCGCACGTTTTGTAATATTTTGTATCATTTAAAATAGTTTAACATTAACCATTTCCTATTATCAGATATTGTGATAATTGAAAAAAATTATTTAAATTTACATATAAGCGTATATGGGCGCTTTTTCTAAAGTCATCATCATCGCTATTGAAGTGCGTTAACAATCTTTGAAGAGAAATATATTGTGGCATGCTACTTATATGGAAATGATACCAAAATTTGTGCTGTGTAGCATGAGGAGTCATTCTGCGGGGGGACAGAAACTTACGAACGTAATGCTAAAATTGGTATTCACGAAAATTAAAATCGTTACTGCTATACAGATGGATCGATCCGATAGATTTTTATTTATATTCATAATTTAATCTGTCAGGCTACTTATTTGTAGATACATTAAAAAAATTGACATCAACATGCAAGTAGTAATGACAGGTGCTTTTGTTAAATCGTTCTTAAAGAGTGAGCGTTTAAACGAATCGATTAAAATTCAAATATTCAGATAATCGATTTTAGACTCGATTAAATCGATTCGATCACGCGTCCGTTTCGAACACTATCACAATAACAAAAACAGTTATACACAATTTACGCATTACTTTCACAAACATCGCTACGAGATGATCGATACCATAGACAAAGCGGATGTCGACAGAGCGAATTGCGTTCGGACGTGACATATAAAATGGAATCGTGTTAGTTCACATCAAAACACGCACACGAGATGACTCGAGCACATGGATCACCAGCTAGTTTTGTTACGCAAACATTAATTACACATAAATCATTTAACGGTTCTGTATAAAACTGTGTACTTTTTATTTTATTTGTCAGCGCGTCCCTCTTATAAAGTCGTCTCGTACTTTCAACGATATTTGGTTCACATTTTTTTGGCGCATCTCAGGGTTCTACTTGAAAAATAATACGTCATTATTATAACACTTGTGGCGTTAATGTTATTGTCTTTAACAATTCCTGTATAATAAAGTTTTTTTTATTATTTTTTTATTGTTTTACGTAACCTAAGTCGTTTGAGATTGTATTAATAAAAATACATTCTATTTTAGTAGAGTTTCAGTTTTTTAAATTAAACTGTTTGGTTCGGCTTAAGATTTTTCATATTGCACAATTAGAATTACAATTCGCCACTCGATGTCTGGGAATCTCCTTTCTTAATACAATTTTGGTCATCCTTTCCATAAATTTTGTATAAAAAAATTCAACATCAGTTATCGAGTGCCGAAGAACGTTGATTGAAGATTGTTATCCATTTGTTCTTTTAATGAGATATATAAATAACAGTAAGAGTTAAAGAAAAATATTAGAGCAATATTAATTCATTTCACTATCAAAACAAGAATAACAAAATGGGTTTTTATCACATCATAAATAAGATTGATAATCGATAATTAAAGAAATAACCAATTATTATTTAGTGTTAAGTTTACACTAGGATTCGGATCCTAAAGCAGATGATTCTTTCTAGAAAAATATTAACCTGAAACGCGTTCACGAACAACATCCAAAATGTAGGAATAATTTGGCGAAATAAAAATTAAATTTATTTTATATATTTATGTAAATGCAATTGTGACGAGGCGTTTTGTAAAACCGCACTAATAATTACTATAATCCCGCTTTCTGTCGCTACAATCGAATCCAGAAATCTCGTGTCGAATTTTTATCTATGGCCATTAAACTATTTGACCATGTGACCATTTAACTCTAGCTAGCTAATTTAAGTCATTATTCGATTTACAGCGACCACAAAAATTACAATTTCTAAGTTAAATCTAAATGAACAATATAGATGAAAATATTGTTTTTTTTTTAAATTCAAATGTATTTTTTTTTTTTTGTAAAAACTCATAAACATCATAATAGATATTATTATTTTGAATCTAATATTATGAAATTATTAACTGTGAATTTAGTGTGAGATGAATCATTTCTGATTCTCTAGTGCAATCGTTACATTTTATTGAAGCAACGTAATTGTGGTGATAACAATCAACAATCAACAACAAAAATATATTAAAATATCGCTCAGGCATCGATCTGATTTCTAGTCACATATTGTGGGAGTATGTATTTTTTTTGTTGTCAAAAAACTATAATTTTGCTTTGACCATCCACAATATTACTATGCAATTGCGTAAATCTATATATTAAGAATAATAGCGTATAGTCGACGGTACCAAGCCGAGCCTGGGGCATTGTTCTTCAAGGTTTTGTCGGTGAGCAAAATAGAAAAAAATCTCGAATCTAACAAGTGTGATCGGGAACCGTACTATAAGTTCACTGATAGACTGATGGTCTCTATGGTAAATGGACACCAAAAATCTAACAAAAATCTAACAATGTTGTTTGTTGAATTGTCCAACACTAGCTAACACCTGTCTATTGTCAGTGTTGTCATTGCGTTATCTATGATATTTTACACCGAAATCTTAGTAAGTCAATTATTTATGGGAGACGATAAAATGAATCGCGAATTGAATATCGAATATTACAATTGATTAATTCGAATAATCATCCGTCGCGTAGTAAATCATCGTTTATGTACCTTAGGGCGGATTCGACCAAACTTAAATTTAAACTCGAGTAACTATACGAGGAATAACCTATTCCATGATTTTAATCTCGAGTAAATTCATAGTCGTTTTTCCACGTATACTTGCGCTAGGAATAACAATACGCGAATAGCAGAGTGAATGGTGAACAAAAATAAAATCCGGCAAATAAATGTTGTTGTTCAACGGCATAGTGTAAGAGCATACAAATCGTCAACTCGATTTTGCCGTATTTTAGTGTGAAAAAGTAGCTGTTGTGTAAGATATCCAGCTGTCAAACGTATTATTTTTATTTCTTGTTTGTTTGAGGGAATTGTCAAGTTTTGTCGTGTGGTTTTATCTTTTTTCGTTTAAACGTTGCATTCAGACTATTAATAATCATTTAGTGCATTGCGTTGACTTGAAATTAAAACAGAATAAATATTTATGAAATGACAGAAATCAGATGTTGGACTGACAGACGCCATTACTTTATTCTAGGAATAGCTCCGTTATTCCGTGCGAAACGGCGGTATAGTAACAATTCCCGAATAGGCCCACTATTCTTAGAATTGTAGTTGGTAAAACGTAAAATTGATTTACTCTCGATTAACTGACGAGTTATTCTAAGAATAAGATTTACTCTTGTTTGGTCGAATCGACCCTTAGGCAATTAGCTCTCATTATAAATCCGTAATTGAGATTCTAGCGTTGATTTAATTGGCTAGTATTTTGTCGTTGCAAAATTGAAATTTCCTGTGTATAAAATGTACTGTTCGAGAAAATCTAATAAAACTACCTCCTGAAAAAAAATGTCAAATATTTTTTTAGCACATAGGATACTTTGATCTACAATAAAATGTAAACCGACACTTAGATTTTTTAAGATTGACGCGTACTAAAGTGAACTATTTCGATTTGCACATAGGAGTTTAAAACTTTCATAATATATGAAAACATAATTTTGGCTCAAAATGCCATATAGATTTTAAATTTGGAACGACGATTTAAAGGTGAAATCAGATCGACGGCCGAGGGGGGAGCCGCGTGCCGGCGTGGGGGAGGGGGTACGGACCTGGCGCAGGGCGTGCACAGCGAGTGCGAGTACACCTTGTGTCCGCCGGGGCCGCGCTTGGTCTGGTGGTGCCACTCGGGGGCCGCGTCCCCCGCCGCGCCCCCCGCCGCCGCCGCGCCCGCCGGGGACCGCGCGCCGCACGACTTGCAGATGGCGCACTCCACGCAGTGCCACCGACCTGAAACGTATCAGTTTATATATGAACACGTTCAATGAAAACCAGTCAGTATTGTTACATAAGACTAATTAAACTCTAACGGGACTAGTTATTTGAAAGCGATGGACTGTGTAATATATATGTAGTATGTTAATTATTTGTTTTATATGCGCTTCGAAATCTTTAATTTTAGTTTCCTCTATATGGTTGCGAAGAGTACAACATTTATTTATACATAATTTTATAATGATTATAGCCATGTAACTCATCAATCACCCTATAGACGCATGTAATCAGTGCAAGAAAAAATAAAATTCTTAAGATTACCGATGACAAGATAAATACTATAAAAATGTATGCGCAGGTTAGAGAAGACAGCCATACTAAGGAGTGTTTTGAAAATGACCGAAGCTTAAAGCCACATTGACTTGATAATGAATAGAGGTTTGCTTGCAGTTACCGGTGGGCACTTCCGGTAGGCCGACACAGTAGGAGTGGAAGCCGCGGTCGCAGAGGTCGCAGAAGAGCATCTTGTCGTCGTCGGCGGGGCGGCTGCACTGGCCGCACGTCTTGCACTCGGCGCACTGCCACGGGTACTCGCGGCACTTGCGGATCGTGTCCGGGCCCAGCTCCACGCAGCCGGGGTGCACTGCGGACGAACGCGCAACACGTATCGCATTACTGTCCCTCCGCTGTATTCGCACTTGTAACACTTAATATGTATGTAAAACTTTGAAAACTCAATGTCTTCCACAATATTGCTGATGTTATAAATAACATGGATTAAGTCCTTGGAGTCATGCATGAGTCCATGTGACTGCGGATCGTAATTTAGGATGTCACCTTAGAATACCAATTTAAGAGTGTAAAATGTTAGATTTTATTTTATTGTATCATGTGTTATTGTATAATATCCTGACGCGCGATGCTTACTTAGGTACAACTTGGTTAGATTACTTAAGATCAAATAAAATCAAATGAAAAAGAGGGGGGTGACAGCTTGTACGAAAACTATAGACTCAGCTTGGCTCGCAGCCCAATCCAATGAAAAAGCATATGAGTCGTCTATTATCAAAGGCGGCAATCTGTACATTTGGACAAAAATTTTTTATTAATATGTCAATACAGATTTATTTGAATATAATCGTCTCCTTCAAAGAATACGGTTCAAAACCTGCATTAAAAAAAGGTTAATAGTTAACCTGTTATTTATCTAAGATGTCGTTCCGAAGAGTTTTGTGACTGCCAATGGAATACAAAGTCAATAATTCGTTTTTCTGATTTACCAATCATTGTCCAAAAGTCAGATTGCCGCCTTTGATAATAGTCGACTCATATAGGACATTCAAGAAAATATCACTCTAGACACGAAGAGCTGTGGTTATTTCATAAATCGTTCCTTTTTCAATTTATAAACCAAGGATATAAATGAATATGCCATTTCGAAAAGGTTACATCTCTAAAAATGTAAAATGTTCAGGAAATGAAAAAATACTGATTATTTTCTAAAGCAGTGTAAAATTTAAAATATTAACTTTTGAGATATATTTTAGTGTTAGTTAGCAATTGAAAATTACTGGAATTATTATAAAATGGGTGTAGGTAAGCCTCAAAACTACATGTATGTATATGAAAAAACGTATTTGACAAAATATGCGACATGTGCCCTTTTCGAAATTGCATATCCAAATATAGTTTCGCACCGGGTCGAGTGTAAGAACTGTAGTTAATAAAAGCGTGCTCACGTTTCGCGTTGCAAGTAGCGCAGACGAGGAACCGCTCGTGCGTGTGCTTCCTGTTCCCCTCGAGGCGCAGCTTGCACGCGCGGCACGTGTCCTCCACCTCCGCGGGCTCTAATTCTTTCTCCTTCTCTTTTTCTTTTTCCTTCTCCGCTTGACTGCTGCGTTTCACTTTACTCACTCTTTTGCGCTGTAGTATACAGAAATGGGTTAATTATGAATTTGATTAAAACACTTTACTTTTTTTATAGTCTGTCTGTTTATTATGTATTTCATTTCTTTACGTTTGGAAAACTAAGATATAGCACACTTAGATAAAATACATACATACATATTGCGTTCAGTATAAATCTTCTAACTCAAATATCGTACACAACATTTGTCTGGGCCACTCTCCAAAACGGCTAAATTGACGGGATTTTATTTAAAATGTCTTATATACAATAATATAGGAAATTTTTTATCACATATAATTAGATTTCATGCATAAAAATTTAAATCTTTTAAACAGTACATACTACTTATATTTTAATTGATATTTATTTATTTCAGTCTATAATAAGTTCTTAGAATGAAATATTTATCAGGAAAGTAAGGCTTTGTCACTGAAATAGTTTTTTTTTAATTTACCTAGACATTTACTCTTTACTGAAACTACCTATACAACAGACATTTTAGACGTTTCAATGATCACAAAATATTAATGAATGAACCATCCTAATTTCGTTGTCAGGTACGAATGTTCAATAGATAAATAAAATTACATGTTATGGATGCCAGCATGGGCCATTATAAATTTTGGTGTGTAAGTTTGGAGAAAAAAATTTTTTTTTTTTTTTGTACAGAACTGTGTGTGTGTGTTGAGTGCCCTGCCTTAGAACATTGCAGGTCAGTTTCAAAACTTATGTTGAATGAGATATTGTTTTGTTTTATACTTTATAGGTATAATAATTACAGGTATTTCATATACATTACAAGCACAAAGTCGTGTATACATACAAGCAAATTTTCCAATTATATTTGGTTCTGTAAATAGTGTAGACCTTTGTTTAGGATGCTTTTTTTAATAATTGAACTAAAAACTTTTTCTTTTATTGTCCTTGTAGGCAGACGAGCATACGGCCCACCTGATGGTGAGTGGTTACCGTCGCCCATGGACTTTAGGAATGCCAAGGACAGATCCAAGCTGCTGCCTACCGTAAAAGCTGTGAGAATTAATTTTTGAGAAATAAGCAAAATAAACGACTTAAAATCACCTTGGCTTGTTGCGTGTGTGAGTCAGAGTGCACACTGGAGTCAGAGGCCGAGCCCGACTCCGGTTCGGACTCCGAGCTGCACTCCGGGGACACGCTCGCCGGCGGTGCCGCCAGTACTGTGTTCAGTGGGAAGTACCTTTGGGAAAATGTTCAAATACATTTAAAAATTTACTCACTTACATGGTATCTGAATTGCTTAGATGGGTGGAAGAGCTCACAGCCCACCTAATGTTAAGCGGTTACTGGAGCCTATAAACATCTACAACGTAAATGCGCCACCCACCTTGAAATATAAGACTAAGGTCTCTAGTATAGTTAGAACGGCTGCCCTACCCTTCAAACTGAAACGCATTACTGTTTCACGGCAGAAATAGGCAGGGTGGTGGTACCTACCCGTGCGGACTCACAAGAGATCCTACCACCAGTAAAAAATAAATAAAGAATTCAAAATTGCTGGAATACAAGACATTGTGTTCAAAAACAACTTAATAGTATTATGGGGTATTAGATATCAAGGTATAGTTTTGTGATAAAAGTTTCAAAACATCAGATCAGGTGTATGATACAATTCAATAATAGAAACACTATTTATGGATAGACTAAGAATGTTTTTTTTTCTGAAGATGTTCAACGCTAATTCCATACCTCTTACTACTTAATCATTTGTTAAAAATTCAACTGTTAATGATACATTAATTATAAATCTTTTAAAATTAATATCCCGTTAATTTATTTTAATATTCAATATGCTGGTCTTGTTTTATTTTTTTAAACAGTTGGCCTTGGTAGACCTATTGGCATTTGATATGAAACAGTTACCATGATGGGACGAGCAAGAATCAGTTACCTAAGCTGTTCAGGCGTATAGATTCTGTATGCGTGTTGGTACTGTCCAGGCAGCAGCGCGTGCGGGTAGAAGCCGGCGGGGGGTCGCACGTGGTGCGCGGGTCGCGGGGCGGGGGGGCGGCGCCGGTGCACCGTCATGCTCTGCAGGTCGACGCACGCCACGCTGCGGCTGGCATTCATGCGCGCGTTCCACTCGCTGGCCGACGCTATCGCTGCAGCCGCCATATCCTGTACACAACGATGCCGAATATGAGGTTTTTTTTTTTTGTTGCTTAGATGGGTGGACGAGCTCACAGACCACCTGGTGTTAAGTGGTTACTGGAGCCCATAGACATCTATAAAGTAAATGCGCCATCCAACTTGAGATTAGTTCTAAGTTCAAACCGAAACGTATTACTGCTTCACGGCAGTGTGGTGGTAACTACCCGTGCGGACTCACAAGAGGTCCTACCACCAGTAAACGTACGAACTATTACTCTTTTGTGTTTAAGTTAACGTTTACTTAAAATAATATCAGGGGAGTACATTAAAATACCTTCCGCTTTTGACATACTTGTGCCCATGTTATCATACGCTCAAATATAATAGAGACCTTAATTGAAATTGTTTTTTTATTTATGAAAAGTTAATAATTTTAATCAAACTCTCGTAATCGTAATAATCGAAAGCGAGGTAAATTAATTATATATTTCACTAGCACTGACACTAAATCGGACATTTTTTATACTTTTATCTGTATTTTTTGTTCTTCTGAGGTGACAGGAACTACTTAACTAATTTTAAAGATACTTGTGAATGTGATATATAAAATAAATAATAACTGTTCTCTTTGGCAGTTAAGCCCTCTTATCGTATTCCCACATTTCCTCGTGATACTGACTTTTGATAAGCTTTCACTAAAATCGATGCTATAGTCTTTCGGATTCGAATTAATCATAAGTTTTGAAGTCAGGTCACACTTTAACACTGGGATGTTTTGTTTTATTACTGTTCTTGGATGATTAGATTAACCATTATGATTAAGTTTATAATACCTGTCTCAACTTCTCAGGGTCGATTTTAGGTCCTTCCGGTTTGTGATCAGAAGATTTTTCTGATTTTACATCACTTTTTGTCAGTTTATCTTCCATCTTCACTTCAGTTACTATCTCTTCTGGTTCAGTGAGTTGTCTTTCCCGCTGGTATGCACGATATTCCTCATACTTATGTGGATAATCTGATAGCATGATATCCAAGACTTCGCTCGCATCCACTGCTGTTATACCTGTGGATAATTATTTTATTTTTCTAATGAAAATTGATATTTTTAAGTTTTATTAAATTTAAGTCCTTGTCACACTTTATTGCAACGGATTACAGCAATCACATTATGGTTCATAAGCTAATAGACCAATCTAAACAACGAACAAAAAAAATACTCGAATGTTCCCTGAAGTGACAGTAACAATTTTAGTTATATTCTGTTGGTACAACCACACACTTAGAATTAAAATAAACAACGATACGTAATTGTAAGAAGTCACTTATACACAAAAAGTTTATTTTAAAAAAAAAGTTGATTTTGCTCTGAAGTTTTAGTATGATGCTTGAACAATTTATTGTAGCAAGTAGTGGAGAGACAAATTATCAGGATAATATATTTTATCAGGATTTCAGTATTTGTTCCTTGTTTACTGTTTACTGATAGTAAACATTACCTAAGTCGCATAGAGCTTCTGTAGCCAATCTTTTTGCTAAAACATAATCCTTTTCGTCACCAACGATGGATCTCCGTTTTAGTTCAGGATATCTTCTTTTGAAGCTCTTCACGCCAAGGAACATCGCCACCTGCTCTTGTATCATCATGACCTGGTAGACAAATTGTAAACGTAGGATGATATTTTACGAAGTGGTCTAGAATCGCAATTATTTTTCACATAATTAATATACTGGTGTAAAATACACCCTCTCTTAATCCAGATACGTACAACTGATCTGGGCATATTTCAGTAGTAAAACAGTCGTTTACTGCAGTCATTAAGTGACAGTTTAGGTCATTAAGTGATAGTTTTAGTTTAAAAAAATGGTTGTTTCTTTATTTATTATAATATATTTAAAACCAGTTTTGATTTGGGCATGAGAAAGACAATCTTAAGATATATTTTTAAGGCCCAGACAGTTTTATTTGATTACCTGAGGTTCACTATTTCCAGGATGTGGCCAAATGTATTCCTTCACATCTGCTGCTGTCCATTGCTTATTACTGAAATGAAATAAAAATGAATTAATAATTTATTTTCTGTTTAATAAAATTAGTATTCTTTATTTTATCTTTTTCATAAACTGTGAATAATTTATAAATTCAAAATCTATCTGTCTATAAGCCCAAAAACGTCCACTGCTGGATATAGATAGGCTTCCCCCAAGGCTATCCCTATGCTTTTACCTTACTTAATTTAATCTATACATGTATTAATAAAATATAGTTGAAATTAAAATAGAAACATATTTAAAATATTTTTCTCTCAATTACCTGTCAAACAAGTCTGCAAATTTTGACTTCTTTAATTTGCTACTCTCATTTGTTAAACTTTTGATTGAGCTTTGTGAATCCTCATCCAGAAGATGTGAAGGTCTGAAAATTTAATTAAATCAATGAGTTTAGACCTGTATAAACTAAAATTGAATTATTTTTTCTTTGTGAAATCTATAAATTTTTGCTCACTTGGCAGGCGTTGCGTTGTCGTCCATCATGCATGTTTCTTCTTCAAAGAGTTGCACGGTGGTCGTCGCGGGGCCGCAAACACGACCGTAAATGCCCAGGGTTTCCTTTGGAACACAATTAATTTTCTCGTTGAAAATTTGAAATAATGTAAGATGGAATAACAGGAAGCTGATCATACCTTCATATAGACGGCGCCGCGGCCTCCTCCTCTCCCCCGCGCCCTGGAACGTGGCGTGCGACCGCGCGGTGTGCGGCCCCCTCGAGAACCCCGGCCTCGGCCCGGCGTGCTCTCTGGCCGTACAGTCATCTCATCTAGTGTCACCGCTTCGAGTACCACCTTAGGTTCGGGCTCCACCGAACCACGTCGGCGACTCGACAATGNTCATACCTTCATATAGACGGCGCCGCGGCCTCCTCCTCTCCCCCGCGCCCTGGAACGTGGCGTGCGACCGCGCGGTGTGCGGCCCCCTCGAGAACCCCGGCCTCGGCCCGGCGTGCTCTCTGGCCGTACAGTCATCTCATCTAGTGTCACCGCTTCGAGTACCACCTTAGGTTCGGGCTCCACCGAACCACGTCGGCGACTCGACAATGGCGTAACACATCCTCCTGGCATGCGATCAAGTGCCTCAGTAAGACGCGGGAGCTTCACTCGTGAGCTGGTGGGATCGATCTCTTCGGTAGGGTTGTCGGTAGGATGAGTTGGGTTGGCAGCTAGCGATGGCTCGGCCTCGGCGCGCCTTCCACCTCGTCCGCGTCCTCGCCCTCCTCGCGGTTTCGTCACTATTGAAGGACGCTCCCTGTACGGTGACATTAACTTTGAAAATAACTGAAAAATTTCGTTAACAATCTTGTTAAAAAAAATCTCACCTCGTCAACCGAAGTGAACGTTGCGGTCGTTCTTCTAACGCCGTCACTGGGAGTGTAACCGGTTTGGCTCCTTCCGAGGTAGGCAATTTACGGGGTCGACCTCGTTTCTTCGGTTGGGGCGTGAATTCTTCAGGCCTGATGGCAATGCTGCTCTCGTTTGCGACGTTTTCTGAAATCTTAGAAGTGTCGACTTCGAGAGGATCCTGTGATGCTTCGTCGGTAGGAATGCTGTTATCTCGAAAATCCGAATTCTCATTAATTAACATCTCCTGAACTTTGGGATGACAATTTTCACTCACAGATTCGGTTACATCCGCCATACCACTTACTGGCGGATCAGAAATAACTTCTGGATTAGTCATCACAGATTTTATTGAATTATTACTATCAATTAATGAAATTGACTGCATTTGCTTTGCCTGTAAATTTGAGAGAATATTGTGTAATTTAGAATTTCCATTTTTTGCACAATTTTCATTGTTGAGTATTGAATGATTAACAGATCTTGGTGACTGTTTGATTTCTATGCTTTTTGTAGGAGACGTTGGTGATATTTTGGATGCAACAGGTGTTATTGTTAAAGATTTGTTACTTGTCAGGAGCTGCTCTAGTTTAAGACGCTTATTGTCTAGTATAGAAATTTCAGTATCTTTCATTTGTGGAGGGCTTGATTCTGATGTAGATCTTTTTCCTGTATTTCTTTTAATAATTGGTGACTTTTCAACACTTTCTACAATCCTAGAGCTTCGTAATCTTTTACCTACAGCCACAGTAGGTGAATCTGGAGTATTTTGTCTACGTTTGCTATTTGTAGTATATCTTTTTGAGCTTTCTTTTTCACTACTTTTTTCTTGTATATTTTCTATGTAGCTTTTATGTGGAGAGTCAGGTCTTTTTGTCTCTTCAGTAATTATTTTTGCTGAAGGACCATGATCAGTCTTGTTTATCTTCAAAATTATTCTTGGTGAATCTTGTCCAGAGCTTTGTGTCACTACTTTTTCTGATATACTTATTTCTAATGGCTTAGTTAAATTTTCATTAGATTTTTCACAGATCCCTTGATTCACAAATATGTTTTCTTCAGTTAATTTTCTGTTTTCATTAATATTGATGCTATGAGTTGAAATAATTTTCTTTTTATCATTATAATTAATACTGTCACTGTCATTACCTTTTGTTGTAGCTTGGGGAATATTACAATTACTGAAATCTTTTCTAAATGTTAATTGGGATTCTTGTTGATCTGCACTAAGACAATTCACAGTACTTCTGTGTGATAATTCTATATTTTCAATTGGTTCTTTTGTATTTTCTAGCAATTTTTTTAATAATGTACAATTTTGTAAAGATGAGGCTATTGATTTTTGTTTAAAAGTACCACTGGTACCTACAGGTGGCTCACCATATGTTGAAATGACATTAAATTTTTGAGAAACTTGCTTCTCAGTGAACAAAAATTGCTGTTTAGGTTCTGGGTGATTTTCTTTTGTGATACTTTGAGTTGTAATTGATGATGTTACGGGAACATGCTTCACAATGCTATCATGGGTTGACAAGTCTAATAATAAATTTTCATTCTTTGAATGTATATTAGGGATATTTGAAAGGCCATCGTCAACATTTATTGTTACACAATTGTGCAATCCAAGATCCCTGTGTTCTTCAATTTTTCCTTTTTGAACAAGATCAGTCTTTGAAATATCAGATGAATATGGCTCTTGACTACAGGTGAGTAGGTTTTCTGAAAAGTCCCCTTCAGATCTACTCTCTGACATCTCTGTACTATGTTTAGAAAGTGAAAAATGAGTATTAACATTATTGCAAAGGCTGTGTTCCCCTTTAACATTTTCTTTAGATGCTGTTTCAGCAACGGCTTTCATGTTAATTTTCATAACTATTGGAGGGTTTTTACTACAAACCTCTTCTTTATTTTCATCATGACCTATTTCATTGACATCAGACTTGGTTACAGGTTTAATATTTAACTTAGTAACTACAGGTACACTAGAAACTTTTGAATCAGAACTTTTCAAGCTCTCTTTCTTAGATGCATTTATTTCTTCTGGTTTTACCAATGGTTTTATGTTTAGCCTTGTTACAGTTGGAATGCTTTGTTCATTAGTTTTGTGCAATCTGGAGTTCTCATCAAAGTCAGCTGGTTTTATAATAGGTTTTATGTTTAACTTCGTAACAACAGGTATATGATCTGCATTATCATCACTTGAGTTCCCAGTCTCGGAGGATTGGTTCTCTGAATCTTTTGAGATATCTTCTTCCAATGGTTTAACTATAGGCTTAATATTAATTTTAGTAACAACAGGTACACTATCTTTATTTGTATCAGCATTCAATCCATCACAGTCTTTTTCATCTGAAGAATTTTCTTCGGGGTTTTTTATTGGTTTAATATTTAGTTTAGTTATTTTAGGTACATTTTCAACATTAGAATCTATATTATCATTATCTTTAGGTTTTAACACAGGTTTTATATTTAATTTTGAAATAACAGGAACTTTTTCTTCTACAATATTAGAGGTTTCTCCACAATCAAGTTTTAACACTGGTTTAATATTTAACTTTGTTATTATGGGAATTTGTTCTGCGACATCACTAGTAAAAGATTTTTTAAATGTTTTAGATGAACTGTCAACATCCATTTTTGTGATGGGTTTAATGGTAATTTTAGGCACATGTGAACTGTCTTTATAGTCAGGACTCCCACAATAACTTTCAGATGTAATTTTTAATTTGGGAATTTCACTTTCTTTTATTGCACCATCAGGAGATTTTAATGGTTTGATTGTCAATTTTGGACTCAAAGGTTGACTATCGGTTTTTGTAACTGTTTTTATTGTTAGCTTAGGTATTTTTTCTAGTCTCTTTTCATCTGATTGACTGGTTATAAGTAATTTTAAGTTGGTTTCCTGAATTTCAGTATCAGTGTTCTGTAAACTTTTTATTGTAAATTTGGGTACGTTTTGATCAGTATAAAATTTCCCTTCACTTTCAGTACCAACTTTTCCCAATCGTATAGTTACTTTTGGAACATCTTCTGAACCATGATCAGACGCTGATGCATGATCTGAAGTACTGGTTGTTTCATCATTTTCAGAGTATTCTGATTCTGATATCTCACTGCTACTTGATTGTCTGTGAGAATCATTAATCTTTTCTGGTGGTTTGAGGATAGGTTTGATGTTTAATTTGGTTATGGAAGGGATTTGTAAACTTTCTGTTTTGTGATCACCTTTAACAGCAGAATGAGTTTTTTTCTGGTCACTCTGTGGTTTGGGGATTGGCTTAATATTTAGCCTTGTTACAGATAGAATCTGTTGATCATTTTCTTCATCTTTAACATAGTTTGATGAAGTTTCATGAATTTCACTCTGTGGTTTAAGTATTGGTTTGATATTAAATTTTGTCACAGTTGGTTTTTCTTGTTCATCTTCAGCTCTCAAGAAAGACTGCTCGTCTGTTCTAATTGATTTTATTGTAACTTTAGGAATTGGTGACTTTACTTCTTCAGGTGGCTTGATTCCTAATTTAATTGTTAATTTAGGAACCTGTTTACATGGTTCCAATTCAGCTATGTGTTCCATTTGAACTTCTGCCCGGTTCTGATCATTTAAATTTGCAATCTCTGTATCCGGCAAACATACATTTAATTTAATAGGTGGTATAATTATTTTTTCTTCTTGTGTGAGACTGCTGTTTTCTTTTGTTATGACTTTAGCATTTAAAGTTTCTTTGTTAGAAGTTGAAGCCACATCCACAATTAGCTGATTGTGTTTATTAGATGAGGTTTCACTTAGACCAGTTAGTACCTCAGACACTGCATTAAGAGATACACTCTCATTTTTGTCATTTTCATTTTCTCTCACATCATTTACATTGAAGGATAAAAAATCTGGAGCAGATCCATATTTTGGTTCAGCATTCAAATTTGCTTCTATAAACATATTCACTGCTATTTCAGATTTTTGTATTTTTTGTGCTTCACAATAATCTAATGAAACATCATTAACATCATTAGTTTGTGAAGGACAATCTTCTGATTTGTTTACATTCAATGAATCTGTAGATTTTAGTGGCTGCGAAGTTTCTAAATTACATGGTATATCTTTAGTAATTTCACTTATTAACACTGTTCCAGAAGATGTAGGTTGACATTGCTCCTTCTCCACTTTAAATTGTTGCAGGTTCTCAACAATACTTTCTTTGTCTTTTAAAACAGGTTTTTGCCTAATGAGTTTAATTTTTTTAGGAGAACCCGCCGGAATTTCAATTTTGCTGATACTAATCTCATTTAAAACACTAACCTCAGGTCTCAGAACTTCATGAACAGACTGATTGGAATCTGAAGAACTAGTTACATCCTTGGGTACATTTTCACTTACACTTACAATAGTATTAATATTAACAGATTTCAAGTCCACACTGGAAGATACTGTGCAATCAGAACGCCGATCACAACGGGCTGGCCTCACAAGCCTTCGTCTCAAAGGTACCTTTGTTGTAGGCTCTGCAATCTTGTCCTCACTAACACTACAATCACTTGAAGTTGACTCAGCGGATTCTATTCTTATTCTGTTCTGAATCTCACTAGATGTGACACATTTAACTGTTCTATCTGTTTTTTCACTTTCACTAACAGTTTCAGAAACACTTTGCACATGAAATGCACTGCTGGAAGGAATATTTGACAATGTTTGTGAGCTTGAAGGCTCAAGTTCTACTTGTGACACTATACACTCTTTTTCAGTTGTTGTACACTCTTCTGTTGGTATGAGTAGCCTTTCTTGACACATATTTTCACTATTTACACTTGCAATATTTAATTCCGCACTAATTTGTTGTTCAGTAGCAGAGCTATTTACAACTGTATCGTCGGCATTGACGTCTAGCGCGGGCGAAACATCTGGAATTGGTGTTAAAGACTCAGTACTGTTTGTATTCAAAAGCTCTTGACTGAGTCCCGAATCATCCTCCGAAGCAATTTCATGAGCGACCAGAAGAGTATCGCTTGCGATAGGTATTCGCTTTGGTGCGCCTGGTCCATCCACGATTTCATCTATCATGTCAAGTATCGCTTCGGTACTTGTGTTGACGTCTTGCACCGACGGCGATGGTACGCTGTCACCGTCGAAATTATCCTCCGACATCGCGGGGGTTTGGCACGACGTCCTACTCTCTGTTCGATCTTGTTGGTAGATGCCAGTGGGTGCATCGAGGTCCTCGGCCTGGCCGACGTCCCTTTCCCGCGCCGATGCACGGCGGGAAGCGATTGTCGCGGGGCCCGCATCATCTTCCGAGCTCTCCATTATCTACTGTTATGCGACACTGTCATATCTGAAATATAAAACGCTCGCTTGATGATATTTACGTTACGAATTGGTAACCTGACGACGTGCGAGATTGACAAGCCACAGACACCATTCTAATTCACCATAACGCTATGAAAATTCGTTCACGGGGTCCACGGCGTTATTAATATACCTACACATGTACTTTAATTTCATATTCACGACGTTTCTGTCTCGTTAGACAACTCGAGACGTCTTGGAAATAATTCATTCGCATAAACCGGCAAACAAAAAGCTTGTATACGCCATTTTTAAAACCAAAGACATGGCAGGTCGAGATGTATGGGCCAATAAAAAATATCTATACAGACAATTCGGCCATTGTCGTGTTGGTAAACTGCAAGAAGCCCATAGCCATAGATCGTTCCACTTGAGCTTTTAACTTGTAAGAGAGAATAAAAGAATATTGAATATATATTTTGACCTAAGTTAGAGCGAGTAGGGTAATCACTTTGCAAACTTCAGTGTCCATAATTATTAACAGTGGCAATAATATAAAAATTTCTTGAAAGATCCTGACTTTTAGGTACCTACCTGTGTAGGATAGAATGAAAAAGGCGTACCGTAAAATGGGGTAAATAGGGACAGAATCGAACTTCAGATTGAATTTTAACATAGTTCCAATTAAATAGTCACTGTTCAACCAAAGAAATAAGTTGAGTCTTGAACGTACCTAGGTGATAAAAACCGTTACATTATTTTAATTATTCAATTTAAAGAAATAATCGGAAAAATAATGGCCATCCCAATTTACCCCGCATTCGGGGTAAATTGACACGGGTAAGGGTTAAATTGGGATATTTGTAAGGGTTGTCAGTTCACGGTACTGCGATATATAGGTAGGTAGGTAGGTGCCATACAATTATTTATATGAACCGAAATGATGAATACAATCCATAATTTAAGCGCAATACACAACATAGTGTAAATTAAGCCGGTTTCTATTCCGAAGCGATGTGACGTGAATGATAATCAACAATACAATGATCAAAAAAAGTATGTGCATATTATATTTTAGAAAATTATTATTTAATTTCCTTAAAAATCACAACTCTGAAACAAAATCATAAAATAGAGTTAAAAATAGAAAAGAAAAGGACTGGAAATGCAATAATACAATTTTATTTAATCAACATTTTCAAAATAATCTTTGAGCAAGAGTAAGATATCAGGTGAATAAGATAAAAAAGCAGATTTATCTGATTACTGCCTATAATAACAAAATAAAAAAAATTCTTTCTAAGCTAAATAACTAAACTCAATTAATTCACTCACTCATAATTGGAACCTAGATATCTTGGATTTTTAATTAATGTTACATTTAAAATCTGAGGCCTGTTTTTATTTGTATGTGCGTTGTGAATGTTAAAAAAATCATGATTCGACGCGTGAATAGATTCTGAAATAACAAAAGTTTTGATTCGTTTGAGTTCTTTTTAATTTTTAATTTTATTTTATTGCTATAAAGGACATACGACCGGGCAGATATTACAAGGTAAATGTCGCGAAAAAATGTAATTATATATATACTTTTCTTTTACCTATAGTACTTACATAAACTAACTGATAAACACATTAACCTTCTTTACATCACGCAATTAAGTGATAGTATAGGCTAAAAAATCTATTATAAGATATCAGTGACAACCCTAACAAGCCATCCCTATTTTGTCTTTTGGCGTTCCAATTTTGTGTTTTCTCGTCCCTAATTTTTCCAGTCTCGTTCCAAATTACCCTACATACGTCCCAATTTTCCCCAAAAAGAAAGGAAAAAATATACATTTTTTATTTTGTCGAAATATTGTATTTAAAATAAGAATATTGCAACTTACCGTTTGTTGTGGTATTTCCAGGTGTATTAAAAACTTATATAAACTGTGATCTTATTGAAAAAACAACGATAATATTACTTTTTTTAAAAGTTCTGTAAGCTGTTTTAAAACGCACTTTTCAACCACTATTTTCAATTTAATTTGACGAATTTTTGGGACCAACTTAACTTATATTTAGTACTTCCATAGTTAGCTTGGTTTTTCTTCTATACATTGATAAATATTAACATAAACAAAATTAGGTAGACTCCGTGCTACAGGTACTTTGAGAATCTTCCGCAGGTTTGTCCCAATTTACCCCAGGATCCCAATTTACCCCATGTCATGGTAGGCATCTCTTTGTAGTCTGTGGTGGTATCAGTAATTCAACGTGTGAAATCGAAAGATTACTGTAACAAATTTTTCAAAATTAGATTTGTATTTTCCAAGTTTCTCATAATTAAAGATATATTTAGTACTTGCTGTTTAATTTAATATAACAGTATTATTTTCAATTTCAAAATTAGTGTTTCAATTTTTGTACTTTACTTTCCTTTCAAACTACCTAATTACATGTCGTATCACCAACTTGAGATCCAACTCAATATAGACTACTCCTTCTACTCTCTTCTTGTCTAGTCAGAGTAAAAACTTAAACAATTTAGTAACCACTTTGAGGTACACTTTCTTAAAAGAATAGCTGCGGTTAGTTTTGACGATCAGTTGCATGAATTAATCTATTTTTCTCGCGCTGCTCTCTCTTTGACGCCTCTGTTAAAGCAAGTGCTTGGTAAGAATGGGCAGCGGCTCAGCTATGCCCTGACATTACTGCAGCGTAGGAACGAAGGTGAGCGCTTACCGTCAGGTAGATCTATACTCATTTGCCTAAAAAGGTACAAGGAGTAGGAAAAAATAATCTGTACCTGGTAAGATTTATAATCATCGAGTTCTCTGTAGATCACAACCTACCTTGAGATATGAGTTCTAAGGTATCAGTTTTTACAGTACAACGGCTACCTTGCCCTTTAGATCTAAACACATTACTTCTTCATGGCAGAAATAGGCAGGGTAGTGTTACCTACGTGGGTGGAATCAACAGATTATTACCTCCAGTAATTAAGCAAAAATTTTGCGGATTAGATTTTTATTACACGATGTTATTCCTGCACCGTGGAAGGCTAATAGTGAACTTTCGATAAGTACGTATATCATTAGAAAACATGGTACTTGATTGCGGGATTTGAACACCGTTGCATCGCTAGGTTCGAATGTACCAGACCTCTTAAGCGCCTTATTCACGTTCCATCTTGCTGTACGTCCCGCTAAGGGCATGCACGATGCACGATGCAAAAGGATCATGAATAGGCTTGACGTACGACGATAATTATTATTAATTGTTTGCTGGATTTGCACGACCAATTTTTCATCCAGCGAGCGCCCCCACCACCGGGAACGTCGTCCAGATAGACAGTGAATAACGCGGACGTACGTCATTCAGAGCGGTCCTGCGTCGTGCGTGCTTGATCGTGTATAGACTTGCTGTACAGCAGATTAAACATTTAGAGCTTGTTTCAAGAGGAGACTGTACGTCAAAATGGATCGTGAAACACTTTCAAGATTTATTGAAAGATATAAGTTCCACATGTTTGTGGAGTGTCTCAAGCGCAGACTATATGAATAAACCAAAAATAATTAACGTATTACAATTTTTTATGCCCATTTTAGGGGAAGCTGCAAGGATTGATAGCGTGCGTAAAAAATTATATTAATTATTTGAGTATACTCTGCACGTTTAAAAAAATCATCCAAAACCTCTTGCTATTTTTTGCCTCTCTTCTGCTGCTGCTGACAACAT
Source organism: Bombyx mandarina (assembly GCF_003987935.1). The sequence goes on from NW_021011543.1 coordinate 1,381,811, forward strand.
CAGAAGGACTCCCATTTTTGGCGTTTTGATAAAACAGCTGGCATTTTAAATAAATTAAAACCCTCTCATTTGATTCGTTCGATTTATTCTGTTCGCGCTTGATATATCCAGCACCGCGGCCTTGAGCTGACGTACAGCGGTGATGGATCGTGAATAAAGCGCTAAATGCATCGTGCATCGTGCATGGCCTTGGCGGGACGTACAGCAAGATGGATCGTGAATAAGGCGCTTTATCCTTTAGTCACAACGACTTAAAATGGTTTGAAGGGTGCCATAATAATTACACAATGCAAATAGAAATTTCAACCTCATGCACCAAGATTGGTAGCGGCATTGAGGTTGTGATGTCCAAGAGCTCTAGTCACCACTTATCAGTTGGCCGTTTAGGTTTATCGACATGGTTTATTTAAAGGAGCATATAAGACTCTAGATATCGATTCTCGATTTTTTCAACAAATCCATTAAATTCTCATTGCATTATTATATAGCTTAGCCATAAGCCAACATATTTAAATCACCTCTTAGTGTCTATGGTCTCCCTGTTTAATTTAATTTCTTAATAAATACGTTACATAAATTTGTTCCATTTCATTCTTCGTACAACATTTTTAGCCTTAGTTACAAAATATTTGCTGTATGGCATAGTTACTTTTGTCTGTCCAATAAACGAACTAAACATTCTCTGTGGTTCGATGGCTTAGTTTACATATTACGTGTATTATCTGTGCTATTTATCATAGATACCTACCTACTTGGCTTAAAAAGCTTTGTTTCGAAGACACTAGAAATTTATAAAAAAAAAAAAAACTACCTACTACTTATACCGCTATACCGGTCACTCACATAGGTGAATGAAGTTAGCCCCTCAAAAAAATTTTTTTTTCCTGTTTTCTATTTATTTTTTATTAATTCGTTTGTTCATCATTTGTTCTTGATTGTTCATTGTTAATAATTGTTTGTTCCCCATTTATTTATTTAAAAAAAATTATTAAAAATATATCTAAAAGTTAGCCCCTCGATTGCAATTTTTAATATTTTTTCGTCCTTAATTACTCGTAAATATTCATTTTCGATTGTTCTTATATAATATACGTTTGTTCTCTTTCGAAATTACTCATTTTTTGTTTAATTAATTGTATTAGTTGAATAAATGTATACAAAATATGGGTACTGCGCATGCCATAAGTGTATAATCTATGGCGCATGCGTCAACTATAATGCCTAAACTTTCTACGCGGTTTTAATCGTGAAAAAAAAACAATTATAAATCCTGAAGGATCAATTAATTGGTATACAGTTTAATTAAAAAAATTAAAAACAAAATAAATAAAATAATGTGCATTCGCGTAAAGTTAGACCAAATACATTTTTTNGAACAATCGAAAATGAATATTTACGAGTAATTAAGGACGAAAAAATATTAAAAATTGCAATCGAGGGGCTAACTTTTAGATATATTTTTAATATTTTTTTTAAAATAAATAAATGGGGAACAAACAATTATTAACAATGAACAATCAAGAACAAATGATGAACAAACGAATTAATAGAAAATAAGTAGAAAACAGGAAAAAAATTTTTTTTTGAGGGGCCAACTTCATTCACCCCACTCACATGCGCAGGAATACGCAAACCCGCAAGTGTAGGACGACATTTGCAAATGAACACACGTCATCTCGGATCCTCCCGATCCACTAACGGTGCTTTTAGGTACTTCAAGCACCGGTCACCGTTCTCGTCGAACCCGTCGCTTGCGACGAAGGGCTCGACGAGTAAATTAAATCTCAGACACAGCCCACTGAGTTTCTCGCCGGATCTTCTCAGTGGGTCGCGTTTCCGATCTGGTGGTAGATTCTGCGAAGCACGGCTCTTGCTAGGGTTCGTGTTAGCAACGTCACCAGGTTTGAGCCCCGTGAGCTCACCTACTAAAGTTAGGGTTACGCTGACATAGCCCCTAGGACTATCAGCTTAGGTAGGGAAAAAAAAAGCAAATGATTATGCAAAGTTTTCGCTGCATTCGTGGTTTTCCAAGCTGTGTCGGTTTTTTAACAGACATCAAAGCGCGCGAACCGCGAACCTTCGCGTAGTCTCCCACACATTCGTTTGCCCAGTTGCGCCGACGATTGCGAAGGTAACGGACGTTTGCCATTTTCATAGTTCGTGACGTCTACTGTGTAGCGTATCTTCATCAAAAGAAATCCCATAAAAACAGCATGGCTGTTAATGATGTCTGGGAAAGAATTCAAAACTCTTTTTCTCTTCAATGTTCTATTGATGAATTAAAAAGGAGGAGAAATTCGTGAGACATTCGTAAACAAGTGTAGGAGGAAGCGCAAACGGGTTCGCAAATTGAGTGTGCGAACCCATTTGCACAGCTTCTAAGTTTGCGAATGAATGTCTGACGGCCCTTCACATGCGCGCAAGCATTCGTACAATGTACGAATATTTGGGCGCATGTGGGAGGCCGGTATTACATACCACTACTAAAGATGGGTTAATACCGATATTTGTCAATATTAGCGAATACGAATATATTCATGTTGTAATATTATAATACCTTAACTAATGCGTGAATATATCCTGATATCTTAATATACTTCGATAAAACGGGTAAACGAGTTAAACCTAGTACGATATTCGTGAAATAAGTTAATAATCATAGATAATACACATAAATTAGTTATTAAATTAATATAAATAGTATATTGTATCTAGGAATTTGATTTCATACTAAATATTTTACAAGTAATATTATGTACATTAATATTAATATTATTATTAAACCAGAATTTGGTCAACATTGTACATTAATATAAACAACAAGTTAGTAATATTATTTATTTCTTATTGGTGCATAAAAACATCAGCTTTTTTACTTTTTCTACCAAAAGACCGGTAGGTCACTCAGAAATGAGTATTCCAGATTTCGAAAAAATCCTCTGACACGGTACTGAGGTGGCTAGTAGGTACACAACAGTTATATTAATATTATAATCCATGAACCGTTTGGTTAGAAAGTCGTTTCGATTCAAAAATCAAACTTTTATTTATAGTTTGAGAAGATCTTAGAAGATAATTAACTACCACCGCAAAAATATATTGTCATCATAATTTATTACGTAAAAACATTTAATGAAAATAAAGCTCACCGATTTTATTCCAATAAATGTGGAAATGCACTATTTTGTCTTGAGTAGAATCTTTAGTTCAAACATTAGTTATTTTCATTGCTCAGTATATAAACATGTAGATTATCTCACTTACTCTTAGCGCATACAGTGCATTGATATGAATGTGATAGACAGATATCCGCGAGACACGTACGGCGTATGTCAGTATATTTTCGTGTGATAGATACTTCGCTAGGAGTAACAGTGTCTGTGGATAGATACGAGGGCTGCACTAAAAGTATCGGGAATGGAATATTTCCACTGTTCCTGTCATATTAAAATCTTTTTAATTGAAAACTCCTTGGTTTTAAAAATTGAATACCATTTATTTATTTAAAAAAAGATTCTCGGTCTTGTCACGAGGTTTTGTCAAACTTGTTTAGTCGTTGAGAAAATGGGATTGACTCGAGAAAATTCAAGAGCGATGATTTATTAGGACTTTCGAAGTAGTTTAACACAAAAACAGTGTGTTGACCGGATGATTTCTGCATTTGGTGATGAAGCCCCATCCAAAACCACAATTTATCGCTGGTTTGCTGAGTTTCAAGGTGGACGTGTCAAGCTCAGTGATGATCCCCGTCAAGGTCGTCCAAAAACTGCAGTCGCCCAAGAAAACGTTGATGCTGTGCGTAAGCTGATTGAGGAAGATCGACATGTGACATACCGCGAAATTCAGGCAACTTTAGACATTGCCATGAGTCAAATACAAATAATCTTGCATGAACAATTAGGTGTAAAAAAGTTGTTTTCCCGATAGATACCGCATTCGCTCTGTGAAGAGTAAAAAGCGACTCGCGTTACTTGGTGCGTCAGTTCGCTCTGTGAAGAGCAAAAAGCGGCTCGCGTTACTTGGTGCGTCAGTTCGCTCTGTGAAGAGCAAAAAGCGGCTCGCGTTACTTGGTGCGTCAGAACTCTCGAAAGATTCCACGCAGGATCCTCAAATGCTGTATACAACATTGTATCAGGTGACGAATCCTGGATATACGCGTACGAACCCGAAACAAAAACCCAGTCACGAGTTTGGGTGTTCGAAAATGAGTTAAAGCCAACAAAAATTGTTCGTTCACGGAGTGTTGCAAAAAAAATAGTGGCCACGTTTGTCTCCAAAACCGGCCATGTTACGACTATTCCTCTTGAGGGACAAAGAACGGTTAATGCAGAATGGTATGCTAGCATTTGTTTGTCACAGGTCGTTTCTGAACTCCGTAAAGAGCAACCGCCGCATCATCCTTCATCACGACAATGCGAGTTCTCACACCGCGCACAGAACAAAAGAGTTTTAAAAGCAAGAAAACATAGAATTATTAGACCATCCGCCGTACAGCCCCGACCTAAGCCCTAATGATTTCTATACTTTCCCTAAAATAAAGAATAAATTGCGTGGACAGAGATTTTCATCACCTGAAGAAGCTGTGGACGCCTACAAAACGGCCATTTTGGAGACCCCAAGTCCCGAATGGAATGGTTGCTTCAATGATTGGTTCCATCGTATGGAAAAATGTGTCAAATTTCGCGGAGAATACTTCGAAAAGCAATAAATACATTTTTAAATAGTAATGTTGTGTCACTTCGTTAATTCCCGAAATTTTCAGTGCCGCCTAGGTACAACCCGACTGATGTGAGTTGGCTATTATTATGAATAAGTGAATACGGAATATTAGCATATCAGAATTCGACGGATTACCGATAGACGAATACAAGCTGTATTACGAATATCTTAGTGAATACTAGTATATTGGTATCACCCTTCACCACTACCTACCGTATTCACTTCTCTTAAAAATGTGTATAATCTATGCTTCACATTTTGACATTATATAAAAAAAAAACCTGAAGATTTCCTTTCCTGTACCTAGCTGTTTATTGTATGTAATCAAATTAAATTTAGGTTAAACTGAACTAAATATTTATAAACTGTGCAGAACGTAGAACTTAACATGGACAGCAAGACAACAAAAATGCCGAAAGTGGCAAAGGCACGTAAAAAGTGTTTGATGGTATTGTTGAAGAATATTACTCCAATTTTAACATGGATCTCACGATTTTTAGGTGAAGAACAAAGCACCAGCAGAAATCCAAATAACAGCTGAACAATTGCTTAGGGAAGCCAAAGAACGAGACCTTGAGATATTACCACCGCCACCTAAACAGAAAATATCTGATCCTGAGGAACTTCGAGACTACCAACATCGTAAACGTAAAGCATTTGAGGACAACATAAGAAAGAACAGACTTGTAAGTAAATTCAATTTATTAGTCGCTTACAATGTATAAATGACTGTTTTTCCTATTAATGTAATTGTTTCTCAGTTTTAAGACCATCCAATGCTTAGTTTTACTAGCCGATAGAGTTCACCAAATTAATTTCATTAATTGATTTCGTGCCATTACGATCCTTTGAACAATATAGGTTTCAAGCTGTTTCCACAATAAGAAGGGTACTAAACAATTTCTACTCAGAGCATTACTGATGAAAATCAGATGAGGATACTTTTATTTAGTAGTATTTCTTCAAGAAAACAACAAATAATATAATAATACCGAATTTTAGTTTAATGGATGTTTTGTTTTTGTTTTCAGGTTATTGGGAACTGGCTTAAATATGCACAATGGGAAGAATCACAAAAGCAAATCCAAAGAGCTCGTTCAATATATGAGCGTGCTTTGGATGTGGATCACAGAAATGTTACCTTATGGTGAGAGCTATAATTACAATTAACAATTTTATTTGAAAAATTATTAACTCATGTGTTCTTGGTACTGCCAGTGTTTAAACCATATGACTAATTATTTTAAAAAATATTTTTGAGAAATCTGTGGTGTTAATTTTTTTTTTTGCATTCTTGGCTCATCTGATAGTAATTGTTAGTCACACTACTGAGTACTCTTTGTAAGCCTCATTTGAACAAGGACATATTGTTGGATCACTCAAGACATGGGCTTTAGAACAAAATTCATGTCACAGTGAAGAAAAAAATGAATTCTTAAAGAGTTACCATACAAAGATCAGCTTATAATAGAATATATAAAAAAGATTTCTATGTCACTCTGTTCACATTACAACTTTATTTGGTTAGTAAACTTGTAGACAATTGTGGACGAAATGTTAAGATGTTTGATATACTTGTAATGACCAATACAACTATACTAGAGTTCATAGCCTTTGTGCTACCTAAAGCACCAATATATTTAAGGAAATACATACCCGATATGAAGAAATTTCATAAGTAAATAAGAACAAAGTGTCATTACAAAATTGATACTCTATTAATATATTGTGAACTGGCATGTAATATATCATCCTGCCTATTTCAACAGTTATGCATTTGGTTTGAATTGTCCAACAGTTGTTTTATAAAGGAATTGAGACTTCAATCTCAAATTGATGCCTATTCAGTCCAAGAGCCACTTATTTAACAAATAAAACAATCTGTACTTTGAAAAATCTGTAAAATTCATGGACTTTCTTGGTAAATTTCTTAGTTTTAACTGTTAAATTTGCGTCACTCTTCAATTATCCACACTACCTTAACTACCTGTACTTTAGGCTGTTATACCACACCAAAATATTCTCAGTGTTATCATGGGTTTTAGGCTGAAGTATACTGAAATGGAAATGAGAAACAGACAGGTAAACCATGCCCGGAATCTATGGGACAGAGCTGTTACAATTCTGCCAAGAGTATCTCAGTTTTGGTACAAATATACTTACATGGAGGAAATGTTGGAAAATGTAGCTGGAGCAAGACAGGTGATATTTTTTATACATGTACAATTTCTCGTATAATGATAATAGTCACTGACTGTAACTGAAACAAGGTTTCTAATTTACTTTTGTTTCACAGGTATTTGAACGTTGGATGGAATGGCATCCAGATGAGCAAGCTTGGCAAACATACATAAACTTTGAATTGAGGTACAAAGAACTTGAACGGGCTAGACAAATCTATGAACAGTTTGTTATGGTGCATCCAGATGTAAAGAATTGGATAAAATATGCAAAATTTGAAGAAAACCATGGTTTTATAAATGGCTCTAGGACAGTTTTTGAGAGAGCTGTTGAATTCTTTGGTGATGAAGAATTAGATGAAAGACTGTTTATAGCGTTTGCCAAATTTGAAGAAAATCAAAAAGAACATGACAGAGCAAGAGTGATTTACAAATATGCTCTGGATCATGTCCCAAAAGACAGAAATAAAGAACTTTATAAAGCTTATACTATTCATGAAAAGAAGTATGGTGATAGATCTGGCATTGAGGATGTAATAGTGAATAAGAGAAAGTATATGTATGAACAGGAAGTTATAGAGAATCCCACAAATTATGATGCATGGTTTGATTATATTAGATTAGTGGAGAATGAGGGTAATTTAGATGACATAAGAGACACATATGAGAGAGCAATTGCAAATATTCCTCCTTCAAAGGACAAACAATTTTGGAGGCGTTATATTTACTTGTGGATTAATTACGCTTTGTATGAAGAGTTAGAAGCAGAAGATTTAGATCGAACAAGACAAGTTTACAGAACCTGTTTAGAACTAATTCCTCATAAGATATTTACTTTCTCAAAAATATGGCTCATGTATGCTCAGTTTGAAGTGAGATGTAAAGATTTAAAGCAAGCAAGAAAAACACTTGGCATGGCTCTGGGCATGTGCCCCAGAGATAAATTATACAGAGGTTATATAGACCTTGAGATACAGTTGAGAGAATTTGACAGATGTAGAATATTATACCAGAAATTCTTAGAGTATGGTCCAGAAAATTGTGTAACATGGATAAAGTTTGCAGAGTTAGAAACTCTGCTTGGAGATACAGATCGCGCAAGGGCTATTTATGAAATAGCTGTAGGTCAACAGAGATTAGATATGCCAGAATTGTTGTGGAAAAGCTATATCGATTTTGAGGTATCACAAGGAGAAACTGAAAAAGCAAGACAGCTTTATGAAAGACTTTTGGAACGAACAGTTCATGTCAAAGTGTGGCTTTCATATGCTAAATTTGAATTGAATGCTGAAAATGCTGATAATATTAATGTTGAATTGGCAAGACGGGTATATGAGCGTGCTAATGATAGTCTAAGAAGTGCAGGCGAAAAAGAATCGAGAGTTCTTCTCTTAGAAGCATGGAAGGAATTTGAAACAGAAATTGGAGATGAAGTGAAACTTGAAAAAGTCCTTGCCAAAATGCCTAGACGTGTCAAGAAGAGGCAGAAGATTATTAGTGAAGCTGGTGTTGAAGAAGGCTGGGAAGAAGTATTTGATTATATATTTCCAGAAGATGAAATGGTTAGACCTAATCTTAAATTGCTTGCTGCAGCTAAGAACTGGCGCAAACAACAAGAAATACCTCAAAGTACACAAAATGAAAAGGATGATAATGATGAGGAACCAGGAACCCCTGAAGGACATCCTACACAAGATAGTTCAAGTAATGATGGGTCAACAACGGCAGAATAACATTAAGATAAAATAAAAATCCAAATAAAATCTATCTTTTATTTCTCTAATCTACATCCTCAGTCCTCACAGGATGTGATAATGGTATAACAGATTGTTTATTAATGTCTCTCGAACAGGCTTTTCTCATATCTGTAAAGATTAAGAAATTATACATTGGTCCAATAATAATAATAAAAAATATAAATTTTATGTTGAAAAACTAATTGAATAAGCAACTTGCCATAGGCATCTTCATCGGGATCTCCAGAATAATATTCTAGTACTGTACGATAAACAATGTAACCTAAGTTTTTATACATATTTATTGCTACTTTATTGCTCACTCTTACAAACAAATCCACAAAATATGCTTTTTTCCTGAAAAATAATAATAATAATTAGGTGATAAAGTAAAAAATTGAGTTTTTACCAACTTCAGCTGCCTCAAGTCTTAATGGAAAGTACTTTCATAGATAATTTGGTATTGAAGAAAATCAACATGCATGGTTGGTTGATATTTCTTTCATTAATTTTTAGTGATAGGAATTCTCACTTATGTTGCAAAATTGGAATGAAAATAAATCATCATAAACATCTTCGATCAACAATAGTTACTATTGTTGATCGAAGATAAACATATATAATTTTAAGTGGTATGTCCACATGTGCTCTTCATATTTTTCTTTTGATGGTCTACTTCCTTTAATTGCATTTAATGATAACAGCACTCACTAATATTGTTTCAAATTATACCTTACCAAGTAATCAATATTAATTGATCACAATAATAAGTTTCGCTCATATCTCAGATCAAAAAATATTTAGTGTACATCTCCCTTCTACGAGAAGCTGAAATAGTCCCTTTGGCTACCAGTGAATAAGGGAAAAAAGTACATAATATGAGCTTAGTGTATGCTTAAATACCCAGAGTTACTGGGGATTATGTTTTGACATTACTTTGGTTTTGATCATTACTATAATTTGTTTTTTGGAGAATTAATTTCTTCACATACTCACTTAATTTAAAATTAGACCACTGACCAGATATGTTTGGGATTGATTTTGTATTAAAAACAATACTAAAGCAAAACTTACTTTTCAGATACCTCTTCAAGTAAATTCATTAATGTTGCTGCAAGTCCAAGTCTTCTGTAGTCTGGACTTACTGTTAAGGCTGTAACATGACCATGCCAATTCTCACCATGACCTTCAGCTTTCCCCATTACTGAAATTTTAAATACTTTATAGACAAGCAGTGCCATTTGATATGGTCCACTTACATCACAGCAATAAATATTTGTGTCCATTACTACTATAATTAATAAAAAACTTAATTTATTAATTATTAACTTATTTTACTTCATCAAGAGAGAGAGTAGAGAATTCATCAAGATTTTGTGGAACCAGGTGGGAAGCTAAAAATAAGCATGGTCCAAGCTACAACTTTTGTTTTATTTTGTTTGTATAATTATATTATTATAGTATCTTTCACAAATATAGTGGACTAGAAACTGAGTCCTGATCTTGTTACTGAAGTCAGAAGTCAGAATTTCATCATAGATAAGCATTTTCATAACTTATTGAATTATGATTGTTTTGTGGTTATTTAATTAAATATGTATTTTAGTATTCGTTATTTATGTTTCTTTAATGTCAATTGAGGGGCCGTTCAAGTATTACGTAAGCACTATAGGGGGGCAGTTATTTGCTTTGCTTATTTTTGATGACATGGAGGATGGGGGGGGGGGTGGCGTTCTATATGGTCATTACCTCAGCAGTAGTTACATGTATTGGCAACCTACACATTGTCTATGCTTGAAAATGAAATGCATTCCCATAAATAATGAATATGATGTGTGTTAAAGTCCTCTATTCTATCCCTATTGTTATATTTATTTTCTAACTGCTGCATTAATCATTAAAAAAGAGAAAGAGAAAAATTGTACTGATGTTTAGATTGCATTGGGAGTCAGAGCTTTGTTTACTTTTGCTTAGAAGGGGAAAGGGGGTGAATTATTGTAATAAATCTGCTTATGTAATACTTGAATGGCTCCTAAGGATGTCCAGTAGAGAATGATTGCATTAGGTCCACATTTGTATAATGCATTGTTTAGGTCAGAAAGGAGTAAAAATGTTTATTGTCCAATAGGTATTTCTTGGATTAAATCCTGTATTTGTCCTTTATTTCAGAGAGTTGGACCATACAGATTTTTTCATTTTGTAGTTGGCTTTCACTATGGTTTTATTGGTAGTGTCCTGGTAAAACCTGAATTATTGTCTAAATAAAGCTACAATTAATCATGAAATAAGTTGGTAATTTGTTTACTTTGCAGTACATTGGTTAAAACACAAAAAACATACTGTATCCCATAATTTCTCCACTAGGTGATTCCACAACTTGAAAATATTCTGGCCAATGTGCCAAATATTGCGTGTAAAACGATAGGCCATATGTCTCTGTCAGCGGGTCTAGATTCCTGAAAAGTCAATAAAATTGTGCAGTTATTGATTTGTTATTCAGGACATTGTGAGTGAGATGATTTACGACGATAAAAGAAGAAATGTTCGTAGAAGTACGGCAAATGAAATTAAATCTAGATCGTGATCATGATAGTTAATTTGCCGAATACTGTGGGGACATTAATAGGTTAATCTTAGAAACCAAAAGGTTAATTTCCAACAAAACTTACACATTGTTAAATCTCAGCATATCTTCACACGTAAACGGTCGTAATGTTGTCATTTTCGTTTCTTAAATTATTTATGCACATACATACAGACGTTCAATTTATAAGTAGGTAGGTACCTTTAATTAATTATTAAATACTGTACCGTACCTACCTAGCAATATAATCATAGAATAAACACTTAATTTAATTGAGAGTACTGAAATTGAAACTGATAAGTGGTGTAATAGAAACCGTAGTGTTACATACGGTACCGGTAAAATGGGGCGATTAGGGATTGAAAGGCGAATCGGGACAAAACCGGGAAAATCTTTCGACGCTCAATATAAGTTTTATATTCGTTGCAAAATCTTCCATTTTTTTGTAGTTTAAAAGTAGAATGTTAAAAGTTCACAAAACAACTCTGAATATGCATGATAATAACTGCTAACTTATAAAAAATCGCGTTTGAAATTAACTTCCTGTGGTGGTAATTATTTTAGTGCTAGAAACTTTGCTCTCTTTTATTTATTTGATAATAATAGAAGACGACTATGATTTATAAACGTTATTTAGTGTTTGAACCAACATATATATTAAAGGTAAGTCTCAGTTGTTATTGGTTTTAATGTATTTGATTAAATAAAAATACATGTAAAAATCTGTTGTTTTTGGGGATATTGGGGACGTCTTAGGTACAAATAACAACGAAAAAGGGGTCAATTGGGATGAGAATACGTGAAATGGAAACGACCTAAGTATAAATAGGTACAGGTTTGTAGGGTTGTCTATGTAGTTATAACAATATTTTTTAAATTTGTTGGTAAAAATCTGGTTTATTCGAAGCGAAATTGGGAATAAGTCTTTAGTTGAAATAGATAAGCAATTTAATATAAGTAAGTCGATTTTGCAGAGACATGTAACAAGATCAATGAAATCTCAAGGTGGACAAAAATGTCTAAGTAATACATAATAAAATATTTAATATTTGTTCAGAGTGGGGGTATTCATCTGATTAATCCATGGAATAACCGACACACCTAATCTCTTAACCCAGATAGAAATATCAGCCCCTAAGTACTTACCAAGAACGGAGAAATATAAACCGTTTTTATGAAAGCCCACTATATATATATTGTTGTTACTGCACTGTCGATTGCACCTATAATTGAGGTGATGTCTGCCATGTACTTTTGTCAGTTTTTCAATTTTTTTTATTGATGATCACTTTGTTGGTGCAACTAAATAAATAAATAAATTAAAACTATATATAAAAATAAAAGTAGTGCCAACCCTAGCAAATTTCTCATTTCGTCCCAATTAACCGCAATTTTCGGGTAAATAGGGATTACACATATTTTTGCATTTTTTGCTTAAACTGGAATGCTAGTTGCATAATTTTAAATTAGACAACAAAGATGCCCCCAAGACTCAATCATTTTGATCCTGATATAGTATTATATACATCAACAACTACCTTAAAATTGCTCATAAAGTTGGAATTTGTCCCTAATCGCCCCATTTTACGGTACTCTTTGATAGAAACTTAAATTGTGTATAATCTATGATAGAAACATAGAATTTAAATTTTTTTAAGATATTTTATGTCCTGGTAACTAATACCTTTGATTTGGTCAATAGTTTGATTTGTTTTATTTTGTCTATTTAGTGTTTATTCAGGTTTAAATGTGTAATAACGGTGGTTTATTAACTATTTAGTATCTATGAAAGTGCACAAATGTGGGAAAATAAAACCACTGGACGTAGCTTCTCGGGATCCTACAAAAAGTCCACTGAAAAAGTCTCAGTAAATGACCACCATTTTATTGAGAGTACATTTCATCCCATATCATCTCATCTCATTTTATTTAATTTCACTCCAATATCATTTTTCATAAAATTATGAATATAAATTAAAATAAGACATGACCTTAAGGTCTTAGTTACCAGGTCATAAAATCTATTAAAAAATTTTTTTTATAGTGTAAGTCATAGATTTTAAAGTTCTGTAAGTGAAAAATGTGGTCTTGATCTTTGACTCTTTACCCCGCTAATAAATTTAGTAAAGTGTATGTATGTATGTACTACGACTTAATATTTATTTATTGAACCAAGGACATTGTTGTACCTACAAATATCATTAATACCTTTATTTAATAGTAAGCTTATTAGCCATGAGAAATGTGTAACTAATAGAAGTTTATTTAAATGACAAGTATGTTTTGTAATACCGCGCGATTAGCCCACTTCGGTGAGTTTTTTAATACTTCATTTAATCTACTTAAAATATTTGGATATTACTCATGATGACTATGTTTATGTTATATATATTCATTAAAGTATACATCGCTTAAATAGGTACTATGTTATTTCAGGATTAGGGCGTACTTGTCGTTTCGTTTACAAATCTGCAGTTAAAGAACCAGCACCAATTAAATGTGTAAGCAGTCAAATAGCATATTTAGAATCGGAACTCGAGAAAAGTTCATTTAACTGGAATGAATTAAAAAAGAACATACTCTTTGAAAGAGGAAACATTAATGAGAAAAATTTTGAAGGAGTTCTCCTGAAGTTTATGGTACAAAGAAAAAAGTTTGATGCTGCAAACTCTTTTGTTTGTTATATAAATAAAAAAAATGAAGAACTATCTTTAGGTGCAATAAATGGACTTCTAATGCTCTATTATGAAATGTCAAAAGAAAATAAATTAATAGACGAAGGAAAAACATTTATACTTAAAACATATAGAGACTTATACAAAAAGTATAAAGTTCTAGATTATACAACAAGTGAGAAGCTTTTACATGCACTATGTTGTATAGGAGAGTGGGAAAAGGCTTTGAAAGTTTTAGATGAAATAAATTTAAGTAGTGTTCCATCACATTCTGCTTACAGTACAGTGATCGCTACGCTTTTAAAGTTGAACAAAAAGAAAAAATCTATGGAAATCATAGAAAAAAGTATACTTGCAAGAAGACCTCTACAGGATGACGCTTATGATGCATGGATTGATTACATATTAAGAAAGTACAAAGATAAGAAAATTATAGAAAAATATGCAGATGAGATATGTTTGCATATTATAAACACGTACTCAACTATTTCTGAAATCACAGCTAATAAGATTAAAGACTTGTATAGTTCTTTAGGATGGAAAGCAAATTACACAAAAATTACCAAATATAAGTAAGTAATTGTAATGAAATGTTATGTCTGGGTTAATTCATCTAATACATAAAAAAAGGGTTTTCCAACACTAATGTCTTCCAATAGGTGACTGAAATATTTCAAATGCCATTAGGTACTACTTCAACAAAATAATATGTTTGATAAGCTAAGTCAAAACACTTATTGTTTTGTGTTTATAATAAACTTATAATTAATCAGTTAAATTCCCATTATATCATCTATTTGCTTTTAAAACATGATACAAAAATATATATTAAATTCACATCATATAAGAAATTTTGATAAAAATCTTAAATTTAAGTATTTATTAACTTTTAAATTTACATTACATACATTTAAATTTCAGTGGTCGATGTCAGAGCTGCAGTAAAACTTTAGACTGTTTAAAATTGTCAGATGAAGAATTCAAAACACTTCAAAGCAACATCAAAGACAAACTGATTATAGGTTCAGATTTATTCCTGAAAACGTCACCACAGGAGTTGGAAAAGTTCCTGAATTTTATAGAGAAAACTGGACCATATGATATAATTTTGGATGCTCTAAATGTCTCATATTCTATTGGAATGCATTCTCAAGCGACAGGGGCAAAGGCTTTACATATTGTAGTAGAATATTTCTTAAACCAAAATAAAAAAGTATTAATATTAGGTAGGAAGCACATTTTGACTTGGAAAAAGAATTTAATAGGAGACATGCTATCAAAAACAAGCAGTTTCTTTACAGATAACTTGTAAGTATAAATTTACTTTGACATTTATGAAATTAACTGTTTAAAATTAGATTTAAATTTAATAGCTGTGAAAAATTGTGGTTGTGAAATATTTCATCTTAAGAAGTGATGTGAAAAAATCTAAAGTACCGACTGCTTATATTTATAAACGGTATGTTTTCAGATCACAAGATGATCCGTATATCATAACTGCTGCCATATTCAGTGGTTCTCATACAGATATAGTGTCAAAGGACCTGTTACGAGGACACATATTTAAATTGCAAGATGAGTATTTGAGGATATTGTTCAAGAGGTGGCAATGGCAACATCAGTGGATGTTGTTTAAAACGAATAACAAACATGGTTTAAGAATACAGGTAATATTTTAAATAAGTCTTAGGTGCACTTAGTTGAGTGAGGGCAAGTGAATTTGCAAATTTGCATACACAGACAAACAAACACAAAGAGCATTGTGTCATGACAATTGTTTATTTATTGTTGTTTTCAATTGTATTGGGTTTTGGTAACTACTTAAAACAGGTGGGCCATGAACTTCATCACTTGTCTGCAATAAAAATATGCTACTATACTTTAGTACAGTAATATTTGAATAAAATTAGTTATAATAAACAACACACAATACTCCATTTGTATCTCTATGATTATTAAGAGTATCATCAGCGATAGAAATCAATTGCTAAACGTCACATCCCTAGTTATGTGGTACTGACAGATGTCAATGTCTTACAGGTTATTGTAACCCGCGCCATGCTACAGCGCACATAGTATAGTATTTGACTTGCGCTATAACATAGTAAAGAAAGGAATAGCATCGTGTAATAAAAATCAAACCCGCAAAATTATAATTTGCGTAATTACTGGTGGTAGGACCTCTTGTGAGTCCGCGCGGGTAGGTACCACCACCCCGCCTATTTCTGCCGTGAAGCAGTAATGCGTTTCGGTTTGAAGGGTGGGGCAGCCATAACTATACTGAGACCTTAGAGCTTATATCTCAAGGTGGGTGGCGCATTTACGTTGTAGATGTCTATGGGCTCCAGTAACCACTTAACTCCAGGTGGGCTGTGAGCTCGTCAAACCATCTAAGCAATTAAAAAAAAAAACAATTAAAGGAACCTTTCTTACCTAAACACACAAAACACTAAATTAACAAAATAAAGCAATTCACACAACTGCGCTCGCGTTCCCGCAAAAAGTCCTGTCACCTCTAATTTATTTTCGTTATTTGATTAACCATAGATTAGGTTATTCGATTAACCATTTATAATACAATATGTACTATGCGAATTTCATATTTAACGTTGCAATAGTCTGAGTGAAATGAGTTTTTATTGAACTATGGAAAGCTAAACAGCCCTCCATTGATTATTTTCAGCCGCCACTAGTATTCACACCGTGCCCGCAAAAGAACAATAACAGTTGGCATCTTCCTTATAAAGGCGAAGATGAAGAGTTGGGACTAAATATTGTTAATGATGGGACACCAAATCTAAATAACTGGTTGTGTTTAACACCAAATTGACGATGGGACTAAATATTGTTAATGATGGGACACCAAATCTAAATAACTGGTTGTGTTTAACTCCAAATTGGCGACGAATTAAAAAGTTGATTTTACACATCTTTTTTTGTTTTACTTTACAATTACAGTGAGATATTGTAATGGTGATATAATGTAATTATTGGTCAGTCTTCCGCCTCTGGAATGAACTGTTTTCCATGTTGTTCCCTTAGTACTTATTGTCATTTTCATCTGACAACCATAACATATACTAAAGATCAGTTTGACTTCCTGGAATGCGGACATCATTGACGGTGCGTTTACAAAGAACTATTTAGCTACTTCGCATTTGGCTCTGCAATGATTTCCCCTTCACGGTTTCCTGAAAGACGGTGACTACTTATCACCACGGGGGTCATATGCTTGCTTACATCCGCAGGCAATGAGAAAAAAAACTTTAGGTGCTCCTTTTCCTAGGGTTCGAGTTACCTGGAAATAGCTCAGCAGTCCCTAAAAATTAAAATTGGCCTATACCTTTTTTAACGATTAATATTTGTTACATATTTGTTCCGATATTGACATTATACGTCATTGTCTATTTTTTGTTTGGTGTCGCAGTAGCTAAATTACCGTACAAAAAAGCAAATCATGCCTAAAACTGGAAAGAAACTTGAAAATAAACCGGAGCCATTGAAAAGTTCTAAACCGGAATTGGCAACAGATTCCGAACAGAATGTTAAAATTTTAAAAAAGGTGGATTCAGGTGAGTTGTAATTACCTACAGTGCGTTTGTGTTAGGACAGCTAATTTACGAGAAAAAGATTTTTATAACCTTTGTAAACAGTCACCCTACTTAATGTTAAGTAGTCACCTTAGCTTAAGAAGTGCCAGTTAAGCCGCTGCCTACTCGACTTGGAGATTCAAATTTATCATTCATAAGTGATGACAGCTCAATCGGTTTGCCTCAATTCTTTTTTAATGTGTTCGTAATTGCCAAAACCAGATTTGTATCGTAGAATAGTCTTGAAACATTCACAGACTTAGCGAAAGACAGCGAAGCGTGACCGGGTTTCACAAGTCAATCATTTTCAGATTAATTTGTTTTATTTTACTGTAGAAGGAAGTAACCAGAAAATACCACCACGCTTACGTCGTAACATGGAGCGGGTGGAAATGTTGGCACGGCCAACGGCTCGTCGCCTGCGCTCTTTATGGGACGAAAAATGCGCAATTTTGCCTCCCGAAAGAAGAGACAAGATTAAAAGCGCTTTAGAAGAAGATTATTTTCTTAGTCCCGAGTGAGATTTATTTGTAATTAGTGCTTAATTATTGATGATATATTACTGTAACATGATAATCTAGTATAACCCCTCGAGGTTATTATAATAGGTAGGAAAAAAAAGTACCTAACACGTTTTTTTTTCTGTTATTATTATTATTATTCAGTCTGGTGTAGGAGCTCACGGTCTATCTGGTGTTACTTACCCTAATCAATAGACACACGGGAATGCCACGAACCTTGAAAAATGAGGTTGAAGTCTATTATATTAACCGGAGTCCAGTACATATTGGAACACCAAAATAGTGGCATCGATTAATACGAGTGCACTTCTTAGTGTCATAGGCCACGACGACTTTACCATGACTTTACAAGTGACAAATTCATTAGATATAATCGATGTACGATTTTTATCTGATATAATTCAAAAGTCGTTGCTCATATACAGGCTATACAAACTAGGCTGGGGCCCTTGGGCACACAAGAATTTGAGGCCCTTTTGGAAAGTAAAAAAAGCGAATTATAATAATATTTTTTTACTGAGTATGACCATTTATTATAGGTAATCAAATACAGTATGATATAATAATATTAATTATATTAGAATGCTGCTGGTTTTTTGGTTACGATTACGATAATGGTTTCTTTCGGGATTTCTGTTGAGCAAAATATTCCATTATATTTTTAAAGTAAATTTTTTGAAGGATATCACTTTCTATGCGCATAATTGACAAATTACTCAGCCGTTCTTGTAACATTGTTGTTCGCAATTCATTTTTTATTCTCTTAAGCTGCGAAAATGACCGCTCTCGACTACAATTGGTAACCAAATTGTTAGTCCTTCGGGGGCCCCTGAGAATGGGGGCCCTGGGCACGGGCCCCGTGTGCCCTTATGGTAAAGACGGTATTGCTCATATACCTAGGTGATTTGGGATCGGTCTTTCTCAAAATCTTGTTATAAATGTAGGCAAACTGAACAGTATTTTCAAGCGTTGAGTGAATCTTCGAAACGTTGGTCGGGACCAGGCGGAACGGTGACCCGCAAGGAGCTAATCGATAAACAAAAAGAGCTTCAGCAACGACAGAAATGGCTGGTTAATTTCAGCGCACAGGTTATATTCATTTAATTAATTTATTAATGGACTCGGTTAATATTACCTACTATGCAGCCATAAGAACATCTAAATTAGGGATGCCTTCTATATGTTACATTTATTTTGTGTTATCTGTAGGCACTACTGGTACCTAGTAGGACCTCTTGTGAGTCCGCGCAGGTAGGTACCACCACCCTGCCTATTTCTGCCGTGAAGCAGTAATGCGGTTCAGTCTGAAGGGTGGGGCAGCCGTTGTAACTATACTTGAGACCTTAAAACTTATACCTCAAGGTGGGTGGCGCATTTACGTTGTAGATGTCTATGGGCTCCGGTGACCACTTAACACCAGGTGGGCTGTGAGCTCGTTCACCCATCTAAGCAATAAAAAAGGCATCGCTACATAAATTTTTATTTTTAACAGCATTTGAACTAGCTGTATCAATAAAATTAACAAAATTGCACACGATTGCGTAAGAAAGAGTGGGTGCGTGGTGGCTGCATCCTCTGTCTTAAATTCCATGCATACTGCATCATCTGTCTAAAATTGTTTTAATGGTATAGAAATCATAAGTCATTAAGTGCGTACTTTTTTGTTCTTTGACAACTACCCAGCACCTAGAATGGTTAAATTTTAATAAATCCAATAAAAAAGAATCAAAAGACGAATTTCTTGTTTGAAAATTACTTACTTATTTGTACTTTTGGACATAAAATATTTCATTTTTAAAAATGTGATATTGTTTTGTAATCGTATCAATTAGGATCGCCTGGTTCGTTGGACTTGTGCTAAGTACCAAAATATTTCTTCTGGGAATTGACATCTGCATGCGTTATTAAAAACGTATCGCTCGATACGAATATCGTTTAGGCATTGTATTCTTTAGACGACGACGACTAAAAACGAAATAAAAGCTGCTTCACATGTTTAAAATGCATTACTCTAACCTTTAATTTAAAAACGTTAAATTTTTAAATGATTATCTGAGTATTATGTGGTTCTCAAATCACAGTCTGTCCTACCTTTTTATGTCCAAGAAAAATATGCTTGTGTTCCAACCTGCATGTACGAATATCCCATTAAAACGTATGACTTCGTAACAGCATTATTATAACGTTTTAAACGTTGACACACCCAGAACCCACGGGCTTTTGAGTTGCGAAGTAAAAAAATAAAATTCGTATTTATTTAAAGGTGGCATACCACTTGTGTGATTACATAGCAAAAGGTCAAAAGGAGATGCTAGTATCGAACAGATTGAGAAGCATTGCTGACGTTGTGCTGGAGAGAGTCGCTGAAATATTGGGTTCGTATATCTTTATCATTTAAAACGATCAACTAAATAGAGTATGTTAGGTAGGCAGCGGTAGGCAGACGCTTGGCTCTGCCCCTGGCATTGCTGAAGTCCATGGGCGACGGTAACCAATCACCATCAGGTGGGCCGTATGCTCGTCTGCCTACAAGGGCAATAAAAAAAATGTTAATAAGGTTTATGTAATATCGATCGCTTCCTTAGTGGAGTTAACGACTATGGAAGGATTACATTTCCGGTTGAAATCGATACCTTTGAAAGATATTTGGTACCTATCCGGTGTTTGGTTGTACATCTTCTGGTCTTGTTTGTTTTTCTACTATCCACAATACAGGATTAAATCCTAAAATATGGCCCTTAAAAGAGTAGAGGAATAGTTAAAATTTTAACATAATTTTCTTATCTTAACCTGTACTTAATTATTTAGCTACGTAACAGAACATTTTGACTAATCTCGAAAAGGTCCGATTAATTTGAAATCAGGGTTGACGAAAATACTGCCATTATATATTTTTTTTATTGCTTGGATGGGTGGACGAACTCAAATACAATGTAAATGTCGCCAGCCACTTTGAGATATGACTTCTAAGGTCTCTGTATAGTTACAACGGCTGCCCCGCCCTTCAAACCGAAACGCATTATTGCTTCACGGCAGACGCATTATTGCTTCACGGGGTGGTGGTACCTATTTGTGCGGACTTACAAGAGGTCCTACCACTAATAAATAATATTGTGATTAGAATTACCACATTAAAAAATATATCATTTTAATTTTCGGCGTGCGATTGAACCGTGCTATTTAAGCTTCAAATACTTGATATCTTATTATTTCTATAGGAGAACCGAAACCGTCTCGGTCGAATCCAGGACGTCTAGCAAGATTTATGGTGGCTATTTCCGATCGCATTGCTGTCTGGATTGAAAACGCAGTGTATCGTGCCGATGCACTCGAAGCCTTAGAATACGATGGGCACGATGAACACATGAGACTTGATGCCGAGAAGCCTTTCTTTTAGATGAAAAAGATAAGGGATAGATTTGAAAAAATATTAAGTCGAAATTGAAGATATTTGAAAATAACAAAGTATTATAGCCTTATATTTTATATGTATATGTATCTGAAGAAATATAAGTTAAAAACTAAGAAAGTGTCATTTTTCCGCCACTAGAGTAATTGTAAGAAAGTTTTTTTTCTTCACTCACTTCATTTCAGCGTAACCTTAACTAGTAGGTGAGCTCACGGGGCTCAAACATGACGACGTTGCTAACACTAACCCTGGCAAGAGCAGTGCTTCGCAGAATCTACCACCGGATCGGAAACGCGACCCACTGAGAAGATCCGGCGAGAAACTCAATGGGCTGTGTCTGTGGGTTAATTTAGTCGTCGAGCCCAGCGACGGATTCGACGAGAACGGTGACCGGTGCTTGAGGTACCTAAAAGCACCGTTAGTGGATCACGAGGATCCGAAATTACGTGTTTTGGGCGACGTCGACTGCTTTCCATTCTGTCCGCAGGATCGGGAATGTTTTTTTAGTAGGTAACATTCCACAACGAATACTAGAAATTATTCTGAAGTATGTAGTTCAAATATCATATTTTTCTTCATTTTGAAACTGAGACAGGCTGTCTTGCTCCACACCTTTGCTTTCGACAGCTTTGCCTTTTCTCGATTCTCCTGTACCGCTCGCTCTGTATGTTTTTAGTCCAATATACAATCTAGAGGTCAGTGCGACAGTTAATTGAATGCAAATCCATAACTCAACGTGATACCAGTTCTTAATTAATGACAAATATAAAACTCGTTGAATTGTTTTAAATAATTCCAAACGCCTACAGTCTAGGTTTATAAAGGTAAAGGAGGTATTTAAATTACCTAAGTCAATTAAATGGCTTCGTTTGGTTTATGCTTAAAGACAAAGTTATGAATATTTTTTTTAGATGGAAACCCTTTTCTTGAATTGCACTCTTTTTCTTGGCAAATCCCTCATCATTATCAGTCTGTATCTCTCCACTGCTGGATGTAAGCCTCTCCCATAATCCGCCACAATGAACGATCTTCCGCCTTCCACATCCAATCTTCTCCAGCATATCGCCGCAAGTCATAGGACTCGATCCATCAAAGAAACTCCGAGCATACCTCTCCATAACACGCTGAGCGACTTTGAACTTACGGACCAGATCTACGGCAAAGCCCTCACATGGGTGATGTTAGTACCTGAAACTCTAATTTTACAATGTTTAAGCTGGGAAAAAATAACGCTTTTTATATTTTGCTTTTTATATTATATTCTATATGTAAAAAGTTTTTGTTTTAGGTGTCAATAAAATATGAAGATATTTTTTGTCTACTAAATGTCAAAAACAAATTTAAAGAGAAAATGTTTAATATATGAATGAATTAAATCTTCTTCGATTCTCCGTCTGAGTGGCTTAGTGAGAGATATCAAGTTGTTCAAATGTCTTGTACTTGTATGTCTTGTCAGCGTCTAGGCATACTGAGATCTTGGGCAAGTTGAATGTGCAACGTTTATATGTATTAAAATGCAATTCAATCTGCTAACAATTGAAACCTCTAAAGTAGCTATTATAATATATATCAAAATAATACAAAATATTTGCAAGCTCAACCTGGTCTCATCGCTAGTCTTTAAGGGAAGCATCCATTCTCAATAACTTAAATCAATCGGATCTTCTATGACAAAAGCTGCGCTCAGTGCAAAGGCTACTCAGAAATTAAACAAAATTTGAATCATGAATCTGTTGGATATAAATGTTCTATTCTATTCCTAATCTAAGCAAAAACAATCAGGTAGTGTAATAGTAATAATTATGAGTTCGCATAATGACCACAGCGAGTCATATTATATAATATTTTTATACAATACAAGTATTTTGATTAGGTATTCAGATGTAGGGTTTGTTGATGACCTTCTTGAATCAGTATATATGCGTTTGATTTCTGTGGAACTTCACAGTTTACTCTTCGGGAACGATGAAATACTTCGTAAGTACCTATTTTTTTATTCGATTCATTTATTTTTCATCCTCTAAATTTTACACATTATCTAATTATTGCTTGTGTATGTATACCTATTTCTTGAAATTGTACTTAAATGTACTAAATAAGAATAAAATAGTTCAGTTCTTTGTTTTTGACGCTTCGTGAAATGTAAACACTAGCTTAAGCCACAGGTAGGAGGTAGAAGGTAAAGAAAAGTTTTTTCCAATTAATTAGATATTATTATTATGTCTCGCAGTTTTACGAGTACTCGCGTGAAGTTAGGCCTACAGGCCTACACTTTCTCCATGGCCGACATTTAAATGAGATAATTTAACCGTTTGTTGAGTCTGATAATGAACTAATAAAATATAAGTTCAATCATAAATGTTTTAATAGTTTTTGCATTAAGCTGAAATAAACACTGCCTAAACACAAATTTAATGAAAATGTTTTTGGAACGAAGTTCCTTATGGGACGATGCGGAGGGGTACCCCTCCGCATCGTCCCATAAGGAACCGGGACAAAACGTCCATAACGTAGGATTTTTATTAGTAATGCACACAGTGTACGTCTTAACTTTGTAATAACGTATAAAAAATAACATATTTTTTATCATTCATTGACCATGATCTCAGAGCGTTCGTTTGCGCAATACACTAACTCTTATGCAAGCAACCGTTAATGAAGTGTACCACAATAAGTTCGCACGTTACCGAACGACCGTGGGTTGTTGCGAAACCTCCAGTTTTATTTTCTTTATACCTCGAATATAATTTTAAATTAATATTTTTATAATAAGGAACTTCGTTCCTATCCGGTGTCCCACGATACCACACATCTTTTTTGTTTAAAAACCAGTCGTCCATCTAAAACAACAAATCATGATTTTTTGTTGTTGTTATCTTTAATTTAAACAATTACAATTTCTTTAGTTGCATGTGAGTCTACCTTAGTGGTATTATTATCTTTATTAAATATCCTACCTAAGACAGGTTTAAAATCCTACCGTGACGAACAGTCAGAAAATTGCTAACACAATTTTTGAAACTTCGAATAAATAAGTTGCTTAAAATTTTCGTGGTCACTGACTCCGAGGACAGATTAAGTCGTTAAGCTCAATTTGATAAGTAAGCACAACTCGCGAGATCTTAAAAAAATAAAAATTCCAAAAAAATCTTCCCCAGTTGATTTTCCTCGTGGTGTGCGTGGCGATGGCTGCCGCTTCTCCCCAGGTGGTCGCAGCGTGGCCTGGTATCGTGCCTGGCTTCGTCCCGTATCCTGCAGCTAGGGTAAATATTATTTTGCTTAGAAAATATCAACATCATTACCTGTTTATATCAGAGAACAATGGTAAGTTAAGGCATATTTTCATATTTTTTTTCAAGAAGATAATAAAAAAGGGTTTTGTTATGTAGTAACAATTGATCTGTGCATAAGGGTCGGGTTTCAATTGACATTTAGATATTAAAGTAGACGTAATAGTCAATATTCTATATTAAACGCAAGGCTTACTTACAAGTCGATCTTGAAGAAAACAATCTAATTTAATAAGTCCCTTTTCTTTCATGTTTACAACAATTGTTGTATGGAATAAAAACTACCGTCATTTTTGTGTGTAATTGTTCCTATCGTTACAGGATTGCCTAGAAGATATCACTCTAACCTTCACACGTCGAATTGTCACACTTTTTCATTGTTATTTTAATTACGTACTTACATATTACGTTTTTATGTATTTAAATGGAAATCATAGAACCAAAAATATATGAAGTAAAAGTAAAAGCAAAAAAGGTCCCTCTCTATGGCACGTTACAATCGATGTACGACTATAGCATAAGCCAAGGAGGTTGACGACAGACAGCTTGCCAGTTGTAAAACTCATGCCAAATCCAGCCGCATGATAAAAGGACATGCTACGCCAACCCCAGACAATGGGGATAAGGACATCAAGAAGAAGATGAAGTTAAGGCGCCTCTTGAATTAATGCAAAACAAATTAAGACTAGGTATTTTACTAACCAAACTTCAAGCGTCATATTTGTATGTGAACATGACAGCGCTTTAAGTTAGTGCCATAACTACTTTATCCAGGATTTGTTGTGAAGTCTATGTTTAAAATTTGCCCATTGACGATGGTTTCGTAATTCTAGTTACACTAATGCGTCACAATTGCAAAACGATTGATTTTTTTCCCAGACCCTGGTAGCTGGTCCCACAGTTGTAAACAGCGCTTTCGGTCATTACGTCGCCCCGGGATACGTTGGACCGGCAATCATCTAAATCCTTCATCGTGTAATAAACATCATGAATCGGCAGTGTACCCTTGGCTTGTTAACCATATATATTGTATAATAATAAATTGGTAAACTTACTATGAAATTTTTTTTTTTCTTCCTGTTTTTGAGGAAAATATTTATAACAAAGTGAAGATCTTCCGATTCGTTCCCGTCCCGTAGGTTTTTCCAGTTTCACCAGAACAGGTGGGCGAGTACAGGCTCAGCCAGAAGGGGTGGGATTTGCTAACAGCTGCCCGAGCGCCTCCGAAGTAGACCTAACAACTCAAGAGCAACTGCTTCGCGAATGAATCTACTACCGGATCGGAATCGCGACCCGCTGAGAAGATCCGGCGAGAAACTCTGTGGGCTGATGTATGAGTTAGATTGCACGTCGAACTCTTTGGCCAGTTTGACGAGTATGGTTACCAGAGTCTCTAAGCCTGCTCCTTGTGCTAGAGCTGCAGGCGTGATAATGTTTGTGGATCGGATCAGTAAGAACGTGTCTAGATTGTCGACAGTAACTGGGTCCTGCGTGAGCCGGAGTCGGAGAGTAGTCATATCTGGACAATCCGAACAACCGTCTTCGGTAAGGAGCTAAGTGGAAGATACTGGCACTTGGGACACCCAGCCCTGAGACGCAAACGACACCCTTATGCATTTACTTACTACACAGAACCTGTGTATTGTATTGCATAAGTCTTCTTTGTTGATCAGCATAACAAGAAAAACAATTTAAAATAGATTTTATATTATTTAGTACTAGCGACCCGCCCTCGCTTCGCTTCGGAAACATTAAATTTTATTATTGAATAGTTGAGTCCCGCGATGTTACCCGCGGTTAGTGTCGTATCGCTGGTGACGCCGCGGGGCGAAGCTAGTCTAAAAAAAGTAGCCTAAGTTACTCCTTATATCATCAGCTACCTGTCAGTGAAAGTCCCGTCAAAATCGGTCTAGCCGTTCCAGATATTTGCCGGAACAAACAGACAGACAGACAAAAATTGTAAAAAATGTTATTTTGGTGTATGTACCGTATGTATATACTTATATATTTACATGCATGTAGTAAAAAGCGGTTATTTCAATATTACAAACAGACACTCCAATTTTATTTATATGTATAGATAGATTTTTATCACCACCATCCAATGCCGAGACTTTAATTATGGGTGGTTATGTTCGATACGGAAATAGTTGAAGAGCGTAGATCAATCTTTGATCTACAAAACAAGCGAGCCGTCGCGCGCGCTCTGTTTGATTACCTTTCAATTTACTGTCAATCTAACAATTATTAGAGCGAGCTGTCAGTAATGGTGTAGGTAGGCGCATTGTATTTTCTAGAATATTCAAGAGTCATAGACGTAATAACAAATTGCGAAATAAAGTAATTAAATACGCGATTAAATTACCTGAACGGGAAGGCGGGCCCATAGCAAACCCGCTGCCAAGTAATAGTCGAAACTCATGGATACCTCAATTTTAAGACTATCCTATCATGAGACCAAAGTTTATTGCGATCAACAGAGGATCGGCACTGGTTCAGACGGCGGATTTTACCCAAAAAAATGACTGCTTTTAGTCAATAGGGCATTTCAGCTCAATCGATTATTGCATACATTCAAGGACGGTGAGGGTGGGCCTCATACTCCTGTGATTGAAGAATCCGTCTTTAACAGATTTCCTGTAGGTTAGCCAAAGCTAACCTAAAGTCGCTTATAGCAGCATCTTTATAAAGCCCTTGTATAAGTTCAAATGCACTGCAGGTGCTCCTAGAAAGCAACAGAGAGATTGTGATCATTAATACGTGCTTGTTTGAATGTTTTTAAATATATCTTACTATTATATATTAAGCTACTATACTACTATTTTTACTAGTGGTAGGACCTCTTGTGAGTCCGCACGGGTAGGTACCCCACCACCCTGCCTATTTTCTGCCGTGAAGCAGTAATGCGTTTCGGTTTGAAGCTTAGTGGTTTGAAGGGTGGGGCAGCCATTTTAACTATACTTGAGACCTTAGAACTTATATCTCAAGGTGGGTGGCGTATTTACATTGTACTTTTTACCAGACAATAAAAAGCATACGCGATTGCAATTAAAATGCACAAATAGAAAAACAAACAACTGGATATACGGTCTAATGTGAAAACTATTACGACGCCCAGTGCAGACTGTTTGGTTCTGACGTAAAATAATACAATAATTTCAAGTGAATGACGTTATAAAGCTTGACGCTCGAATCTTTGCGGGCGATCCAAAGTGATAGTAAAAGTGGTCGGTCCGGAAAAAAAGACCAAAAATGTCCAAACGAGCTCGGAATGTCCGACATAACCGATCTCATTACATGACACTGTCAACGGAACTGTTCGTTGATGCCGCGCGATCTTAGAGTAAAATTCTGTGCCGAGCTGTTTTTTTTCTCCATTACTTAAATAACAGCATTTTTTTTTTTTTTTTTATTCAACATTAACGAAAGTACATACTTGTTGAATGTCAAAAGAACTGCCGCCAATTCACAAAAACTAGCCTCCTTACTGAGAAGAACTGGCAAGAATATGTGGGCATGTCTTTTTTTTTAAATATTAGATATTTTTTAAATATTCATTTTTACAATGAGTATTATAACGTAACAATTATTGCAATATTGAGCTGGAGGTCTTAGATAGCTGGGCTCAGTGACCGAGAGTTGCCTTGTTTAGATTAAAACAAAAAAATAACGACCGAGGATTAGCAGACGTGCGTTCACAGTACTCACCATAGACATAAAAGCAAACATGTTTTTTTATCGCTTAGTAAGTGGCTAATGGAGCCTATAGACGTGTTAAGTCAGCCATTTTGAAACGTGAGTTCTAAGTATGAGTTTTATAGTACAAAGGCTGCCCCGTCCTTCAAACTGCATTATAACTTCACGGTAGAAACGGGTGCGGTTTCAATACAGACCGTGCAGGCTCAATACGCCATACAAACAATATCTTAAAATTAGTTAAAAAAATTTAAATTGATCTGTTAATTCCCTAAATTCTTCGACTAGACAACGATAAACGCATTATGTTTCTCTTTTAATGCCCGATAGTAAAGTACAGTGAAAGAATTTTAGAAACTCGTATGATCATCAACTTTTTGGTAAAAAAAAATTGAGTAACACGTAGGTACATACATGCTCATACCGTGTTGATGAAAACATTAAAACAAAAAAAGTTGGATTATATTAAAATTTGAAGAGGTGTGTGATTCATTTGTGATTTTGTTGTGACGATTCAACGTAGAAAGGCTTGGAAAGACACATAGAACGGAAGAACTTGTTACATAATAATCGTTTAAGTTTCGCCAAAAAACTGTTTGTTTATCTTCAAAACTGTCACTGTAAAAGGATAACCGGTAAAACTTGCGTAATGTATATTAAAGGTACGAAGCGGTTTAATTATACCGGACTTACTGTAAAAACCTCTTTCATTGCGTGAAATCTGTGTTACCCCTGAAAAAAATCATTCATCTCTTTGTTAAATTTCTGCAATAAATTAAATTCAAACCTGTCGAAATAAACATCTTCGAATTCCCAAAAAAAGAAACTTGAGACAAAACTTAATTGGATCACATATAAATTAATTTAATATTCTTTTCTTTAAAGCGTATCTAACTATTTTGTATCTAACTTATATCTAACTATATTATTATACGGGATCGAAGCAGCTCGTTGTCATAGAGCGCGCGACGATTCCAACTTAATTTATTCTTAATTTATTTAATTCTTAACTTAATTTATTTATTAACTTATTCAAAATTAATTTCTAACGAAATCTCGAAGTTGTTTCTGGAGAAAATCTACTAAACTACTACTTGAAGCCCACAGACGTTCACTGCTTGACATAGACCTACCCAAAGGTCCTGTAATGACCGGTTCTGGGCTGAATTGAACTCTATACCCATAACAATAAATAAAAAATTTAGTATTCTTAAATTTTATTTATTCATTTATTGTCAAATCTGTCACCGTCCTCGCCGAAAACGTCGCTTGCGACGAAGGGTTTGACAAGTAAATTAGCCCATAGACACAGCCCACTGAGTTTCTCGCCGGATCTTCTCAGTGGGTCGTGTTTCCGATCCGGTGGTAGATTCTGCGAAGCAATGCCCTTGCTATGGCCCATGCTCCCGGTTCGAGCTCCGTGAGCTCACCTACACGCCAAGGAGAAGCTGAAATAACCACAAGGCTATCAGCATAGGTATGGATAAAAAATAAGTCCTTAATAAAGTGAACTCGAACTCACGGCTTTGCTAATATTAAACCGTATCTCGCTTACTATTACGGTTCAATCTCGCGATCATTATTTAAATTTTCGGCTAAATAGCTCATTTATACTTAATGAAATTCACTCGTAAAAAGCGAAATTAAAACTCTTAAAATTACAATTCTGAATGCTTAGCCTATATAAAATGAACTAGCGACCCGCCCTCGCTTCGCTCTGGAAACATTAAAACACACATGAAACCAAAAAAATAAAATATTTTTTTTTTTAAAAAAAGTAGCCTATGTTCATCAGGGACAATGTCGGCTTCTAATGGAAAAATATTTTTTCAAATCGGTCCAGTAGTTTCGGAGCCTATTCGAAACAAACAAACAAACAAATCTTTCCTCTTTATAATATTAGTATAGATTACATTTGCGTAATTTAGGGATTACTATTTTTCTTCTTTTTTCGCATTATGAATGGATTAATTTATTCTCAAATGAATTGGCTATTTCTTAATTCGCTAGTGTAACATACGCAACAAGCTTATTATAAGATTTTTTCTTATTATAATGAAACTGAATACACAATGTTATGCAGTCTACGTTAAAAGTTAAGCGAAAACGCAAATCCAGTTATTGTTTATTTTTAAAAATTGTGTAGAATTCATAGAAAGTAGAACGTAAAAATCTAGACAACGAATTCTCGAATATAATATGGAAATTGGATCTCACCGTATACATAACATATTATGTTTAATATTACGTGTCGTCTGCAACGTATATCCGGTTTATTTTAATGAATTATATTCTTTAATATTCGTGAGCATTCATACTAATTAGCATTCGTTTAGCCAGTTATTAGCGTATAACGTTGTGTTTTTTCTACCTTATCTAGTTACCTCGAGGTCTTATTCTAGATTCACCGAGCTAGTAGGTGAGCTCACGGGGCTTGACCTAGCAAGAGCAGTGCTTCGCAGAATCTACCACCGGATCGGAAACGCGATCCACTGAGAAGATCCGGCGATAAAATCAGTGGGCTGTGTCTATGGGTTAATTTACCCGTCGAGCCCTTTGTGGCAAGCGACGGGTTCGGCGAGGACGGTGATCGGGCGTATAGCGTTAGGGAATACCTTAGAGACAACTAGTCATGACAAGGCTTCTTAATGGCAAATAAATAAGTATTAATATTTTTTTGTACTAAGTTAATTATAATGAACACGGGTAAACAAATCTGCGTTTTAGCGAAGATTCTATTGCATCAGAAGGTACGTGAGCACGTGGCCAACCTGTTGGTGCGTGATCACCATTGGAAACCAGGAATGGCAGCATGATATATGTGTTAACATTATGCGTTAAATATTGATAAATCAATATCAAAGAAGCTCATTTTTTTCCTTCTAAATCCAGCTACAGCTTCGAGACACCAACGTCCTGCCACGGGACAGATAAGTAACAGGGCAGAAGAAGAAGGCATTTATGTCATTTTATCATTATACGAATCTGATGATGGCTCTCGCTCTAAAGACACTATCACAATGTGAATACCGTCACATATCTTGAAATATGAGATCCAAGTCCCATTTGTAATTGCTGTCCCGATGTTCAAACCGGCACGCATTAATGTTTAGCGGCAAAAACAGAGAAGAAGTCGGTATCTAGTCCCTCGGGTTTGCTATGCGCCCTCCCAGCAGTAAATGACAGTTGTTAATGTCACTACACTGGTATGATACTCAGAAAATGTTGCAGCATTCTCTGGTGGATTCCTAGTCACCTTTTAAGATAATGTTAGGAAAATGATACTACTGTCAACTTGCCGACTTGCCAACTTGTCAACTTGCCAACAGCTAAAACCTTTTTTTTGTTATTAGACTCCCTAGTGACCTCTCTAGTGATACTCATGTATAATGAACAGTAAAATATGAGATTGACTGTTGAAGTTTGTTACTCGTTTTTACCGCCATTTTATATGGTTTTTTTTTTCTTATTTGGCAGATGAGTCAACGAGCTGACGTCCCATCTGGTGTTTGGTGGTTACCGAAGCCCATAGGTCCCAGAACGTGCCACCTACCTTGAGAAAAACCTTACAAACGAGAACGTCGACAGAAATAGACACAATAATTTTACTCACTTGAGGAATTTAGATGTATACTTGAAACAGGACATGGAGGCTCAGAGACTAGGGATTAGGTCAGGAAAAATAAGTGAGGATCCTGATGTATGATGCAAGAATAATTGTGAATTAGGTTCAGTAGGTGTTTGAGAAGATGGGGCGCGTAACGATCTCTTCTCATCTCGATAACAGAACAGATTTGGACCTGAAGACGTTTTGTTATGCCACTAACGTATCTGAACTGATCAAGATGTTTTGTATAACTCAGTATTTTGTCAGATATTTTTTTTGGTAAGAATTAATTTCATACGTGCTACGGTGTAATTTGAAGCGAAATATCGGTCATTTCAATTATTTGAACAACGCTTGGTTGCAATGGCTACGTGATTGTCTATTAATTTTCATTATGTTTATTATTAATACCTTTTGATAGTACATGCTTACCTCATTAGTGCATGCTTCGTGGCAGAAATAGGCAGGGTGACGGTTCCTATCCACACAGGCTTGCGATACATACCTCTCCTCCTCCTTGCGTCGGTTTCCTCAATACTGAGGATCGTGGTCATGGCCTTGAAACAGTTTGTTTTTTATAATGCACCGCCATCTGTTCCTATCTGCAGATGAGTGCAGAGCATCGTGCACTGTGGTATCCAGGGCTGCACGAATCTGGTCCGCCCAACGGGTCGGGTTCCTGCCTCTTGGTCGCTTGCCCTCGACTTTTCCAGTGACCACCAATTTATACATACATACATTGATGCATACCTACCATTAGTAATTTTTTACAACAATGATATCTGGTTTATTCGGTCTAATCATATTATTTCGTATGTCCGATGGAGTTTAAGCTGTGGTAGATATTTCTTGTATCACCTTGTGTCATTGGTTTATATAATAAGCATAGATTATGTCAAACGGTATCGAGTTGTATTATCGTTCTCATAACGAGAGCCTTGTGAAGGCAGGAAGGATAAGTTGGATAATGCTAGTACCTATTTCTGCCGTGAATTAAGCGGTTTGTAGGTTGAATGCAGTATAACCCTAATTTAAAATACGATTTTGAATTTGGGCAACTGCGTTAAATTTGCCATATTTAGATGCTCTTTTCTCTTATAGTCCCTAAGAATAATTCTGTACACAGGACACGTGATTATCCGCTAATCGACTAAAATTAAAGTTGTTTTTAATCTGGGGATTATAACGAAGATCACGCGGACTTAACATTCTTTGATGACAATACAATTACTACCCCGAGACTCTGCGATCAATGTCAGATCAAAACACAATAGTCGTACTTTATGTAATAGTCACCATTACGATAGACATCGTAATAAGTAAGTCATAAGAATATACGTAAGTACCAACAATAGACTATTGCGTTATTGTTAAAACAAAACAAAACGAATTCGAATTGTGCACACATAACTGTAACTTTCAAATTCAATAACACCATTTTAATTAGTTATGGTTTATCGTTCAGGCTGTTGGAGCGATCGTATCGTCTTGCAAACGATTATTACAGCACTAAAGCAGTTCCATTTTTTATTTAATAGGTGAGTGAAATTTGTAATAATTTTGCGCAGGATGTGACTGTATTATCTTATTATACGGGCATAATAGAAAACAAATATTTTTTTCGCAACTACACGCTAATAAAATAGACAAATAACTCACAGTCGAAAAGTTAAAGTTTATTTTTAATCATTCTTAACGCTAAATGCATTGTTTCGTTCACTTCAAAATACTTACAGTTCGATCAAACTATTCACTGACGTTCAAAAATGTCATTTCATACATTTCATGATTCAAAATATGCAGTTGGAACAGCGCCCTAGCGGCAAACGTAGGTAATCTTTCCAACTTCATACAACTTTGAGTTAACTTTTACGCTATCGAGAACGTTAAAAAATCTATCGCACTATGCACAATTTCACCTGTTATTAAAATTCAGTTCAATATAATAGTACAACCGCGAATGTTATCGATCTATCGCTAAAATCAAAAGCCATTTAGTCACTGTCGTGAACTTGACAGCAAAAAGTATTGAGCAAACAATGGTTGCAATGCAAACAATGTCTATGTATGTACAGCTCTCCACATATACATTAGCGCGCTTCCCATTGGGCGTACAAATTAGTTAGACTTGAATGAAAGTGCAATCGGATGTTGGTAATTCCATACACATTTTATCGTCTACTGTAAATTCGGTTTTTGTCTTTACTGTCTCATACGATGGAGGTCCTGATGGCACGTAGCCAACGATTCGGAGAGTAATATAACGAAGGCTGTAACACAAATTGTTAGGTAAATTAAAATTCAAAAAACGAAATACCTATATAGACCGATGATTAAACAAATCAATTTATAACAAACGACAGGCACGTTTGGACTGCAGCTATAATAGCAAAGGCTTTGTTTCATTTGGACACGAATAGTTAGATAAATTAAATTCAAAAAACGAATTAGAGACCGATAAATAAACAAATCAATTTACAACAACCGACAGGCACGTTCGCTGCCGCTATTGGACATCTGTTCCAGTAGGCACAGAAACCGTGAGCACTATGATGCAACGCTTCCGGTCTCTATTACCTCATTGTTGGGTTCGGAAGCTTAGTGGCTCGCTCCCATTCTTTCAGCCGGTGCAGTGAAAGGGTCCTCCGATACACTTTTACCCTTCCGATACCGCGTCCAAGGCGTCGGGTGCTCGCCACCGTTCGCTCTCTTATAAATTCGGTGAAAACACTGCGACATCACATTACAAATTCGGCGGCTGTACAAGTCAGCCGACCGATCGCTCGAGGGAAATATCTTCTCAAGTTGTTTATCAACTCTCGTATAGTGGTTTAGTTTCATCAACAAGACGCGAATACTAACTAAGCATCTAAAATGAAATTCACGGTGAGTGCGTGTTCCCTTGTGCTAGTAATGTTTTAATACAAGTGCAAAATGAAGTGTTAGTGTGACCGTTATACAGTTAAGCAGGCTTCACGCTGCAAATACCTGTTAGATAAATTTGGTTGATGTCAGCATTATGAGATTGATGGATGATTGAGAAGAACTACCTGCGATTAGCATACGTATATAGATGTGTAAAGTAAAAGTGGAAAAGTGAAATCGATATATAGTAGGTTTCAATAATGATGAATACTTCGATGCGGGTCAAAATAAACTTGATTTCATTCATCTGTACTCGTCATTCCTGTTTTATAAAAAGTTATATAAAAAATATCAGAGCTGTGTAATTACGCAATATGCTGTTTTTATTTTAGTATTATCACCAGTTTTTTTTGTTGCAGGTTGCATTCATCACTTTGTTAAGTTTATCGGCGCCATGGTCCATCCTAGCAAAAAGAGCCGACGATGTAAAGGATAAACGAGAAGCCCCTGCAAGCTATGTACATGGACTCTCTTCATCAAGCTATGCATCTTCTGCACAGTCTCCGTCGAGCTATACATCTTCTGGACAGTCTCCATCGAGCTATACATCTTCTGGACAGTCTCCATCGAACTATGCGTCTTCTGGACACTCTTCAGCAAGCTATCAGCCATCATATCAAATCAGTACACAAAACTACCAACCAGCCACGAATTCGCATGGCGATGCCAGCTCTATTAATGTCGGAGCTGGATATAGTATTGGTGGAATAAA
The DNA here is from genome assembly GCF_003987935.1 of Bombyx mandarina. The sequence continues at coordinate 1,417,455 of NW_021011543.1, forward strand.
ACCAAGCTTTAGTTACGATGGTCAAGGATCTGCTGGGCTTCAGTACCCATCTCAAGAGTATCCTGCTAATGGTCATGCCACTATTCAACTTGCTCCTATCACATTGCAACCCACTCACGGCGCAGGCGGTCTAGTATCCGGAGATATCTCCCAAATTATGAATCAACTGAGCCATAGTCTTAATTCTGGAGCTCTTTCCTTGCAACCATCCAACAGCGTTGCAGAATTCCACATTGGCGGTGAAGGCGGACAGGGCCAAGAGCTATCGCAGCCGCAATATAATTATGGTAAACTGCAGCAATATAATTTAGTTGGATCTTTGGGAGGCTCCCCGGCGCACTACGCATCTGGAGTGAAAGGTCTCAGTTCTTATGGTTCAACTGGACCAGTATTATTTAATCCATCCGAGTCTCAGTCTTCGCAATCCTCAGCTTTGACATACTCCGCACCTAGTTCAGGACATTCGGCCGATGAAGGAAGCTCTGCTTCTTCTAGCAGTGGAGGTCATTCTCTAGCCGGATTATCTTTCGGTAGCTCAGGACACCCCTTCGGCGCATCTTTGAAAAGCTATGGAGGTAATAATCTTGGTGCTAGTAAAACTCCCTTCACGCCATCAGTTTTCTTAGGATCATCTGTTCAAGGCGATTCCAGTCATGGGCTTTCTGCCGGGCCTGTAGCTTACAGTACGCCATCTTTCGCTGGCTTCCCTGGTGGTCACACGGCTTTCACTTTCGGACCTGCTGCTAATGGACCCAGTTATCCAGGCTCTTTTGGTGGATTTGGAGCTGATTCTTCTAAGTTCCTCGCTCCAGCTTTTGGTTCCATTAAGAGTGAGGGTCTTGGTCATTCCTTAGATGGTTTGGCTTCATTCGGATCAGCAGGGCAGTTCGCGTCTCCACCCGGCACCACTTACGGTTTCCCAACAGCATCGTATCCCGCTGTAGCATCTCATTCCGCTAGTGCTGCCAGACCTTACTATGTCAGTACTCCAACGAAGCATTCACACAAAGGTTCGGGGTCCTCATTGAGTTCTCCTCACTCTGGTTCTAAGCACAGCTACGCAGGCCACAGTGGCTCTCGGTATTCTCCTAAAGACACCCACGGCGCTCACAGTGAGACGAGTTATAACACCATTAAATACAGCGAAGAACTGAAACCGCGTGTCCATTAGATCTCCGATATAGTTACTGTTGAACGATTTCTTTTGTAAAATCTATCTGACATTGAAAATCGTTTCTGAGTTACGTTGAATGTGGCCCAGACAGAATATGCGGGTTTGTTTGGGTGAAAGTTTACCATTAGTATTAATTATTATTAGCGTTCGTTCTGCTAATTAACTGGGCTGCAATTATTTCGATTCTTGCCATCAATCGAGAGCCATAACTTTCCTTTTAGTATGGCGTGCGTATGCGATTGCTTACATTTTAAAGTTGTTCGATTCGAAACGAGTTTGAAAGAACGAGCCATTAATATAATTATTAGGTGCATGTTTTAAATCACTAACCGCAATGCTGTTGGATTACTGTTACCAGTTACGATTCAATCGCCGTGAACCTTTGTAAATATTGATGTTAATTTTTAAGCAACTTATTTATTGTTGTAGTGTTAGATATAAGATCGTTACTGTTTTCAATAAAATGTTTCACAAATATGATGTATTATTTTCATGTGGCGCACACTGAACACCTAATAGGATTGTATTTAGGGAAGATAAACTTTATGATTCGAAAAACAAGTAACGTGAATGTTTCTTTTAGAACTCTACAATATGCAGAAACAATTTCGCTTGAAGGAAAGTTTTTAAGGAAATCGAAAGAGTCTTGTCACGGCACACACAACACCACGAAAGCACACATATTACCTATAAATCTTTTAACCGTCAGAATAAGCTACCTTGTTTGTAAAACCAGACCGTTGGTAATGATCATGATCGTAGATTTCTTTGACCAAATAAAGCACTGGCTAGTTGAGTGAACATCGATACATTAGTGAAGATATTATCAAAACAAATTGTCTTATACGTATGATAATTTTTTATAGTCAAACGTCAGCCGACAGACCCAAAGAATGTAAATTTGTAAGATTTCTTCTTAATCGTTTCACTCTTGACAGAGTAGTCGAGATCGTTTTTTAGGCTTGGGGGGAGTCAAGGCTATTCTGATGCACTAAGGGTTTTCCCACCGCACTTTCTGATTTGGTCGGCGGTCCAGCCCATTGGAGTGTTTCCGTGTGGTCTTGTCCACTCTTCCTGTAATATATAAATGATTAAAGTCTACCTGGCTATTAATTAGAATAGGCTCAAATTTATTGGTAGCAGAACGCATTGTGAACCTACACTGGTGGTACCTACTTAGCTACTGATGCACACTAGGTATATTGTAACTAATTTGTGTTTTGTTTTTTTTTGCCGCGAAGAAGTCACGTGTACCAGTTTCTTTTTATGATTGAAGTATTACTGATGGCCCGGAGGCCTTTCCAGTTTCACCAGGACAGTTGGGCGAGCAAGGCTCAACCAGGAGGTGTGGGATTTCCTAACAGCTGCCCGAGCGCCTTCGAAGAAGACCTAACAACTCAAGAGTAGCTGCTTCGCGAATGAATCTAGTACCGAATCGGAGTCACGACCCGCTGAGAAGATCCGGCGAGACACTCAGCGGGCTGATGCATGGGTTAGGTTGCACGTCGAACTCTTTGCCGAGTTCGACGAGTACGGTTACCGGGATAGAGTTATCGGATATAATGGATCCGTAAGGACGTGTCTAGGGCGACAACGGGCCTGCGTGAACAGGATTCGGGGAGTGTACCAGTTGTAAGGGTGGGCTAGTACTATACGATTGAAAGTTCTACTTCATGTCTCAAGGTGGATGAAGGCATTCACGTTGTGATATTTATGAGCTCCGGTAATCACTTAACACCAGATGTCGTTGAAGTCGTCGTGGCCTAAAGGATAAGACGTCCGGTGCATTCGTGTTGAAGCGATGCACCGGTGTTCGAATCCCGCAGGCGGGTACCAATTTTTCTAATGAAATACGTACTCAACAAATGTTCACGATTGACTTCCACGGTGAAGGAATAACATCGTGTAATAAAAACCAAACCCGCAAAATTATAATTTGCGTAATCACTGGTGGTAGGACCTCTTGTGAGTCCGCACGGGTAGGTACCACCACCCCGCCTATTTCCGCCGTGAAGCAGTAATGCGTTTCGGTTCGAAGGGTGGGGTAGCCGTTGTAACTATACTGAGACCTTAGAACTTATATCTCGAGGTGGGTGGCGCATTTACGTTGTAGATGTCTATGGGCTCCAGTAACCACTTAACACCAGGTGGGCTGTGAGCTCGTCCATCCATCTAAGCAATAAAAAAAAAAAAGATGGACCTCGAGCTCATATAAGTAATAATGCAATACAATAAACAATGCAGTATTTACTGGAGGTATTTTCTGGTAGGTGGTGGTCTTGTGCGCCCGCACGGGTAGGTACCAGCACTCTACCTATTTGTGCTGTGAAGCAGCAATGCGATTCGTTTTGAAGGGTGGGGCAGCCGTTCTGCTAAAATACTATAAAATACTATATAAAACACATGTCTTAAGGTGGATGGCGGCATTTACGTTGTTGATATCCGATGAACGCTTAACATCAGGTGGGCCGTGAGCTCTTCCGTAAATCTTAGCAAAAAAATAATAAAAAAGAAAATACTACCCCGGTCCCCTGTTCTTCTTTATCGAAATAATAGTAACCTCCTATATTTCTATCTGAATTTAGATCTTGAGCGACTTAACGGGTGGATATCATCATACTCCTGGTTGCTGTAGGAGACGAATCGCTCGACATTAGTGATGTGGGTGTGTTTGTGTGTGTGAAGGCAATTATGATATTGAGATTTCAATATTGTTTCTGCGTATTGGTATTCACGTCGGTGGCCCGTATAATCGCCTATCGTGCGTGTAGGAGGTCCGTAAAATCGCCTATGTAGGTTAAAAAAACGTAAAACACGCATCCAGCGAGGTGTTTCATTTCAGATACGGCGTTCGTGTTTACGATATGTGTAATCTCCGTGTTTGTTATACATGACACGCGTATGTATGTCGAAGTGATATAATTTACTCGCTACTAAGAAAGTATCGATTACGGAAGCCTAAAGTTGTGACGTTGAATAAAATTTTCAGCTAAAATTACACCTCGTTACGTAATTATCGAACATAACCGGGCCAGAGATTTATTTAGTAATCACTACGTGCTAGAAGACAATGAAATTGCGGGAGTCGGTTGTGATTGTAAAACGAATATCTACTGGATTTCCAAAATCTTTTGAGGATTTTGCATGTTTTGGTTTTGATTGTAAAAAAATGAATGTCTCGTTTGTACGGTTTGAGTTTATTGGTAAGTTGGACAGGTTTAGTGGTTGCGAGCGAGAGAAAATCGATATAAATAATTCGAATGACTTGGATGACAACTAGGGTTGCCAGATATCCCGTATTTTAGGCTTAGTTTAAAATGTTCCGACGGGACTGATTCTGTCCCGTATTCGAACCGTATGATTATAATTGTATAAATTTTTATAAATATATTAAAATCGATAAAATTATGTTAAAACTGACTTGCTCCTCGGAGAAATATGAAAAAAAAAGAATTTCACTATAATTTTGTTTTTAAATAAATCCCGGGTAAAAAACTAAATTCCCGTATTTTTTTGCCTATTTAAGCATTTGCCCCTTATAGGCTGAAAAAAAATCTGGCAACCCTAATGAGAACGGTAGATAGGTCAGCTGTTGCTCTACTCGTGTTAATGCAAAAGCTAGTTGTAGGAAAAAATTTGAAATGAAGTTTAAAAACTTTAAATAAACCGCTTGAATAGCGAATCGAACTGGACTAGACTAGATATTAATTTCATTTTTTTATTCTGTCAAGGCGAAGTTAATTAAAATTATTAAATGGTGATTTAAATTTTCATGTTAGTCAGACGTCTAGAAGTCGATGAAAATCACGTTCACACATTCCGTTGCACACAAAGAAATATACCAAGCTAATGAAATCGTGTTAAAAACATTATTATTTAGCTACTAAATATAAATATGTATTTAGATGACAGTGTTATAGCTGTGAAAGAATTAGAATGATCCACTAGGCGTTTTAAGCTTTAATTTCACATAAAACACTTAAGTACTTACCTAAAGACTCATTGTAAATAGGTACTTAATTAAAATAATAATAATAACTGGGAACAAATCACGCACGGTCATCCGACCCCAATTTAGGATTCCTTGTGATATGGGTATCAGAGACTGACAAATATACTTATTTACGTTTAAATATATACATATTATTATACAGATAATAAACACCTAGACAAAGAGCAAACAAACATGTTAATCACACGAATGTTTGTCCGAGGTGAGAATTATAGTTAATATACATAAATTAGTTATCGATAAGCAACTCAAGCACTCCACAAAAATTTTTACGGGCGTCGGCCACTATATGGCTTCGCTTCGATTCGTTTCTCATTGCACTTGTAGATGGCAGTAACATATTAGCAAAAAAAATATGTTCATTACGATTTTTTTTTTAAAACTGCAGTTACTTTTTTTTTCATAAAAATATGTTCATCACAATTTTTTTTTGGGCCGCGTACCGAACCTCCTACGAGGTCCTCGCGCCTAAGGGGCGCACGGTGTATGTGGGACAGGTCCGCGACTGCGAGACCGCGGGCCCAAGGGTGTTTTCAGGGCGCTACTCACTATACGACTCCCCTGCACTCCTTGCCTAAGCGTCTGATCCCCTCCGAGGTTAGAACCCGGATGAGGTAAGGGGGTTACCGTGGTCAACACTACAACCACACGGTGCAGCTCACCCCAAGGACGCCCAGCCGACGGAGCCTTCGAGGCGAATCGAAGGCTCTAAAACGTCGGCCGTCTCGGTACGGCAGCCCGTGAGGCCGCCCAGACGGTGCCGCTGGTCCAGAACTAGCCTGCCAGGTTGGGACGCGATACACCGCCAACCGGTTGCTCTTTTGTATCTACTTGGCGGCGCGCTAGAGTACTGGTAACGCGCCGCGCGGCCTCGACCCCCTTAGGTCGCCCCGTGACCTTCACTGGAGGGAGGACCCAACCTACAGGGAGTAACATATCACCTATCCTACATTTTATTTTTAATTAAGGATTTTATAAATTTTCTGAAACCACAAATTGATAAAATTTTATCAATTTGTCTATAACAAATAAAAACTTGTATGATTTATTAATTTTTTATTTTCTGTGTTTAGTTGTACTATAATTAAATGCCTTAACTTTAACAACATATAAGTTTAGGGGCATCCGGTACAAGATGTCGCTAGTTTGCATACAAAAATTTTTTTGTGTTAAATTATCGCAGTTTCAGGGCTCAGGTGAGAATTGAACCCATTGAGCCCACTGAACCTCGGCGCAAGTAGCAACAGTCAGAGGCGTTAATTAATGCACCACTTGCAGTTACTTTGTGAGATCTCTAAATGAGTCGACGTGCTCATTGAAGTCAGGTCAAGTCGGGTGCTTAGTGTTTACTAGACTTTGCAGGCATCACAGTGTGACCACAACGATAAATCTTGAAGTCGAAGTTTCAATTTAGCTGTACAATGACCGTGTCAAATTAGAAAGCACGTATGCGACGCTGCGTAGGGAGGTGGTAATATCCCCTTGTAGTTTATACATTCCTAGTCCAACGGTCATAGCGCCTCCAACTCATAGGCGGAAGTCCGGTGATTACGTCAATCGACAGGGTATCCGTCAATGCGGTTCATTTGAGACACGACACGAGTTAAAAAAGACCAGCGACCTTCATGTAACTCCGGTAACTCCTTTTAACGTTCTCGATAGCGTAAAAGCTAACCCAATTGTATATGCAGTTGGAACAGCGCCTCTAATGGCAAACGTACGCAAACGATCCCATTCCATAAAAATGAAAGATGTGGTGTCGTGGGACACCAGGTAGGAACGAAGTTCCTTTAGCTAATGTAGAATTGACACAATTTGCAAAAAAAAAAACGTGCTCAATTTTATGTAGGTTTTCTTGATTTTTCTCTTAAATTTTGCTGATTCGTTTTTATTTAAGTGCAGGAAAGTATGTAAAAGTAAAAGAAAGAGGGAGAAAGAGAAAGGTATTATATACTACTCGCTTGTGTATGCGACTGTCGCGCCTGTAACGGTTTTATTCCACGCACTTTTTTCCACGGATTTTTTCTTACGGTTTTACTATCACATTTTTTTCAGTTCGGTCGCGCAGCAAAATCCTTATCCCCTCCAAGCCTGCCGTAAGGAACTTCGTTCCAAAAATATGAGCTAACTTTTACGCTATCGAGAACGTTAAAAAACTCGCACTAAGCACACTGCAAGGCAGCTGGTCCACATTAAAATGATTGTTATTGTAAAATGTGTCATTAAACATATAAAAAACGCGATAACGAGTTATTTAACCGTAATAGTTATTTAATCGTGAACAAACATAATAGTGTATGTAATGAACAGACAGACTGGTTGTCGAATGCATAAGAATGAGTAATTCCGTACATTGTGTAAACTGTTGCTCAATATCTTCGTTCACGGTCGAGGGGACACGTGGAAGAGTGCTTACTTCCGAATTTGTCTCATTGTGTAACTTCTTGAGTTTTTTTTTTGCACGATAGATTTTTTTTTTAAATGGTTTACTGGGAACATTAACTATGTGAGATTACGATTTAGTGCTGTTTTTTTTTTAATTAGCATCATTAGAATAAATTAGCACGTTCAATAGTGGCAGGGCTTCTTGTGAGCCGTACCTTTGCCATTTATTTTTATATTTTTGCGCGAAAACCTTTGCATAGTGTTCAAGTGTTTGATCATGCGTCTCACGATCGTATGTCTCATCTTGTTCCCAAGTTTTTTCTAGAAATCACTAAATTGATGAGTGTTCACGGTTGACTTTCTATTCATGACGTATGTTCGGACTATGGTGACCTTTTTATAGATTCTGCTGATTTTCTGGAATATCTGGAGAACACGAATAATCCGAGAAATTTGGAGTTTGCCTAATAAGTCTCCGTGGTCTAAGATCAATTTATGTATACTTAGAATGCCTTTCCTTTTTTTTAGTCGTGAGATTTTGTTATAAGCGCCATCTTACGATACTTGGATGAAGCGAAATAGAAAGATGATGTGACTAATCCCTCTTTTCTGAGTGTTAATTCCAATATTTCTAACGTGTCTAAAATATAAATAAAATTTTAATCACTAGATAGAGCTATTAACTGTTATTGTTCCTGGTGACAATTATTGTCATACCATAATTAAAAATACGCGGAAAGAGTGCTAATGTTGTAAATGATCTGTATGTTTTTTTTTATTGACTAGCTTGGTCGGTGGCGGAGTAGTTAGTGCCACTGATTGCTATGTCGCGGGTTCTATTCCCAGGTCGGGCAAACATTTGTGTGATGAACAGGCTTTTTTGCTCTTTGTCTGGGTGTTTTTTAACTATGTATTTATCTATTTAAACGTATTTAAATATGTATAATAGTCTCTGGTTCCCATAGTACAGGAAATTCTATTTTGGGGTCAGATGGAGTCTTGATTACTGGTGGTAGGACCTCTTGTGAGTCCGCCTATTTCTGCCATGAAGCACTAATGCGTTTCGGTTTAAAGGGTGGGGCAGCCGTTGTGACAATACTGAGACCATAGAACTATATCCCAAGGTGTGTGGCGCATTTACGTTGTAGATGTCTATGGGCTCCAGTAACCATTTAACACGAGGTGGGGTATGAGCTCGTCTACACATATACAAGCAATAAAGAAAAGATGACCGTGTGTGACTTGTCCGCTTATTTATTATAGTACTAGTTATTTATTATAAATATTCGTTATTGTTTATATAAATAGGTAATGTGCTCGCAGCCCATCTGATCTTGTGTGGTTACTGGACGTTATAGACATAATAAGGTAAACGCTGCCCCAACTTCTAGACATGGAGTCGGATTCAAAAAGTGTCAATTGTATTGTATAAAAGCCATTTAATCATAAAAACCACATTCGCAAAATGTTGGAAGAAAACAGAGCGGGGTCAAAATTCAACACTGTTTTAAATTTACATTTCAATCATCCTTGTATTCTTTAGTGAGGTAATATAAATAGATATCCTTTGTTAAAAGTTGTGACATTGCTTACTAAATAAATTAGAATAATGTATGTGTGTCTTTTGGAGATCAATTTTTATTTTGACCTAATCATTTTTATGGAGTTATTTGTCTACTCGATTAATAGATAAGAGTTCGTGTTTTGAGTAGATATTTATAAATAGCAGTGTTGCTTCAACGTAAGATACTAATTTGATGATATATAGTTTCTCATACACCTCTAGTATTCCAGAACTTAAATTTAAACCTACTTCCCTTGTTAATATGTAAATCTGCACTGTAAAGAACCAAATCTAGTCTGGCTTATTTGTTTCTAGACCAGTCTAGAAAGCGTTAGTCTGTGTTGTACCTACAATAGTAGATAGATAATCCCGCTCTCAGTCAAAGAGGTCGAAACAAGTTGTAACATAATAGCCATTCAATTCCTATACAGTTAAAGTCACACGTGAGACAATCGATTTGATTGCGGAAGTAAATATTATTAGTGAAAGGATTTGACTATTGTTTATAAGTTAATTTACTCATTTGTCTATTTTTTTTAAAATGCGCAATTTCAGGAATTGTTTTTGTTTTATTGTATTTTTAATTTATTCAAAATTTCGAAGTCGTCGTGGCCTAACGGATAAGACGTCCGGTTCATTCGTGTTAAGCGATGCACCGGTGTTCGAATCTCAGGCGGGTACCAATTTTTCTAATGAAATACGTACCTCCACAAATGTTCACGATTGATTTCCACGGTGAAGGAATAACATCGTGTAATAAAAATGAAACCCGCAAAATTATAATTTGCGTAATTACTAGTGGTAGGACCTCTTGTGAGTCCGCGCGGGTGGGTACCACTACCCTGCCTATTTCCGTGAAGCAGTAATGCGTTTCGGTTTGAAGGGTGGGGTAGCCGTTGTAACTATACATGAGACCTTAGAACTTATATCTCAGGGTAGGTGGCGCATTTACGTTGTGGATGTCTATGGGCTCCAGTAACCACTTAACACCAGGTGGGCTGTGAGCTCGTCCACCCAACTAAGCAATAAAAAAAAAACAGTTCGAGTTTCATTCAGCAAAAAATCAAACTTGACTCTGAAAGTTGAAAGTAATAGATACCATATTTATAGAAGATCTAACAATAATCGTTTCGTACTAACACTCTTCATAGATGATTTGCTTCCCTTTAGCATTTAAAATATTGACTCCAGAAGTGTATTTGTCCTTCTTCAAACGAGGCTTGTGGAGTGTATTAAACGGTAGGCAGCGGCTTGGCACTGCCCCTGGCATTGCTGAAGTCCATGGGCGACGGTAACCACTCACCATCAGGTGGGCCTTATGCTCGTCTGCCTACAAGGCAATAAAAAAAAAGAAAAAGATTTTTTGTAAGACGTCAACTAGTACATGTTGCAGTCAATGCGGCATATTTCCTTATGCGTGCAAAGGAAGTTCGTAATCTTGTAGAAACTAGATACGTACGTGTCCGATACAGGACAAAGACCTATCCGGCGGTCACTTCCCTCGACCAATATCCGAAGCACGAGGAAAGTGGTTTCATGCACGTTCTTATAAATACGTTAACTTCGATACTGTCTTACACTTTTCCGAACGGTTTCAAACATACAACACTTTTCCTTGTAAAACGTAATAGTACGTTCTGTAAAATAGTAGTGAATTTTTTTATTGTATCGCGTAACATTATGGCAATAAGGAAACTGTTGGTGAGCATCATTGTTATGTTTACGTTAATGAGTTTCGGTATCTGCAATCCGAACATCCACTATTGATCGCTATCATGTTTCACTATTTCTTTTATCCGTTGAGAATCCAGACTTTAAGTTAGTAACTATACAGATTGATTGATTGTTAGAATTCAACGCTTGTTTGTTTAGCAATGATGAATTGTCCGTTGTTCATTCTCTATATTTTTTTCATTCAGATAATCATCACTTTCGCTGCGCTGGTGTGCTCAAGCGAAATAGAAGATGGTGAACACAAGAAGAGAGGAGTGAAAGGGACAGCGTTGAATTCAGTTTCAACAAGTGCTCAGAAACCTGACTACACATACAGTATTTACACTCAGAATCCTAGTACGCAGAGTGCTACGTCAAGCCAGACATACCAAAGTCAAGTACCAAACTCGTACTATCCCAGCCAGGGTAGCAGTCAGTACTACACATCAGGGAATTCGCAAGCAGATACATCGCAAACATATTCCGCGCAGCCACAAGTCAATGCTACACCCCAACAAGGCACGTCCCACTACTTGCCTATTAACTATGTTCCAAGTCCTGGATACCTAAGTAGATATCAAGTCGCGCCGAGTAAAACATCGAGTAACGCGCAAGTAGCTTTCGTTCCACAACCAAATCATTATCCGCAACAGCAAATATTCGCATTCCCTCAAATACCTCATAGCTACTTTTCGCCGAACACAGCTAATCAGGTGCATCCTCATCATAATGCGTTCGTTAGTCAAATCCCACAATTTAACTATCAACCGTTGTCACTAGGATCATTATTCGGGCACCCTTCAGGCACCGTAGTACTGGGTCAGTCCAGTCAACCTGCACACAACAATCTTTTGTACCCGAATCCAGTTCAGAATTACTTTACTCCGGCTTCTCAGTCTAATCAATATTCACAAAGTAAATATTCATCGTATGTCTCTCCAGTGCAATCGGAATATGACAAAGTCCAAGGCGCTTTAGCCCAAACGAAAGAAGAAAATGAGATTGTGACACAGAATTCTGAATACGCCGGTACATCCGATCCGAATTCAAGTTACAAGAATTCTTATAGCGGCCGTTCTGCTTATGCCAAATTGTCATAGTAACTATTAATTTTCCTACAAAACTCCATAATATGCATGCGAAACGTTTAAAATAATAACAATAAGGATATTGAAACGAGAAACGATGATGAGAAAAAGTAGTTTTTAGTGGCCATTTTAAACAAACATCCAAGACTTTTTAATTTAAGTATGAATATAGCCAAATACGGTAATTGTTATATTTTGTCATAATATAGTAAATTTTTTGTATAGCAGCTGCGTTGATGTTATTTAATAAAGGTTTTACGAGGAGACGAATGTTTTCTTACTTAAAATTCTCAAGCTATTTCAAAACGAACATTAAGCTATTTTTATGAATTTATTTTAACATTGATTAGATCTAGTTTTTTAACAAACGTCGGCTATGGCTAAAGCATCTCTTGTCACGACATTCACGAAACTTGCGTCACAACGTAAGTAATCTAACAAATTTTACACATAATAAATAATTAGATTATATCAATAACGCGGACATGCTGTTAATAAATTGAAGAAACCGCTCGTTTTGATGGATGTGAGAACGGAATTTCGTAGTGTTTAAATATTACGTAAGGAATATCCAGTTAATAACATCGAAGATGGACAGTGAAAGGGAGCGCGTGCTAACTGAACTTAAGTTGGTTTTATTTGTATCACTTAAGTGATGCGCAACCGTTTACGACTGGTCCTATGAAAACGTCATCAGAAGATTTACGAAGAGCCTCCAGCAATAAAGAGGAATTAAACTTTTAAAATTTAATTAGACTTGCCGAGGTTTTGCTTGCGAAACCCAAATGTTTTGGTATCATATAGATTAGTCAATTTGTAGTATAATTTGGGCTTGAGAATGAAATTTACTAAGACATGTTATGCTTCATTACTAATTTATTATATAAAGTTGTGTAAACTTCTAAATAGTATACTAGATGTAGCAATGATTATCCTTTTAACTTTTATTGTAATTTAAATTAGCATGAGCACTTTTTAAAATGTAAATATAATATGTATGTAGGAAGGAACGCGACATGATAGCATACTTTGTTTCGTCGAAATTAATTACGTACTTTAAATTGATTGTAAAGTACATAATAATATGATTGCACATTATTTGTTAAGGTTCGATTATTTTTTATTGTAGCTACCAATTTTGAAACATTCGATTTGGGGCGCATTAGTGGGTGAAGTTTTTTTGAGAGATTATTTATGCTTTTTTGGTGGCCTATCTATCTGCCAGGAGCCTCCGGGGACTATCTAACATCTGCCCTAGCCAGAGTCTTAGTTCGCTGAATCTGCCACCGAGAATATCGTTCTTGACCACAGCCCTTATTGTGAAAAGCGCTTCGAAGAAATTCAAGATTTTTTTTGTTGAATGGTTGGAACGTGCTCACAGCTTATTTGGTGTTAAGTAGTTACCGGAGTTTTTACCAGAAGATCTTCTATCCAGCAGGTGAAATTTCTCGGCAGATTGATGCTCCATATGTTATCATTTGAAACTTGCAGATATGCAAGCTTAGCTTGAAAATGTCATTAGTGCGATTCATGCATTTGTCAAATATCTTCCGTTTTACGGTGGCAATGGCTACAGAGCTTATAAGCATAATAATGTGTATGGCGTCATCTACCTTGACATGAAATGAAACAAAGTACTAATTGTACTACATAACAAAAGTCCCTACTTTCAAACTAAATAAATAATTTCTTTGCGGCAGAAATAGGAAGAGAGCCCATGCTTGCGCTTTTATAATTCGATCTACCCTCCATTAAGAAAGAAAGAAGATTGAAAACAAAACATGCTTTTTTTAATTATTACACTTCATTTAATATTTACATTAGCAGCCTAATTGCTAAAGGCATTCTGTACCAGTCAACCAAAGGTAGGGTAGAATAAATAGGGGTAGGTGCATTGAAATATAAATTAAATTACAAATACATACAAAAAACACATACACATCATACATAAGTGTAAATATATATATACACAAAAACATCTACATATACATATATGTATAAGTATATAGTTTGTACAATATTTTTAGGCTTATGCAACCGACGATTATTTCCCTAAGTAATTTTAACACGTAATTCAGTAATGTACTGATCTTAATCTCAACCATTTGAAATTACCAGAACTGCTTGGCAGAAAGCAAATGGCTATTCAACTGTTTTTGGTATGAGTTATATCAGTCACACGGTGCGGTGATTGATTTTGATTTAAATAGCCTTTGCTTATCTGATAGAAAACGATTCCAAGTCATGTTTTTGATTTCAGAAGTCTACGCTTTTTTTCCCAAGATTTATTTCTCTTGTGTGTATAGGTTCAATGAGTATAGAATAGCAAATTTTTATACTAGTTGATGTTAGTAGGAGAATGAGAAGTTGAATAAATTTAACACACTGCTTGATTACGAAATGTTTTTAATGTTTCGAGATTTATTTAAATTATTATTTCTTCGATTAGTACTTATAATGATTTATCTTATATCTTTAAGCGAGCAATTCTTGTATATATATATAATCCGAATCTTGGAAAGGGCTCCAACGATTTTCATAAAATTTAGTATACAGGGGATTTCGGGGACGATAAATCGATCTAGCTACGATTTATTTTCAGAAAATGTTGTTTTATTCGTGTTTTCAATAATCAACTTTATCGATAATCAACTTAAACATAAGCTTTTTTTTGTTTATATGTATGTGTTTGACGTATTTACTGTCTCTTTATTAGAATCTGTATATATTTGTATGTTTGTGTGTATAATTTATATTTTAATGCACCTACCAAAATTTACTTTGCACTACCTTTGGTTCAGTGGTAAAGAATGCCTTAAGTCCGCCAATATAGATAAATACATGGAGTGGAATAAAAAAAAATTGCACATGTATCAATCGACGATGATAATAAAATAATTTTATTACTTTGCTCTGACATTCTGAAAGAATATAAACATATTAGTTTGGCTCGGTGTTTTTACTTTTTTAACTAAATTGAATTAACTTTTTAAAACAATCTTGATATTATAAACTCGTAATTATTGGTTGTATAGCGTTACTTCCTTTAAATTATTTCGTGTCTCTTACTGGCATTGAGGTATTTTTACTTCAATTTCAGAAGTCCTGATTTTCTATTAATATTTCACAATCCTGACTTAAAAAATGTAATTCAATTATTCAAATCATAGCTTCAAAGTGAAATATAGTATAAATCGAAATTTAAATGAAAAATTGCTCAATTTCATTGAATTTAATTTCCAATGAACTGGTTTACTCATCTCGATAGTACGTAATGATGATTGCGCAATGAAACATGCTATATTTTATCCACATTTTATTTCAGTCTAAGTGTCAATATAAATTGTGAGCGTCGTAAAGACGTTTGGTAATTTTTATAAATTTTAAATTAGATTGAGGTTGAATAATGATAAGTACATTTACTGGCGGTAGGACGTCTTGTGAGTCCGCACGGTTAGGTACCACCACCCTGCCTTTTTGTCTCGTGAAGCAGTAATGCGTTTCGGTTTGTATGGCAGGGCAGCCGTTGTACTGTTAAAAGTGAGACCTTAGAGCTCATGTCTCAAGGTGGGTGGCGGAATTTACGTTGTAGATGTCTAAGGGCTATGGTAACCACTTAACACCAGGTGGGCCCTGAGCTCGTCCAACAATCTAAGCAAAAAATATTTTTTTTAAGTAAATAATCGCCTTGTCTCACTGCGATCAGTGATACCAGGATGGAGTCTTCCTTAAAGATGCTTACGATTCGTAATCTGTATTAGCTCTTGTCTCGTTTGTGTTTCTAATATCCATAGCACAGGAGAAACTCCTTTTAATTCGTGGCTGCTGAATGTGAAATGTTTGTTTATTTTGATACTTTTTTGTAGCAAAGGAAAATACAACAAATAAATTTTAGATAATAATGTCATATTTCGTAATGATTCATCGTAAGTTTTGTTTTCATAGCTCTTGGTTTTTATGAGTTGAATTTGTTTTAGCTATAGCTAAGTAAGGCAAGTAAATAAATGTACTCACTATTTAAAACACCAAAAGGCTCATTGTTCCTAAATGTCAATGTTGTATGTTAATCAAATCTAAAGTATGCTGAATTTGAAATTAGTTGAATAAATCTGTGAATAAATTTCGAAATTGCAGTTAGGAATCATAAGAACACGTTAAAAATACTATATCGATGCGCTTAATATACATACATAAATTATTGTGATAATATAAGTCGTATGCAAAATTTGTTGGCACACTACGTAATATTATACTATGGCTGAAGAACAACAGCTTATCCGTAAAATATTTTATATTGTTTATTAACAAGTTTGTGATCTGTGGAAAGTTATTGACTAAATATTTGGAAACATTAATTTTAGATGTATTCAATTATTTATTTATTATGTGGTCTAAGCGTGAGTGACTATAGATACAGATAGGATGACTTTTATCCCATTGTCTTCAGGTTTGAAGACATCAGCATTCACACTGTATAAATAAGTCTAAAGCAATGCCATTAGGTTATGAGGTTATTTTGAAATAATTATCTCAGTGGCCAATTATCCAAGTACTAATTAAAAACGTGAATCTTTTAAGATAGAAATGAAGCGCTATTTTTTTGCACGTTGCGCTCGCTCCATACAAAATTTAAACCGCAAATAGCTCAATCAGAGTTTTACTAACACGATTACATTGCGCAAGAACCATTCCAATAGCTATTATTATCGCTCCCTTTCCCGTGAAAGTGGTCACGCAAATTCTATCGGATGTCTTAAGTAATTGGGCTCTGTACCAACTGGTCTGGTGCTAGTAACGCTTTTAAAGCCTTTTGTTTTAACCCTTGAAACATCTAAATATTATCCTGATTGGAATGAATGAAATTCATCTTAAACTACGAGAATAATTGATAGAAATATAGTTACCTATGGTTCTTCTTCATTATCTTATAGTGACGTGTCTCCATGAGAGTTCGGGATGAAAGCTATTGATACTAGAATAAAAAAGATAAATATTAGACCAATATTACACAGCGTTTTAAAAATTACAATTTTTTTCGATATTGTATGCATTCATCCGATATAAAACCAAAGTGCGCTTGGTGCGGGCACTGATCTTTCCCATATTCCTCTACGGGGGCGGAGACATGGTGCATAAAAAGCCGGGATATCAAAAAGATCGATGCCTTTGAAATGTGGGTGTGGCGGAGGATGCTGCGAATACCCTGGACTGCCATGCGAACAAACGAGTCCATTCTAAGGCAGCTAGACATCCGAAAAAGGCTCTCTTCCATCTGCCGGGAACGTGTTATGAGCTTCTTCGGACACATCATGCGGTCTCCCAAACATGAATTAGAGAAGCTCATAATTACGGGTCGAATAGAAGGCAAGCGCGCCGTGGGCAGAACACCAGCCAGATGGTCAGATCTAGCAAGAGAAGCACTCGGTGGTAGTCTGTACCATGCAGTCCATGCTACCCATGATCGAGCACATTGGAACTACGTCGCATGTGGTCGCGATCCTCAGTAGTGAGGGAACGATATAGAAGAGATGCATTCATCTTTCCTTATTAAGCCTTAACCTTTGACAGAGTGGTCGTACTTGATGATGCTGCATTTTCATCGGCTAAAGCAGCCTTTGATGCTCCTCCACTTGTTGTGGTCTTCTGCGTCTCTGAACCTTGGGCTAAGCAGGTTTGAGAAATAGCTTTGATGAGGTCTGTCCAACGCGTAGGTGATTCATGTTTCCCTGTTGCTGTTGTTTGTATCAGTGAAGTTTTAATTTTATTTGCCACTATCTTCATTGTTACCATCGCCTAATATATAGTTTATTTCAGAGAGATTCGCTATAACAATTTATCGCAAATGCATGGTAAAGACAAGTTGACGTTAATGAAACTGAATCGGTGGTAAGTCCATGATTATTTTAAGGCGCACTTAAATAACAAAAAAAATCGGTTGTCTGTAAAGTCGGTTTACTGACGATAGTTGAACGTGACAACGTCATAAGAAAATACTGATGGAATGGTTTCATTTGTGAATTATCGCAATTATCGTTGCTATAAGCAATTGACACCACATTCACTTTTCACTGAACTTCATACTTGTCGAAAACATGTAAATGTATTATTGTATAGCAGCTGTACGCGGATGCATCGCTCACTCAAGTAGAGAGACAGATGTCGAACGCTGCCGAACGCGGAGGCCGATTGTGCCTCTTTGTCGCTCGTTGCGCGCTCTCGCTTGCACTTCAAGCTTTAAATGGAACGCCTCAGAGCGAGGTAGTGCCGCATGAGTTATGTTTTTTCGTGCGTGCAGCCGGCTACATCGAATTATAAGACGTTGTCACGTCAAAAACCGTTTAATTTTAATAATTTGCTTTACATTTGTCACTCTTTTACATTGACAAATTACCTAGTCCGAAGCTTTATTAGCTTTTAAAATTGTTCTGCTTATTCTTCTTTTTTTTTAATTGCTTAGATGGGTGGACGAGCTCACAGCGCACCTGATGTTAAAGGGTTACTGGGGCCCATAGACATCTAAAACGTAAATCCGCCACCCACCTTGAAATATAAGTTCTAAGGTCTCAAGTATAGTTACAACGGCTACCGTTCAAAACGAACCGCATTACTGCTTCACGGCAGAAATAGGCAGGGCGGTGGTACCTACCCGTGCGGACTCACTAGACGTCCTACCACCAGTAATTCTATCACTAAGTACGCTAATCGAACAACAACAAGTGTATTGAACTGAACACGTAAAATGCTAGGTACGTTTCTCCGTTTCATTTGTTTTCACTCGAACGCTTTCGAAGCAAGTGGAGCGTCGCCCTATCATTCATTACACGCGGTAACTATCCCTTTTACTTACCTACGTATGTATGTACATAGGGACGGAAATCTAAACAACAATCACTGTTTAGATTTTATCGCGAAACGTATCCAACAAGGGGCTTAAATAAAATGTTTTTTATTTATTGTTTAGTAGGAAATTTCGAATTTTTCTTTTATATTTTCTAATTTAAACTCCCGCCCCGTTTAAAAATTCAATTATTTATTTACGTTTAAACAGTTATTGTCGTTTTAAATAAAGATTATACATAAAAGTCGTACAAACGTAACGCCTAAAATTGAAATCTCTTACAACAAATACTGAAGTGGAATTATAATACATACATTAATCGATCTATGTGAATGATTTTAAAAACGGCATCTAAATTTATTTATGTACCTATGTAAATTCCAGTAAGTACTCTAATTTATTTTATGACATCACCATCTTTCGTATGGTTAACTTTGATAGGGCTCCTATAGTTGAATGAGGAATTTAATAGTGATTCCTTATCTAAGTCAGTAACTACCTGTATTTAATGAAGAGCCTGAATACTTTTAATTGAAAATTCATTCTTAATTCAACCAGTTGATGACAAGTGTACTCGTATATCGTTTTCTGTTTATGTTCAGGCAGTATATACAGGGTGTAAGAAGTTGCTAGTACCATCGTATCATGTAGGGTCGTACCACTATCATGTCTATTTCTGGCGCGAATCAATTCCGCTTTGAAGAGTGGGGGAGACGTTATGCTATATAATTATAACTTCGATAATATACCTCAAGGTTAGCGGCGGTATTCATTGCGATGCTTATGGGCCACACGAAGAGGGCCGTGTGATCACTCACTCATCGAAGTTATTACATTCGAGTATACTTCACGAGTACACATTCGAGTACACTTGGCATTACGTCTCAGTTCGTGTTAGCATAACATAGTATTATGAATAGCTTTTTTTTTGGTCAGGAGGAAATCGCCGGACTCCCGCCCTCTACTGGGGATGGAGGGCGGGGCATGTCGAAGTCAAACTGACTAAAACTTCCTGTTGCTCAACCGCTCAACAACCCACGTCCGAACCTCGCATGACACAGAACTCATGAAAAGGCAAAGGGGGGAAAGTGAAGCGTTTAGTGCGGAGCGCATCTTTCCCATCACCCTCCCCTTCGGGACGTCGAACTTTATTATTCTTTGTGTGTTAGGTATGTATTTACTTGGGAAAATGGCAACATTTAAATTTTTGTAGTAGCGTCAGTTAGGCCACAGACGCTACTAAAAACAGTGCAAAAATTCCCAATACGTGTATAGTCGATTACATAATTCAAGTCAAACGTAACAAATTTAATTAACTCGAAGAACAACCAAAAATCAATCATCGCATTACTCGATTAAGCATTAACTCGAATATGATATGGACGTATTATAATATAATAAGACTAATGCTATCGACGATCGACGTCCGTTTTGTAGGCAGAAGCGCTTTGAAATAATTGAGTTTATGTATATAGGATACAAAATTTAGATGACTTAGTGGGTAGTATGGTAATGTGACTTTATGTTGTCTATGGGCTGTAAGTCGTCAACCGATGTAAATAAACAAAAAATAAATAAATTTCCCAGCAATAAATCGTCAGGTAATCTTGTTGGTATCGAAAAAACTTTATGATCGTGTAAGCCTAGTTTAAGGCTTCAAGGACGGTATTCTCACGAGAAAGCATTTTTTTTTTGGTTTCATGTTTGAGATAGGCTTTTTGAATAAAATACATCATACACGAATTTTAAAGAAAGACACGAGATATTACTAATTTTAATTAAGTGCAGTTGGTTGCATTGATTGTAGTTTAAATGATAAAATTCTAACTATATACCATATATATTACGTATTATTTTAGTTAAATTATCAATCTGCAATACTGTAATCATAATAGTTTTATTTGAAAACAGTATACGGAGAATTTGCGAAAGTGCTACTACCGCGTAATTTACATTAATTTTTCATAATAATATGTATAATAAATAAAAATTACGGCTTAATATCAGGTTTTTTACCACCATTGTATTATTTACGAAGTTCCGAATACTTAATAGTTTTCACGGCCACGGACAAATATAACAAAAAATAATTTTATTACATAATAATATGTTTACGACTCGTGAGAACCGAAGAAAATACTATGCTTACATAAAGCCATAAAGCTAGATATAAAAATGTAAAATACCAGTGGTGTCGCAGTACATCTGTTAACCATAAAATTTATAAATGCTAGGAGGACCTTTAACTGACTCTCTGTTACTTCTTTTAATTATGCACACTGTATCTGCTATGGTGTTGGTTTTCCACAACAAACAAATTATAAAGCTATATAAAGCCAATTAAAGATTGTCACACCTTTAACTTGTAACTAGACAAGAATGAGTGCATTCAACTCAACTAGGCAGTCGTAATTGAACTACAACACACTACAAGTTCGGAAGCAACCTTAATTTCGCTTTTTTTTTTTTTAAAACAATCACGCCTCGTTAACTGGTCCCGTGATAAGTTCGTAAAGAACTTGTGTTACAGATACCAGATAACGGAAATAAATGTAAGATTTTTATTATACACATACATATATTTAATATACATCCATAACCCTGGAAAAGACATTTATATTTATCATACAAATATCCTCCCTTGGCGGGATTCGAACCTGCGAACCCCTTATGTAGTTACTACACCAGACGGCCGTTATAGCTATCCACAAAACAAACATCATTGCTAAATATGTACAATTATTGTGTATTCCATAGGAATGATACAATGTTGTGAAATGAAGTGCTATCTTAAATCTGTTCTCATATTAAAATTTATTAAATATGATTTGCATAATCTCGAATGCATTTTAAAATGTATCAATTCAAGTCGCTCCTAAGTTGTGTGTGAACTTTGCACTGTGCAGTTTTAGGTTTTTTCACGTATTTTATTACAAAAAAAGATGGCGATATACATAACGAGGAACATATTTAAAGGCCCGTGATGGTTGTAACGAGGCAGCTACTAAGCTTGTTAATCAGCATTATAAATAATATAATAGATACATTCAGTATAAAATAGGTCTATTGAAGCAAATAGTTTCTGTTGTTGCAGAGGTACATGATCTCTTCCATTTGATTTGATTTGATTTGATCATTGGCTTGTCATGAAGAAATCGTAAAAAGAGACAGATATATATATTTTTATATGAAGTATTCATAGGTTTAATTAACAAATGCATTAGTTTCCCAAAACACCCATATTTCCTAAAACAAAGAGATGTTTTTAATTTAATTATGAATATTAACTTCAAGATCACATTTTGATTTCGTTCAATGTTTCGTCAACCTACAAAAGAAGTCCTATTATAAAAGTTGCTTTGACTGAGATAAATTTTAAAACGGAATATATTAAGTTGTATCTCAAAATATTCGTCGGGTCCTTATGTCCCCTCGGTTCGTCCCTGTACCCGGGCTAATCCAAAATATTAGCTTAGTGTTTATACAAATGCAGAAAACACATACTAGATTTGCTGTTAAGAATGTCTAATCTGTTGCTAACACGGTTTTAAACCCACCATTTATGTAGAATAGGGACCGCAGCGCATAAAATAAAACTTCTACGGTTCTAAAATTTTCTGTTATAATAACAATTAAAAATTAATTAACGCTTCTTTATGTACGCCTTGCTTATTTTTTAACCGTCTTTGCCATCTTTCTTTTCTCTGCCGTTCTGTCTGTCATTCTCTTTTCCTTTTCTTTCGGTTTTCTCTCACTCACTTCTCAACGCTCCGTTCCACACTCTTTTTATACGTTCCGTTCTTACCAATTCTACATTTATGTTAAGTCCATGGACATGTTTTAAAACAGTAATTGCTATGGAAGATAACTTAATTTGTAATGTCCTAATCACATAATTATAATTACTAACAAGAAACATGTTACGTGGATTTATATGCTGCTCGTCCAGAAATGTGTATTAATATAATATCCCTTGGTAAGACGTAATTTTTTATAAAATCATAATTTTAAATAGTCTAGTTCAAAATTGTACCCAATTAAGAAATATTTATGATATTTTTTTAAATACATTATTCAATCATTAGTTATCAATTAAATAAAGGAGGGAACTATACGAAATAAAATAAATACTAAATGTCGTAAATTTACTTTTATTATTCTTGACTCATTTAATGCAATTTGGAACTTCTCATTGTCTTACAAAAGAATAAATTAGTCCTGTTCTGTGTGCATTGTAACATTTTTAAGCAACTGCTACCAAAGAAATTGTGTTAGCATTTTTTAAAAATACAATTCTAATTGACATGCTTGTTAAGTCTAAACAATGAATATACCATTCACGTTTCCATTCCATAACACATTTACATATTATTTGCGTAGTCTGTATCATCTAGTTTGAGGTTGAGTAAGAAAACGTCTATTGATATGCAATCGTTAGATTTAGTGGTCGAATGTAAAATTTATGCTTTGTCCTCTGTTTCGAAAGTAGCGTAAAAATATAAAAGATATATTGTTTGATTCTTAAAATTATGTGAACTAGAGGTCCCGCAGTAGTCGAAATTCGACTATAATTAATTGGATTTGTAAGTTTGTACACTATTATGATTGTATTTTATACTTCTATAATCACAAATTTCGCCAAGGCTACACTATAAAAAATATTATTAAAGACAAACAATATTTAATCTATTCTCAATTTGACCACAAACGTCAAGAACAAAAGTTTGACAATAAATAGTATGCATGCGTGTGTGCGTCAAATACATGGTATGTAGTGTGTGTTGTTGGTATGTAGTAATGTTTTCTTTATTGATTTAATGTAATTTATATGCATTATTAAAAAAAAAAATTAGCATTGTGCACTTCTTCTCTATATACTCTATAAGTGTAGAAAATTTCATACTCCTCCGTCCGCGCAATTTTCTTAAAAAGGGATACAAAGTTTTTGCTTCACGTATTATAGGTAGATATGAATTGACAACAAAATGTTTAGGTTCTCATTAATTATTCGATAATTCGCGGCGTGTTGTCTAAAATTAGTTTTCAAATCAATAGTATTTTTAAAGCTTGTGATATTATTAGGAATGTCGTAAAAATATAGTATAATTCAAATGTATTACATTTTTTAGGTAGCGACTTGACTGTGCCCGACATTACTGGCGTCTATGAGCGACGGTAATAACTTACCATCATCATAAAAAATAATAATTTTAAACCCATTTGCATATAGCGAAATTTTGGTTGTGCCTCTATTTCTCGTACCATCGAAAGTTATTCTGTATCCAGTAGAAAATTATTTTATTAAAATTAATTTACTAAAATTATTACGAACATCATTAGTTAAGTTTCTTTATTTCTCTTTAAATTAACAAAGTTTCTGGTTATTGAATTTAATTTTGTTATAAATAAGTAAAAGAAAGGGTTCGACCCTTTCTTTTACGAAAGGGTACGAAGAGTGTGATTCGACAAGAGTTGTCGCAATGTCGAAGATCATTTGTTTTCAAAGTGTCCTTTTTTTCCGTTTTTGCCTACCTTTGCTGATAGCCTCGAGATTCTATATTAGCTTCTCCTTGACGTGTAGTTGAGCTCACGTGGCTCAAGCCGGGTGTGTTGCTAACACTGGCCCTAGCAAGAGCAGTGCTTCGCAGAATCTACCACCGGATCGAAAACGCAACCCACTGAGAAGATCCGGCGAGAAACTCAGTGGGCTGTGTCTATGGGTTAATTCACTCGTCGAGCCCTTCGTCGCAAGCGACGGGTTTGACGAGGACGGTGACCGTGTACAGATGGTAAACGATCGGTGTATGAATTCTACGGCATCAAAATTAAATAATAAATCTGCATTTGCGTGAATTAGTAAGCAGCGGTTGGCCCGTATGATGTGGCGGTCAATAATGGGAAAAATTGTCGTGATGACTGGAGAATAATATAGGATAATAAATAATAATAAAGTATACGTTAAAGTCGATGTGTGTTTGTTTATTACGGACTCCGAAGCAGCGATGAAATTTTAACCTGGCGCATTTACCTGCATTTAGATGTCTATGGGTTCCAGTAACCACTTAACACCAGGAGGGCTGTGAGCTCGTCCACACATCAAGGCAATAAAAAAAAAGTGCTTGATCTGAAATTGGATCCGACCTCGTTCCTCTAATTTCAAGAAAGATTTGAAAGCTAAAAAAAACAAAAACTTCTACGAACTAAAAAACGAAATTCTATACTCTAATAAAATTATATCACCTTTTTCGTTCACATTCCGAATAACAAAGAGAGTTGAATAACTCGTGTGATTGTTATCTCACTAGAATAACCGGAAATGGCACATCGATGTTTCAGAGTTCAAAGCATCCTCTTTTTTAATTAGTAAAGGTTTTGAGTAGAGGCACATTTATTGTCAGGGACTTTTCCCTTTCTTTCTGGGTAAAATTGGTGGATACAGTGGCCGCGGTAACATTTATCTCAAGATTTTATCTAATCCAAGCTTGCGTTTTTTGTTAGGGCGCTTTTGTCTGCTTTTTTTCTGAGTGGAATTATATAATGGATTTTAAAACCGTGGAAGTTTCGAACTTGAGATATTGAAGAACGACCAGAAAGAACGAAGAAGAAGACGCTTATTTTCCAATAAAAATATTTTGAATTAGTATTAAGAATGTGGTATTCATTGTTATGTAATATTTGACTCGATTTTTATTTTATTTTCGTTACATTAAAATACCTAAAATGCGTAGGAATTTCGCCCTCTAGATTGGCAATTAAAATTGTCGTAACATTAAGCCACGTTGTCCTCAGATTAATAAGTTTCGCCAATGTCGTAATGCGTTCCAAAAAACTAAAGTTCAAAATGACTCACAACCTCCATAATGTATTAAAATGTATGGTCTGATAGTTGCCAACTGTAGATGAGATTCTGTTTTAAAGCGACGCGTCTGATCGATTGTAAGTGAAATCTAATTACTCCAAAAACTACATGAATATTTTCGTCTACAACATCTACGTCTTGTAGTAATGTTTTTATTAAAATTAAAATTGTAAAATTAATGTTATAGAGCATTATCTACCATATACTCGTAGACTTCGTGTATAGAGGACAGTTTTTGAACCGAAAATGGTTTTGTTTTATGATTATAAAATGTCATTGACCTGATTTTCAATAAATATTTTTGCATTATAACTTCCAACGTTTTGAATTTCGAAATATCGAAAACCGTTTGAAAACTTGATTAGAAAGGAACATTTTTGACATTCACAGCTGTCAGTTAGCTTTTTTATTTCATCATTAAGCAGGTTTAACCCAAGAGAATCTTTGCGGAATAGATAGTTTATGCGTAACTATTTAAACTGAAGAAAATGTATTGTGTGATTTGTTTTTGTGTTAAATTGTTTAATGTTTGAAATAGATTGTAACTCAATGAGTCAAATAACAGAGCTAGAAGCTTTATACGAAAATTTACGATAACGGTACCTACTCAGTACGGAAGATCACTGGAAAGTAGAAGTACAGAAAGGAAAAAATTGAATCTTCGTATGCAAAACATGATAATCTCCTGACCGATTATAATATATTCTAGCCCCAAACGAGTGCGATTGACGCTAAGCTTTTTTTATTTTTTATTGCTTCTGTGGGTGGACGAGCTCACAGCCCACCTGGTGTTAAGTGGTTACCGGAGCCCATAGACATCCACAACGTAAATGCGCCACCCACCTTGAGTTATAAGTTCTAAGGTCTCAAGTATAGTTACAACGGCTGCCCCACCCTTCAAACCGAAACGCATTACTGCTTCACGGCAGAAATAGGCAGGGTGCCCATCCGCGCGGACTCACAAGAGGTCCTAACACCAGTAATTACACAAATTATAATTTTGCGGGTTTGATTTTTATTACACGATGTTATTCCTTCACCGTGGAAGTCAATCGTGAACCTTTTGTTGAGTACGTATTTCATTAGAAAAATTGGTACCCGCCTGAGATTCGAACACCGGTGCATCGCTCAACACGAATGCATCGGACGTCTTATCCGTTAGGCCACGACGACTTCGAAAACGTTCTCAAATATTCAACATTGATGATATTAGAGCTGTGCCCAAATGCACGGTTACTATTATTGACAACTAACATCATACTTTTTTTTTTTTCGAATGCGCTCGATGTTTTTTTCTATAACCAAGACGGATCAGTACTTCTATTTGTCATCGTTAAATTCGAAATCGAAGAAAATTTTATTTATTTATCAGCTTACCTTTTCGATAATTTGTAAAATTGGTCTTTTCGTTTTCAATTGTGGTCTAGTTTCGGAGATCCGCACAACGAAGCGTGTAAATTACGTCGATTTGTTTATGGTCAAAGGAACCGAGCAAAATGGATGATTAGATAAAGTAGTTTTTTTTTTCTACCTAAGCTGATAGCCCTGAGAGGCTATTTCAGCGTAACCTTAACTAGTAGGTGAGCTTACGGGGCTCAAACCTGACGTCGTTGCTAACACGAACCCTAGCAAGAGCCGTGCTTCGCAGAATCTACCACCGGATCGGAAATGCGACCCACTGAGAAGATCCGGCGAGAAACTCAGTGGGCTGTGTCTGTGGGTTAATTTACAACGATGACCGGATAAAGTAGTGCCGTATTATGCAAAATACTATCTGAAACATTAACACGTACGTCGAGGAAAATTTTTAGACGATCACGAAACTAATAATTAAATGAACTAGAAGCATTCATGCGCCGTGTTTTGAAAGTTATAAAGTTGTATCTATACAATTATTATTGTGGTTGACATTTCAGGGAAGGTTTGCACTGTTATGTGATTTCTACGGAGTCGCTACACAAGTCAATTGAAACTTTGACCTTCTGGTGCTTTTAGGCTATACGCACTAGTCACCGTCCTCGTCAAACTCGTCGATTACGGAGAAGAGTTCGACGAGCGAACTAGCCCATAGACACAGCCCACTGAGTTTCCCGCCGGATAATCTAAGTGAATCGCGATTCTGATTCGGTAGTAGGTTCTGCGAAGCACTGCTCCTGCTAGGACTAGTGTTAGCAAATTCTTTCAGGTTGAACCCGCCAACTCACCTACCCGGAATTGCGATCCCGATCCGGCGGTAGATTCTGCGAAGCACTGCTCCCGCTAGGGGTAGTGTGAGCAAATTCTCTCAGGTTGAGCTTCCTCGCCTAACCGTCCGGGCGTAGCTGGAATAGTCTTCTAGGCTACCAGCCTATAGGTAGGGAAAAACTAATTGACCTTCTCAAGATCAGTGGCGGCGTTCACGTTGTCAATGTACATCGGAAACCAGCAAACACCAGGTGGGTCGTAAATTAGTACATTGATCTAAACAGCATCCTGAAGGCATTAACAGACCATTATGACTGTCGGTACTTGAACCATTGTACCATGGTTCACTTGCGGACTAAATAATAATAATAATAATAATGGTTGGTTCGAAGTAAGTATCACTTGAATGGAATATTTGAAATGTATTCAACTGATAATTATTTTTAATAAATGTATATTTTTTAATAGATTGGTTTTGTTAATTTTAATTATGTTTCAATGATACTATGTACACATATGGACTTGTTGTTGTCTGAAATAAAATAAATCATTCATTCCTTCATTCATTCATTCATAAACAATTATTAACTTCTCACGTTCAAGAAATAGGTGAACAAAAGTATTTACAGAATCGGAAGAAGCCTCCAGCGAATTTATAAATGTTGCCAGACAACTTTCACTTGGTCACTCTGGATATATATCCATTTAAGATACCTTTGTTTTCATTCTTACACGACAATAATCATAAAGAATATAAAGCGTAATCGACTGTTTAAAAAATCTTTTTTTTGGGTAATAACTACTAAGGCTTAAATAGCAAACCGAATTATCGATTAAATTTCATCTTGTTTTTCTCCTTTTGATACTGTTATATTAGAGCGAAGTTATATAACTATTGTATAACTATCCGTCCTAGGTGCCTGAGAAAATTATCAAATTAGTTGCACTTGTTGAAGTCGGTGAAAAAAAATTTTTTTTTTTTTTTCTTCTCTTTCTTTGATGGGTGGACGATCTCACAGCCCACCTGGTGTTAAGTGGTTACTGGAGCCCATAGACATCTACAACGTAAATGCGCCACCCACCTTGAGATATAAGTTCTAAGATTTCACGTATAGTTACAACGGCTGCCCCACCCTTCAAATCGAAGCGCATTACTGCTTCACCGCAGAAATAGGCAAGGTGGTGGTACCCACCCGTGCGGACTCACAAAAGTACCTACCACCAGTAAATTACGATGAAAGATTTCGTTGCACAGAAACAACCACACGAAGCTAATAAAAGCGTGTCAAAAAAAAGAAACTTAATGTCTCCAGTTTGCAGGCCCATGTTCTTCCTCTAGATAAGAGTTAATTCAATGGTCGCACCCGTTTAGTAAAGCTCACTCACACATCACGTTAATATCTCGTTAAGATGTCGGCACATTTGGCTTTCAAATATTACCGAATGATGGATGTCATGTTTTGTTTTTAACATGCCTCGAAAATCCGGCAATGTTAGCAACATCGACTGTTCGTTAAACATTTTTAGCTGTCATAATGCAATAGAGCCAAAACAATAATTAGCGAGGAATACTTGCGGTTGATTTTCCAATCGTGAGCCCTCTTATATTTTTGTTGATATATTGATACCGTCCCGTTAAATTTAATCCTAAAGTGAACTATGAACAGAAACAATTTTGTAAGTGGCAAATGTTTAATTATAGCTTTCGAATAAAACTATCTATATATTAATACGTGAAGCAAAAACTTTGTATCCCTTTTTACGAAAATTGCGCGGACGGAGGAGTATGAAATTTTCCACACTTATAGAGAATATAGAGAAGAAGTGCACAATGCTAATATTTTTTTAAAAGAATGCATAAAAGATACATTAAATCAATAAAAAAAACATTACACACACTACATACCATTTATTTTACGCACACACGCATGCATACTGTTTATTGTCAAATTTTTGTTCTTGACGTCTGTGGTCAAATTGAGAATAGATTAAATATTGTTTGTCTTTGTTAATATTTTTTATAGTGTAGTCTTGGCGAAATTTCTGATCATAGAAGTATAAATTACAATCATAATAGTGTACAAACTTACAATTCCAATTAATTATAGTCGATTTTCGACTACTGCGGGACCTCTAGTTTTAAATTAAGACGCCGCGCCATTTTTTGCGGTAGAGGCTCACTGAATAGGTGTAATAATATAATTGGTGCATAATTGTTACTGATCGATATTATATCATCAATATTCTGATTCAAATCAATTAACGTGAAGTTTCTGAATAGTTGAGAGTTGTATATCGTGAAAATTAAACTGTAATTACCTAGGCGATATGTCAAAAAGTTTGTAATTTTGGAATGGAAGCAAAAAATGTATGTAGATAATTTAAATAGTTGAAAACAAAAAAGTTACGGATTACACGACGCACGTTCGCGGTTTATGTAATTTTAATGATACAGTAATCATCGCGTTATTTTCAAATCATGATTTGTGACGGGAAATGTTGCTTCGCGGTGGCAGAGACTGCTGCCTTTATAATATTAAACGACAACCCTTTATTTTGAACTATAAATAAATAAAAAACCCATCAAGAAAATTAAGATTTTTTTTAAAGCTTAGATGAGTGGACGAACTCACAGCCCGATGTTAAGTGGTTATTGGAGCCCATAGACACCTACAACGCAAATGCGCCACCCACCTTGAGATATAAGTTCTGTGGTGTCAGTACAGTTGCAACGGCTGCCCCACCCTTCAAACCGCAACGCATTACTGCTTCGCAGCAGAAATAGGCGGGGTGGTGTTACCTACCCGTACGGACTCAGAAGAAGTCCTACCACCACTAAAAAACCAATAACCAGAATAAGAAAAAATATCTTGTCACCCGACTATCTAACTATCAACATATGAGCACACATAAAGTTTCTTGTTACTGATTGACTGAGTGATTCATCAACCAGACCAAACTGACGGATAAACGAAATTGAACATATGTCTGCGTATTCCTATATAGGAAAGGCAAACCCTACGAAAGCTTCTTGATATCCCACGTCTTTAACGGAAAACTTGAAAGGGAAAAAGTTTATGATCTATGGAAGATAATATTGTTCTTCCAAATTAATGACTTTTATTAAAACAAGGAATATTTTTATAATATATTATTTTAATGTTTTCCCATATTTGGTAACGTTTAGGGAAGAAAACTTATTGGTTTATGATTTATTGTCTTATCCTAAAACTTTGTATTTTTTGCCTACATACAACTGGCCTTCTTTCTCTGTTACTATAATTTTTTGGAGTTTACTCCTTTAGAATCGATTTACATATATAGGCCCGGGGTATGAAAATTATGGGGACCAAAATCGTACTAGCATGTCACACGAAATGCGTTATGCGCCTGATTGGCTCCTGATTGCGTGATGCGTGCGCGCGCCAATCAGGAGCCAACGCGCGGCCGCGTTATCGCAGGTGACGCCGGGCTGCTGCGCCGGCAGTCCGCCACAAAGCCTCGTACTGATCGCGCGTTTCTCTCATTATTGTATTTTCATATATTTGTTAGTCGTTTGTTTTGTGTCTCGTTAATTTGTTAATAATCTGTAGTGTATCGTGTTGTCGTAATATAGAACTATTTCTCGTATTGTTTCGTTTAATTTTTTATATCCAGTAAACTCCAGTCGTGCGTCGGAGCGGACACACACACTTTTTTTTATTTTTATTGCCTAGGTGTGTGGACGATCTCACAGCCCACCTGGTGTTAAGTGGTTACTGGAACCCATAGACATCTACAATGTAAATGCGCCACACACCTTGAGATATAAGTTCTAAGGTCTCAGTATAGTTACAACGGCTGCCCCACCCTTCAAACTGAAACGCATTACTGTTTCACGGCAGAAATAGGCGGGGCGGTGGTACCTACCCGTGCGGACTCACAAGAGGTCCTACCACCACTAAATAAAATGTCTGATTTGTAAAGATTTAAATTACTGAATTTCACAGGTTATAGTATTCATAGGTGCTTTACGTAACAGGTTGTTTATTTATATGTGTATATTATTTATACATTTATGTACATATCCTTTTTTACTCTTTGTTATGTTACCTAAGATATGCTTCATTTTTCTAAATTATTAGTACACCGAAATGAAATACCGTTTTAGAAATAAGACCACTCACGGTTTACTTAAGTTTTTCTAAGTCGCATTACGGTGCGTTACACGGCTAGACAGATTAATAATTTATATTTTCCGTGTATAAAAGTTGCAGATAAAGCCAGGTGAAGCAGCCCGTAATAGCTGGTTAGCGCTAAAAGTTACAAGTAAAATGTTTAATTTAACGATATCACGTACACCAGATATCGATATCGACGTTTGAAAAAAAACACGTACTGATAATATAGAAAAAAGAGGTCAAAGTCATAAATAAAATAAACAACAGTTTAAAAAAACTGACAAAATACGCTTTTATAGAAACACCAACTAAAAAATAGAAAATAAGCTTTAATAAATATGAATTAAAAATAATGTAAGAAAAAATGATTTTATTGTAAAAAAAAGCATGGGGTGCATGGCATCAGTAGTTATAAATATTTTATGGACAGATATGAGTAGAAGGGCTATTTTGATAATATCCTGAAAAGCACCGCACGCTTTTTTACAATAAAATAGTTTTTTCTTACACTATTTTTAATTCATATTTATTAAAATTTATTTTCTATTTTTATTTGGATTTTCTATAAAAGCGTATTTTGTTAGTTTTTTTAAACTATTGTTTATTTTTCATTTTTTACTTGCATTAACATTTTTTCAATATTTTTTTCAGGTTTTTTTTTTTAATTTGAATTGTCATCGGTCTTTAATAAGTATACCAAATTTCGAGTTAATCCGACGTTTTGAAGGGGGTCAAAATCATGTTCAAAGATTCCGTTACAAACATACATACATGCGTCTGAAGCTAATAAAAACGTATTAAAATAGTACCTTATTATGACAGTCAGGAGTGAAATTTGAGGAACAGCAATGGTCAGCAAGCTCTCATGCAGATTGTGCAGCAATCAATCCGTAGTAAAAAAATATGATATCTGAATATGAGGCCGCCAGCGCAAAAGTGGTCTAGCCCACATTTTTTTATATTCAAGCTTATATGTATATATGTAATTTATTTAAAACCATAATAAGTTTTGGTGCAAAACCGGCCTATCCATAGTTTCATCCATAGATAACAGATGGCTTTGTAAACATTATTTTTGCGCGTATTGTTTTTTTGCCAAATTAAAATTCATGAAAACTTAAACCTCATTGCTCCATACTAACTATGGTAAGCTTAGGCCGCTTTTGCGCTGACGGCCTCATTTATTGAAGACACCAAAGATGCATAATATGTAAAAAGCGCGGTACAATCAAACGTATTTTGATCCTGTGACAGTAACCAAGCTTCTTAATTCTATTTCTGTTCCAGAATAACTACGATGGAGATCGAACCCTCCTGGCTGAGCCTTTGCTCGCCGACTTGTCCTGGTGAAACAGGAAAGACCTTCGGACCACCAGTAGTCCTCCCTTCATAAAAAAAGTGATAAAGAAATATTACATAATTTATATATACCTATTTTATGTCATGAAGCAGTGATGCGTCCGATTTGAAGCACGCGATTACATAATTTATATTTTGTCCTCATCTCTCAAGTTGGGTTATGACTTTTAAATCTATGAAGTTAAGTAATCGTAGAGCACTAGGAAATCTGTGACTTTGTCTAGCGAAACCAAACAAACAACAACAAAAAACAAGTGTCGTCGAAGTCGTCGCTTGAAGTCGTCGTGGCCTAAAGGGTAAGACGTCCGGTGCATTCGTATCTAGCGATACATCAGTGTTCGAATCCCGCAGGCAAGTACCCATTTTTCTAATGAAATACGTACTCAACAATTGTTCACGATTGATTTCCACGGTGAAGGAACAATATTATAATTATAGCAAGAGTTCCTCTATCCAGAAATACATGAAGTCAGCGTCGGAACGGTACTTCGATAAGGCTATGCGTCATGATAATCGCCTTATCGTTGCCGCCGCTGACTACACCCCGAATCCTGATCACGCAGGACCCAGTCACCGTCGACGCCCTAGAAACGTCCTTACGGATCCATCAGATCCAATAACTTTTGCATTAGACGCCTTCAACTCTAACACTAGGAGCAGGCTTAGGGACCTCGGTAACCGTACTCGTCGAACTCGACAAAGAGTTCGCCGTGCAACCTAACCCATGAATCAGCTCGCTGAGTTTCTCGCCGGATCTTCTCAGCGGGTCGCGATTCCGATCCGGTAGTAGATTCATTCGCGAAGCAACTACTCTTGAGCTGTTAGATCTCCTTCGGAGGCGCTCGGGTAGCTGTTAGCAAATCCCACCCCTCCTGGCTGAGCCTTTGCTCGCCCACCTGTCCTGGTGAAACTGGAAAGGCCTCCGGGCCACCAGTAATCCTTCAATCATAAAAAAAAGCAAGAGTTCCTACCACCATTTGAGAATATAGAGAGATGTAGGTAGATAGATGGTCTTCTGACTGACACCCGTGGATGTCTAGGGCACGTCTTAACCTTATAGCTAGTTTATGTAAGTATTCTTCGACATTAGAGTCAATTGTCTAACATTGTAATTAAAATCCCTTGAAGATTCTAATCTAATAGAGATCGATGCGATTATTTTTTAAAGTGGGATTTTAATAATTGACTAATGGTTAGTCGAAATTCGACTATAATTATTTGAAATTATAAGTTTGAACATTATTAATATTCTATTGTCAAAGACTATTTATAATATAATCACAGATTTCGCTAAGACTACGCTATAGACAAATAATATTAAAGAGAAACAATATTAGGTAGTCTATTCTCAATTTGAGAACAGCCTTTAAACCAAAACAAAAGTTTGACAATAAATAAAAGAGCATAATAATATATGCGCGTCTGTGATTATCAAATACACGATAGTGTGTGTAATATTTATTTATTTATTGATTTAATGTATTTTTAATGCATAATATCAAAATATATTAACATTCTGCACTCCTTCTCTATATCGCTACATAGTATAAAACAGTCGTTTTCTCTGTCCCTATATCCCTATGTATGCTTAAATTTTTAAAACTACGCAACGGATTTTGATGCGGTTTTTTTAATAGATAGAGTGATTGAAGAGGAAGGTTTATATGTATAAAAACATCCATTAAATAGTGGAGAAATCAATAATAAATTACAGTTTCCGAAGCGAAGCGAGGGCGGGTCGCTAGTTCTCTATAAATGTGGGAAAAAGAGGAAAGATTTGTTTGTTTGTTTGTTTC
This sequence comes from Bombyx mandarina, assembly GCF_003987935.1. Next base: position 1,452,587 of record NW_021011543.1, read on the forward strand.
GAATAGGCTCCGAAACTACTGGACCGATTTGAAAAATTATTTTTCCATTAGAAGCCGACATTGTCCCTGATGAACATAGGCTACTTTTTTATTTTATTTTTTATTTAATTTTTTTTGGTTTCATGTGTGTTTTAATGTTTCCGAAGCGAAGCGAGGGCGGGTCGCTAGTTCTCTATAAATGTGGGAAAAAGAGGAAAGATTTGTTTGTTTGTTTGTTTCGAATAGGCTCCGAAACTACTGGACCGATTTGAAAAATTATTTTTCCATTAGAAGTCGACATTGTCCCTGATGAACATAGGCTACTTTTTTATTTATTTTTTTATTTTATTTTTTTTGGTTTCATGTGTGTTTTAATGTTTCCGAAGCGAAGCGAGGGCGGGTCGCTAGTTCTCTATAAATGTGGGAAATTTCATATTTCTCCGTCTGCGCAACTGTCGTAAAAAGGGTACAAAATTTTTGCTTCACCTGCGTAATTACTGGTGGTAGGACGTTGTGAGTCCGCACGGGTAGGTACCACCACCCTACCTATTTTTGCGTTTCGGTTTGTATGGGGGGGGGGAGGGGGCGTTGTTACACTGTTATAATTGAGAACTTAGAATTTATATCTCAAGATTTACGTTGTAGATGTCTATGGGCCCTGGTAACCACTTAATACTAGATGGGCCGCGAGCTCGTCCACCCATAAATAAAATAAAAAAGTTTCAGAAGGTCCGAAAAACATGTCCAGTTCCCAACGTTGGAATCTTGATTAAGCAGAAACCACTGGTCTTTTTAAAATTTTCTTTTTTGACGAATCAAAATCTTTAATGATATTTCCCGTCAGAGGTTATCGAAGCCCATAACAATGTTAAGGCTAATCCATAAAAAGAAGCATAATATCTTTAAAAAAATCCACAGTAAAAATAAAAACATGGCGTAATAATAATTCGGATTCATTTCTTAAAAGCCATTACATTGAAATCGATCCATTCGAACCGTAATAACACTTAAGCGTTGGATTTTATTTTTATTGTAGTCATGAACAATAATGATAATTTCCATTTTGCTAATTATATGCTTTTACTACTACAAGATCATTATAATGTGAGTTATGTCAGCTTATTGCAATTATTCTATCGTAATTGTTCCATGATTACTTTATAATTTGGGTAAAAATAAAAATATTAAGTATAAATATATTATACTTATTATAAAATAAGTTGGTGCTTTCCGGTAGACAATTATTTTACTTACTATATAGTTATATACTGTACTAGATACACCTTTACTTAATATATCTATAATGTTTGAAAGGTGGGTGGTGGTGGAGGTCCTAGTCGAACCCGTCGCGTGCGACCAAGGGCTCGGCGAGTAAATTAACCCATAGACACAGCCCACTGAATTACTTGCCGTTTTTTTTTTGTCCTTCCTAAGCTAATAGCTTTGAGATTCTATGTCAGCGTAACCCTAACGCGTAGGTGAGCTCCCGGGACGCAAACCAGAAGGCGACCCTCTCGCCGGATCTTCTCAGTGGGTTACATATCCGATGCGGCGCCGGCGGTAGATTCTGCGAAGCATTGGTCTTGCTAGGGCTAGATTTAGCAACGTCGTCTGTATTGAGGTCCGTGACCTCACCTACTCGAGAAAAAAGATGTTGGAGGTATATTGGCAAGACTTTAAGGACTTTTTTTATTATTATTATAATTATATTCAAAACTAGCGACCCGCCCTCGCTTCGCTTCGGAAACATTAAAACACACATGAAACCAAAAAAAAATATATTAAAAAAGTAGCCTATGTTCATCAGGGACAATGTCGGCTTCTAACGGAAAAATAATTTTTCAAATCGGTCCAGTAGTTTCGGAGCCTATTCGAAACAAACAAACAAACAAATCTTTCCTCTTTATAATATTAGTATAGATTGTCTCAAATTATATCTGTCTATTGACTGTGCATATTCTGTTACTATAAATATCTATGCACGGACGAATCATGCGTTCATGAGATTATTATTATATTAAGATACAATTGAGACTTTCACACGTTCTTATGGATCCATCAGATCCATTAACCTTAGCATTAGATGCCTTCAACTCTAGGACCGGATTAGGGACCTTGGTAACAGCATTCGTCAAACTTCGCAAAAAGCTCGACGTGCAACCTAACCCATACATCAGCCCGCAGAGTTTCTCGCCAGATCCCAGCGGATCGCGATGCGGGTAGTAGATGCAATCGCAAACCAGCTGTCTTTGATCTATTCGATCTCCTTCGGAGGCGCTCAGGCAGCTTTTAGCAAATCCCATTCCTCCTGACTGAGCCTGATCTCGCCCACCTGTCCTAGTGAAACTGGAAAGGCCTTCGGGCTTCATAAAGAAAATAATTGAGATTTTGACCTCATGTGTACTGTACTGGTGATGGCATTCACGTTCTTATATTTGTGGGCGTGATTTATTGACCCATCAAAGCAATCACAATTCAAGTTATTAAATTTCAATTAATAAATTATATTCATTAAAGTTAAACAGCTTTAATGTAAGGTTTTCTACTAGAACACTGTCTATTACTAGAATAAGTAAACTATAGAAATTATATAAATACGACAATAACTAGTAAGCCTTTTAACAACTGAATCGAAAGAAACGAACTCTATTTTTACAATATAAAAGTAATCAGCTATCACCAGAACTACGAGGCTACTAATTGTAAAATTTGAGTTTGATTTGAATATCCTATGCGATTGGGCTGTACGGAACGCCTTAATAAATATTTGCATATAAATTATTATTCATCTAATAACTGTTCAAAATATTATTTATATTCACTCAGCCGACATATTATGTTAAAGTTTCTTTAAATTATTTCGTAATTATCAACATACACGAAAGGGCAACAGTCCACAAATTCCACACATGTACTTAATTTTTAAAGGCAAAAAGGTCATACAAAATTTTGGTTCGTTTCGAACTTTGACATATTGTATGTAGCTCGAACTTGTAATATAATTTGCAGGGTGCGCCTTTCTGCACTCTGATATGGAGTAGTGCAGTATTTAACATGACCACATCAAACACGCGCGACCATTTACAGAGCGCGCAGCCGAAGCGACGGATCGACGCGATCCATGTTTTTTTAAAAGTACGTTAGAATAACAAAAATAAATCATTATAAATTCCATAAATTAACTGCAACTAGCATAATGAGTACAGTCACTTGATATAGTATTACTATCGTGAAGTGCTTTTGCGCTAATGAAATGTTTTCATTTTTCCTCGTCAATTATTCGGTGTAATCGGTGTTAAAATTTCTTTTTTTTAATAGTCCGTTTGTCGAATTATAGGGATTCCTTTGGCTGCGCAAGCGTGGTCAGTTGGTATCGACAGTTGCAGCGCCGGATGTGAGGACATCGCCGGAGCTGAAAATGCATTGAAATTATACGAGAAATTGTGCAGTTCTGAACAATAATTAGTGATTGTTACGTGTGTGCTCAAAGAGTTTCGGGACTTTGAAAAATGACGGTTCTTTTAAAGGTATATATATAACTTTATTTTTTTTACACCTTTGGAAAATGGATCGTGGGAAATCAGCCACCAACTGAATTGATAATTTATAATTTAAAAATCAAACTTTAAGCTTTCACTTGTAAGGATTAACTTGCGAGAATATAGTTTTTCTATTAGTTTTATACATGCTAAAAATATTTTATTATTCGACAGGTTCGAATAATAATTTTGCTTACATCAACAATAATTTACATTGCATTACAAATTAATTTACGTAAATAATTCAACAATTCTAAGAAAGGCCTAATCGGAGTCATTTATATTTCATTAAGCTTAGAAATCTAGAAAAGAAGAACAAAAAAAAATTGAATAGAATCGTTTAGTTTTATACTGTTTTATTATTTTATTTATATTATTTTTTAATTTAAAGATGTAATTTTTTTGTGGTAGCGTGTATTTTCTTCGTATGGTTGGATCAACCATCCTGTCTGCGCGAATTAATCATGCATTCCAGTTTCAAGGATGTGACCAGATTTTATAAAACATAATTGAGGCTTCAACCTCATATCTCAAGATAGGTAGCAGGATTAACGTTGTGAAGTCTAGTTGTGAAGGTAACTCCTTAGTTCATACCAAAATTTTCATTCCATTCCAAAAAAGTGTATCGAGTTGGTTGGTGCGCAGCGTCAATAATGTTGTTGTGCCTAAGTGTCCAATAACTGCTGGATATGAATATGATGTATGAATATGAATTTAAATTCAGATGGAACGAACACAAGCTTCTTGCCGTCTCATTAATGAAAATAGAAAAGTGCCAGTAGAAACAGACTGAGACAAAGCACGAAAACAATGCGTTGCGTAATAACGTTTAGGCCATAATCAGAACAACCTATTTATATTGTTTAAATTAAAATGCTTGGAACGTATGTCACATATGAGTCGTCTATTATCAAAGGTGGCAATCTGTGCATTTGGACAATTTTTTTTTATTGATATGTCAATTCAGATCGATTTGAATATAATCGTCTCCTTCAAAGAATACGGTTCAAAACCTGCATTAAATAAAGGTTAATAGTTAACCTGTTATTTATCTAAGATGTCGTTCCGAAGAGTTTTGTGACTGCCAATGGAATACAAAGTCAATAATTCGTTTTTCTGATTTACCAAAAGTCAGATTGCCGGCTTTGATAATAGTCGACTCATATATTGTCATTAAGTTGAAAAAATCAGAGTCCAACTACGGAAGATATATAGATTTGACCTGAAATTAAATAAATTTCGAAAGACTTGTGTGTAGGCCGACGCATAGATTTATAAATTTAAATTCAATAAATTAATTAAAATATTATTGCGAAAATTATGAAAATATTAAGATACAGTGATGCAATGTTAGCGCTCTATTCGATTTAATTACATTTTGAACAAAATTCAAATGTGTATTACTTGTACTTTGAATATTTATTTAGTTGTTTGATAAAACGAAAGAGGAAAACATATGTAGTAGTATCCATGCGCAAGAAAACATACCAACTGCAAAAGGACTTGATAATGATAAATGGAGTAGATAACAAATGAGATGGTTACCTGGGAGACCTGAAGGCATATAGCCTAAGACTGCTAGAGATAGAAATACATAGGAAAAAACTTGCATTTAGTGGCTTAAGATTTAATGACAATTATTAATCAGCCTCGCCTTAAATATACGTCACTAAATTATGAAAATTTTGAAGACTAGCCTATAAATCATGTAGAATGTCATAACATATCGAAATCAAAGATGATTGGATGAATTAAAATCAAGGGCAAACATTGCGATATTAAAGAAAACGTTTAAGGCGTACCGCGAGTAAAAGAGAAGGCTTTGGTTACCGAAATGGGAATAAATTAAATTAATTTTATCTCCGAATTTGATTAGCAGAGAGTATAGACACCAATAATAAAATTTCTGATCATAGAATTCTAGAAAACATTTCTTGATAAAATCCTTGATTTGTATTCTTATTCATCAACAAACAAATTTTGCAGTCACAAAAACGAGTTTAATAGTAATATAAATATTATGGTGATGTGGTCTAGTTTTAAGTAGGCGTGTCGCGAGCGTAATAATTCTGACGTAACGGTCAATCCGATACGATGCCATCAATGCGACAATTATTACACAAGTCTTGTTGTTACAAAAGTTGTGTTACATTTTGGCAAAACCTTCTTTGACCCATGGTTTTGAGAAAGTAGAACGCGGAAGGAAGAAAAGTCACTTTATATAGAATAAATTGTCTTAGCTATTGATCAAAACTTAGCTAACATGCATTAAAGTTCTCAAACAGGGTTATGGTGCGATATTTTTCTACTAACCCCCAGACAACAACACGATCTTAGGATATCACATTACGTTGTTTCGCAAATATGTAGTAATATTCTGTACCCACTCACATTAAAAAGGTTAATTATAACAGAGAAAGCTAATTAGTTTTTTTTTTCTATTTTCTATGAAAGCAGGGTGACAATTAAATTAACATAATATAATTAAAAACCAAAAATAATATTATTTTTTTATATAAAACAATTCTTAATCTATCATCAAAATCTTGATACCAGAAGGATGAAAATTAATTAAATATAATAATACAATTAAAAACGTAAATAAAATAATAAAAATTTTAAATAATTAGACAAAATTAATTTTCAAGCTATCACCACAATCTTAGACTCTAGAATTTAAAAAAAAATACGGAACTAAACAAGTAGAGCGAACCAAACTTTCTAACGAGAGGACTACGTGTTTTTTTTTTGTAATGGATTATTTGTTATGTGACGCGCGTAATTATATTAGTTTGGCGTCGACGGCTTAACTAATTTACTAAAATGGCGATTACACGCTATTTATTTACTTGTATAACACTCTTAGATACATTGTGCGTGTGTTTTTTTACATTCGTTCCAATCCCCTATTTGTCTATTACAACAAAATAGTCAAATTCGATAAACGTTGCTTATTATTCAGAGGGTTTGACGTTGTTTATTATTTAGTAGGTTTTAGTCGTAGTCTCCTTTTTATAATAGCTGGGCAGAAAAGAACTCAAGAACCATCTGGTGTTAAATGGTTACTGGAGTCTATAGGTATAATAAACGTTTTTTTATTTTTTTATTGCTTAGATGGGTGTACGAGCTCACAGCCCACCTGGTGTTAGGTGGTTACTAGAACCCATAGACATCTACAACGTAAATGCGCCACCCACCTTGAGATATAAGTTTAAAGGTCTCGAGTATAGTTAAAACAGCTGCCCCACTCTTCAAAGCGAAACGCATTACTGCTTCACGGCAGAAATAGGCAGGGTGGTGGTAGCTACCCGCGCGGACTGACAAGAGGTCCTACCACTAGTAATTAGGAAAATTATAATTTTGCAGGTTTTTATTACACGATGTTATTCCTTCACCGTGGAAGTCAATCGTGAACATTTGTTGAATGCGTATTTCATTACATAATTTATTATTGGTAGTACCCACCCGCCTGGGATTCGAACACCGGTGCATCGCTCAACACGATGTCACACATCTAAAGAGTTAGTCATGATTGAATTGTTTATATGGGGACTGTTTCACACTTATAAAGGAAATGCATCTTTTCCCCTTACCTATTCGCTGGCCTACCAGCTAGGCTACCAGTAGGACGGGAAACGGTATACTGCTTTTCGGCAGAAATAAGCAGAATAATAATGCCTAACCGTTTAACTTCCCAATATGCCTAGTATCACAGTAGTAATTACACAAACTAATATTTTTTTGCTGTTTTCATTTAATTTGCATCATGGTGCTGTTCTTTCATAATGGAAAACCATGGGGGTGTGGCGGGTAGCCATCATACAACGCAAGATATTTGACAGATGCTTGAATCTCGCTTACCACGTGTTCAACATAAGCGTGCATATATACAAGTTCTGAACTACAATATTCGGACCGTCGGTCTACCGAGCAAATATCACCAGCTCGGTGGAAGATCTTCCCTTTGTCGTTCAGCCCCCCAAAGGGGATTTGAAACTCAGCATGGTCTTCTCGCTCGAGTAGACCAGACGGACAACTTATCCCTTAAGCCAAGGACGCATCGGACATTAATAAAATTAAATGCATAAAAAATATGAATATGATTTAGTAAATCGATAAGTAGAAGATCGATCATTAATTTATTATTATAATACATTTCTTTTAATACTGTATAAACTATTATAAGTATGTGTATATATATATATATATATTTGTGTATGTATTTGTAATTTAATATAAATTTCATTGCACCTACCACTATTTACTCTGCACTACCTTTGCTTGACTGCTAGAGAATGCCTAAGGCATTAAGTCCGTCAATGTAAATTTTACATGAAGCGTAGTAATAAATAAATAAATAAATAAAAATAAGTACAAAGCTTGTCTACGGTATTTTTGATTTTGGACAATTGGTTACTTTCGCTTTTGTTTATGCAAATGAGCTAAGTCTAGGCGTATTACATAAAATGATTGCACTACCTACACAATGAACTATGATTTATTGTTATAAAATACAGTGTTTGTCGATGTCTGAGACGATAGAATATTTTTATTGAAAGTCACTTAATGACGTCAATAGTGAGTGAAATTTGTCTTAGTTAAAAACTGAATCCATCAAATTTTATGATTTTTGCATTAAGTTAATGTGTTACCTGATCGAATGTGGTTACTGGAATCTTGGGAGTACCCTCTCCTTACCGTAGCTAAATTCCACCTTGCTACTGGAAACGTTGCATTCATCAACAATTAATCTAAGGGATAATTTTTGGCACTTACCATTTTTTTTTGCTTATATGGGTGGACGAGCTCAATGCCCACCTGGTGTTAATTGGTTACCGGAACCCATAGACATCTACAACGTAAATGCCACCACCCACCTTGAGATATGAGTTCTGAGGTCTCAGTATCGTTACAACGGCAGCCCCACTCTTCAAACCGAAACGCATTACTGTTTCACGGCAGAAATAGGCGGGGTGGTGGTACCTACCAGTGCGGACTCATAAGAGATCCTACTACCAGTAGAAATTACCATTCGATGGTAGCATTACGTGTTTTGTGCGGTATTTCATAAGGTCATTCAGTTCATGTCCTTCTCCAAAGGAGATTTGAAGAGAGAGAATCTCCGATAGAGATTGAGAGAAAGAGAAGGAGAAAAGAGATGGAATCTCCAATAGATCACCTCGGTTTATTAAAGACATAATCAAGTTTTAACGTTTCATTGATTTTTAACCTTGAGTACCTAAATCTATAGACAGTCATTATGCCGTAATTATTTTAAATTATATCTGTTAAAAAAATAGTTTTAAAAACATTCTTTCTTTAATTTGTACTATATTAGAATTCTAACATTTTTATATAATTAGTTTAATCTTAAGATACAATCTATTTGAAAGGAAGTTTTAAATGAGAGGTCATGAGAGAACTCCTTTTTAATTCATACAAAATTTTAACGGAAGTCTGAAACCATACCTTTTCTCATGATAAAACTTCGGAATTCCAATAATTATGCACACACCGTCATACTTAGGTTTAAATAAAACATCAACATATTTAGGTTCAAAAACAATATTTCGCATCGCTGTGGTTTGATTTAGCAGCTTACATGCTCATATCAATCAATTAAATTATGCATAGCAAAAAATACTGATGTGTTATTCAATTAATATGACTGACATTCATTATCTTCGGGCAAGCATCAACAATATTAAACGAAATGTAACCAATTACTTTATTAGATAATTCAGATAATTATGTTCAAGCTTAACTATTTCAAATACATACTTAAATTAGGTTTTTTAACTGCGTTCTTGCTTAAACCGAAAACCGTCTTCATTCTAATGCAGCTCTGACAACAATGAAGCTATTTTACAATACGTTTTACACTTGTGTATAACATTCTAGAAATCTTTATAACGAATTGTAACAAATATGATTGTTTTGTAACTTCCACTTCTTAAAGCGCCGTGTCCTTACATAAAATTACTGAACTATGCAAAAAAAAAAACGTGTCGATGGTCAAATAATAATTTTAAAATACAGATCTCTATCAAAATGTATAAATAATAGCAGGTGTAGTCGAGACAACGTACTTAGTGTAACCACACGTAACACACCTTCGGCGAGAGTGATGGAATCGTTTAACCACATAAATTACGAGTAAAAGTTGGCAATCTCGTCTTCATCACACATAGCAAAAGTAGCCGGTTCTATTCTATTTTTTTGCCGTTCACCTGTTTTGTTGTTACGTTAGTGCAACTACACCTGTCGCCGCGCCTTTGGGACCATATTATTATTAGTATCAGGCGCAATGAAATTTGTGACGTAGAAATTCTCACTTCTCAATTTTACTTTCAGGTATCAATCCTTCTGGGAATTGTGTGTGCGGTGTTGGGTGAAAAGAAAATAGAGCTACAGGACATAGAGGAAGACAATTTAAAAAGTGAAAAGGAGACGGAACTTGGGAATTCGGGACACGGTTTACAAACCAGTTCAAATTCTGAGACAGGGCTGATACCATTAGAGTTTTTGAAGAGCGGTCTGTTACGGTACTTTCAAGCGACTCCAGCTCCGGAATCGCGTTACCTTCACCAATATTCCGTCAGTGAAGCCCCAGAAAGAATACAAGCTCCTGTTGTTCAACCAAAGCCGCAATTTGGGACGTCTGCAACCCAACAAGCTATGGTCGGCTACTTACCTAACGTGCCGATGCAAATTTATTTAGTCCCGCAATATTATGATCAATCAGGTCATGAACGTACTCCAGAATCTGCCATTCAGTACACTTCCGCTGGGGCCACTCAGGCGGGCGATTATCAGGGACAGCATGAAGCCGTTCAAACTCAAACTAATTACATAGAAGTGCCAGCGTATGTGACGCCTACAGCAAAGACTTATGTACCGCATTATACCAGCCACGTTGTTAATTATACTCCACGGCCCACAGTTGCGCCACAGCCAACAGTGTCTTCGGTGATTTATCGTCCTTCCATACTGCAATATCAAGCTCCAGCTATAGTAGCACAAAATAGTCCTGCTAAGCAATATTACCAAAATGTACAATATACCGAAACGACAGATATCGACGAAGGCCAAGAACACGAAGACTCCAATAGTAATACTCACGCAGAAGTGACTTACCAAAAGGTACCAGCACAGGAATATCATCGACATTACCCATCAAGGACTCCACTTAGAGAAGAATACCGGCACAGCACTGTTCCAGAATTGCCGCATCCGAATTCTTTATTGTTGAAGGGTAGTCCGTCTCATTTGCCGAAAGCTTTACCTTTATATCGTCCTATAACGCAACCCGTTTATTCAAATGCAATTCACAATACTGTTTTCACCCCCCGACCTCAGTCACCACCCTACGCTTCTCCATTCAAACGCCGTCCAACATCTCTTTTAGACTCTTACATTCCTTCTCACGTCCAAATAGAGTATATGAGGAGAGGATTCGCCAAAAATCCTGCAGAGGCATTTGAGGCGTTATCCAGTGGTCGTCATTTGACGCATTCTCACGCCCCACCAGGAAATTATGAAAGAGGATTCCTTCCTAATCAAATGTATCATACTGCTGGAGGAGGCGTTACATTTGGACACTATAAACGATCACCCAAAGGAAATAGCCGACAGCAAAAATAATATACATAGATATTTATAAAATTCAATTGTAAATTGTATACTTGATGATATTTAAAGACTTGAAATAATTAATAATGTAGGATATAAGTTCTATTTAAGTTATGAGATTTAAAATCTAGTACAACGACATTAATTTAATTTGTTTATCTAATAAAATAAATTTATAGATGGAAGTACGGAGCAATTTAGTAATGTTATTATTTACTAATAATATATTTTTCATCCTCAGTATTTGATACATTTTATTAATGTCAATTCAAAATCCTATTACGTGCTTAAATGGCAAAGAGAGCCCTTACTAGCTGATCAAACTTTTCCAAGATTAGGAATCGCTGTTCTAAACCATTACTTTAACATTGACCTTGGGTGCTTTCAAGTTTTTGAACCACTATCACATATGAACAAAGAAACCGCTGCAAATCTTATTATAGCCCCCCTATGATTCTTAGTACACGTAATAAAAGAAATACATTATTATTGTAATGCTCACACAGAATTAGTTTTAATCGATGAATTTTCATCAATTCGATTTCTATTTTAAAGATAAACTTCTGCTAACAGTAGAAGCGCTCAATACGTGTAAGTAAAAACCGCATTGTATGATTTTTTTTATGATTGAATGATAGGTGTTGCCCAGGAAGCCTTTTCAGTTTCACTAGGACAGGTGGCAAAGGCTCAGCCAGGAAGGGTGAGAATAGCTAACAGCTGCTTCAACTCAAGAGCCGCTACTTCGCGAATAAATCTACTACGGGATTGGAATCGCGACCCGTTGAGAAGATTCGGCGAGAAACTCAGTGGGGTGATGCATGGAGTGTATGATCCTGTGCATGATTCGGTACAGGTAGTACGATGTACTGCAGAGTACACCGGTTGATTTTGCCATTGAAAAGCAGTCCTTTGTTACAGTTTGAAGGGCCTGTCATTTTAACACAATAGAGACTACCGTCTCATATTTCATTCTCGTTTTTCTATGGAATTCATTACCCATTTGACACCAAAAGGAACATCATTTCATCTTCCCGTCAACAGCGATTAATATTAGGTCTTTACCTATGAAGCTGTCGCTTAGTATACAGAAAATTAAAGACATTATTATTACATAATATTAAAATTTATTATACTTTATAACTTAATACATTAGGAATACTGTATAACAAGTTTGTTTAAAATTCTTGTGTAGATATGGTAGTATTGAAAATAAATTAAGTCGTAATAAATTAAGTAAGATTTCCACAGAGCTCTAGTGCTTAATAAATTATTAATGAATTTTAGCTTAGGAAATAATAAAGCTTCGACTTCAACAGTCCAAAACAGTCTAAAACGGTTTTAATAAAATAGCAATTTGCATTTAACTATGTAACTATGACCTACTTTTTACGGTAAATATTGACGATTGCAACATTATTGATACTAATTATTTGTAAATAACACTGAAAATTTAAATGTTCTAAAAAAAGACGAAGATATGTGTGAGCTTGTTCTTTCGTGGTCCCTAGGCTACCAGCGAATAGGTATGAAAAAAAAATTTTCTATCGATCAATATAACAAGAGAGAGAGAGAGAGATATAGACGAAACCAGAGATCCGTACAAGGAAATCCCCGTGGGAAAGTCGTTTAAAACTTCATTCATATTAACTTGATAAAGCCAAAGCCACACGGTGTAATGCAATAAAAAATTCAGTCGATGACATTTACTTATCCGATGAAACTAAAGCGTCTTTATCCTACAATATTTGTACATCTTTAGGGAGCGAGAGATTGAGATACTTCACTTCTATCTTCGTGACTTCTGTAGCGTGTGAAGCTGTTGTTGTTGTTGTGTTTTTTTTTCATCGGTAAGCAACGTTTCTACCACTTTGACATTGATGATATTAATGAGCGAGAAAGACCAATTATAAGCGTTCACATTTTAAACATTCAACCGCTAATAAGATAAATTATAGATTGCCTTAAAACTGCCATTCTTTCGGCACACGGGGACACAAGTTAGAAAATACCTATGAACGCTATTTTCAGTAAATGTATTATATAATACACACATCTAAGCGAATCTCATTCGTTCGAAGCTTAAATTCGGTATATTGATGAATATGACAAAAGTAACATAAAAACTTTGAAAACTCCAAACATAAAACATTTTACTGTAAATAAATAAATTAGTTTAAGGAATAAATTAGTTTATAAAGTAAAAGAAAAGAAAAGAAACCCAGTGCTAGTTTCGACATTCTCTTGAAAAAATATGCATTATGCGATCACTTTTTTTAGTGCCTTTGTAGGCAGACGAGCATACGGCCTGCCTGATGGCAAGTGGTTACCGTCACTCATGGATGTCAGTAATGCCAGGGGCAGAGCCAAGCCGCTGCCTACCATTAAGTACTCTCCACAACACACGTTTGAAGAAGGACATGTCATAGCGCTCGAGAAATACCGTGGAGGGGAGCTCACTCCAAAGCCGGATGGTATGCGGCAAAAAAGATATTTGGAAACAGACTGTTGATGAACGCAGCGGTTTCAGATAATATGGATGAACTCTGCTCCGATGGCGGGATCGTCTCGAATGATTCCTCAGGGCATTTCCCAGAATTAAACTTGGAACGTCCATGATACGACAATATACCTATCAGTTTTCTAAAGATAATAATTTGACCACCGGGTTGCATTATTCATTCGGAAGGAAATGTCTTGCAAAAATCCGCTCTTTCGTATTTAAAGTTGCCGTACTAGTTTCGATAGCTAGGCCAAATTCGTATAGTAATTATTCTAGTCTGGGTCGGAAGTTGACCCACACTTCCTCAGACAGATTTCCTAATGTAGTACCTATATGTATTTATAATTTTAGTAATTATCAAATGGCTTAGTGGTTGCTAAGACAACATACGAGGCTTGATATCGTATGTGCCGTGAACGTGTTTTTTTTAGGCAGACGAGCAAACACGACCGCTTATCGCGATGGTAAGTAGTCACCGTTGCTCATGGACATCAGCAATGCCAGCGGCACACTATTGCTGAGGATTCTAACCATAGATAATACACATAAATTAGTTATAGATATGCAACTCAACAACAAAAATGTTTACGGGCATCGGCCACTAGATGGCTTCGCTTCGATTAGTTTCTCATTGCTCTAGTAGATGGCAGTAACATATTACCTACCCTATATTTTATTTATAATGAAGGATTTTGTAAATTTTCAGAAACCATAAATTGACAAAATTATTCAATTTGTCTATAACAAATAAAGACTTGTATAATTTATTATTTTCTGTGTTTAATTATACAATAATTAGATACCTTAAACTTTAACATGTAAGTTTAGGGGCGCCCGATACAAGATGTCACTAGTTTCTATACAGAAAAAATGTTTGTCTTAAAGTATAGCAATTTTAGGGCCCCCTCATTCTAACAATGTTTGAAGAGGGGACATCTTATAGCGCTCGGAAAAAAAACCCTGGGGGGAGTTGATTCCAGTGCCGGATGGGTTATGGCAAAATAGCTCTGTGTGCTTAGTGCGAGTTTTTTAACGTTCTCGATAGCGTAAAAGTTAGCTCATATTTGTATGGAATGGGATCGTTTGCCTACGTTTGCCGCTAGGGGCGCTGTTCCAACTGCATACAAAATTGGGCTAACTTTTACGCTATCGAGAACGTTAAAAAACTTGCACTAAGCACCTGGATACGAACTCCGCTTTAACGCAGCGTTTTCAGGTCGACTATCCATCGATGCGTGATTTTTTGAAAACTGATAGTAGAGCTCCTAAACAGAAAAACACATAGTCACAATATCGTCGTAAGTGTCGTAAGATACGTTAATAAGATGGGTGGTTTTCGAGGTGGGTGGCGCATTTACGTTGTAGATGTCTATGGGCTCCAGTAACCACTTAACACCAGGTGGGCTGTGAGCTCGTCCATCCATTTAAGCAAAAAAAAAAAGATTTAATTAATTTATGAATCTTAAGTGAATAGCCCCTTAAATTTTACGTGGGGGCTTCTTTCTTTTTACTGATACTAGTTGAGTGAATGGTAAGTACAAATGTTAGAAAGTTATTTGAAACAAAAAAAATAGGCATTAATTAGATTCATACTTTTATTGATCCAAGATGGAGAGCCATTAACATTTTATACTAATCTATTATTCTATCTCCATTATCACAAAAATCAGGAAACAGCCGATGCATTTAATTTAGAGGCGCCATCTGTTGAAGAAAACTGTTACTGGCCGTAGTTTTACTGAATCCAAGAAAACTTATGCAATTTGAAGTTCCACACAAACTGTCACTAAAGCTTCGCAAGCGATGGCATAGATGGCGGTGTCAGCAGTCTTGTTCTGCATAAACAATTTTGAATGTTAAATACGTCAATTGTTTGAATGCCTTTAGTGCAGCGGTCGGGGAACTTTTTAATTATTACCCCAAAATATTGTTTTGTAAGTTGATATTACCCCATGGCGAAGAACAAAAAAGAAACGAAATCGCTTCTTTTTAGTATCTTTCATATTAAAGCCTCCATGATAATTTTGAAAAGAAAACAATAACAAAAAATTTAACGATTCTAAAGAAGTTCCACTTTAATATTATATACTTTTTACTCACATAGGTTTCATTTTTACCCCCCAAAATTTCATCTTACCCCATTTGGGGTAATTTACCCCGGTTCCCCGACCGCTGCTTTAGTGTAATTGGTTTTAATAACCAACAAAAGAACGTGTAGTTTATCGATGTTTTATATTTAGTGCATTCTTAAAAATGTTCACTTAAATGATTGACCAGAGTCGTGTTTAAATTTGCTCATCAGCTGCTCATAATCGCAACGGTAGTCAAGGTAACCAAAATTATAACAACAACTACCTATTTTATATTGTTATAGTTTTGGTTTAATCTTAGGCCGCTTCAATTGACTTTTTTTTATTGCTTAGATGGGTGGACGAGCTCACAGTCCGCCTGGTGTTAAGTGGTTACTGGAGCCCATGGACATCTACAACGTAAATGCGCCACCCACCTTGAGATACAAGTTCTAAGATCTCAGTATAGTTACAACGGCTACCCTACCCATCAAACCGAAACGCATTACTGCTTCACGGCAGAAATAGGCAGGGCAGTGGTAACTACCCGCGCGGACTCACAAGAGGTCCCACCACCAGTAAACTTACTTTGCGTTATGATCACTTTTTTGATATTCTAGTTTATACAATATATCTCCTAAAAAATTAAAAAATATTTTAGGACAAACATAAAATAGCTCGGCTAGCAAAATATTAAAAAACTAGCGACCCGCCCTCGCTTCGCTTCGGAAACATTAAAACACAAATGAAACAACAAAAAAAAATAAAAAAAAAATTACAAAAAGTAGCCTATGTTCATCAGGGACAATGTCGGCTTCTAATGGAAAAATAATTTTTCAAATCGGTCCAGTAGTTTCGGAGCCTATTCGAAACAAACAAACAAACAAATCTTTCCTCTTTATAATATTAGTATAGATATATGTTATGCGGTAGAGCTGTACTAAAAAGGAACATTTTCTAATTTAACTTCAATCAATGGGTTAAACAACAACGACTCATTTAGTAGAAAGTGATTGCTGTACCTAGTTTTATTGATATCAACATTTCCACAATTTAGATTCATATAAATTTCCGTGGACACATTAAAAATCTGATCCAATTACTGTTGTTTGTTTTGCCATCTACATCATATTAAGCGAATT
This sequence comes from Bombyx mandarina, assembly GCF_003987935.1. The sequence continues at coordinate 1,469,448 of NW_021011543.1, forward strand.
TATATGACTTTAGCAACCAATAAACAGTCTATGATCATTTAACTGACCTAAATAAAGGTTTCATAATTAGCATGGTAGGTTAAAATTCCATCCAAAGTAGGAAAAAAGTAACACTCTTGCAATAATCGGAGCTGCTGTGTCTATATTTACACAACCAAAGTAAAACACTAAAGTTACATAAGTCAAATCTCATCTAATGCAATACGCACGTGGAATTACAATTGCGGTCATCAGCAACACATGCAAAGCCACAAGCAAGTTCATAGACAGACTACCAATTTTAGTATTCGAAAGCATTATTTCAGAAAAAAATGGATAATACCCATTGTTTTTATCTGGTGGTATAATAGTTCTTATTGAAAACTTGTGAGACAGATGCTGGTCACTAAATAAATAAATAGTCGCTCGAAACTTTCTTAAATCATATTTGACATTAATTGTCACTTTCACCGCACGCATTTTAAAAAGATACTGTTACTTTATGACTTTTATTATTATTATGAAATTCATAAAACAAAAGTTATATTCTTTGTAAATCAACATTATGTCTTTCAAGAATTCTGGTGGTAGGACCTGTTGTGAGTCCGCGCGGGTAGGTACCACCGCCCTGCCTATTTCTGCCGTGAAGCAGTAATGCGTTTCGGTTTGAAGGGCGAGGCAGCCGTTGTAACTATACTGAGACCTTACAACTTATATCTCAAAGTGGGTGGCGCATTTACGTTGTAGATATCTATGGGCTCCAGTAACCACTTAACACCAGGTGGGCTGTGAGCTCGTCCACCCATCTAAGCAATAAAAAAAAAAATCTTTAAAGAATTTGAGAGTAAAGCGTTTGTGGTCTTAACGCTGGATGCACTTGTCTTTTTGTCATATGAGCAATTGTAACGCCCGTCCTATCCTTCAAGCAGGATCGTATTTTTTCTTGGCGTCAAGATTAGCCCTGCGGGTTCACTGTACGACCAAAAGCATACAAATTTTAACATTATCGATCACCAAGTTCTGTATTATCATGAGACTAAATGCTATGATGCAATTTTGGACCAATAAATCTACAAATATAAAGGTAGATTATTTAAATTGAATACAACAGAATAGATCGCAGTTCATCATTCATGATTTTAGCGAACTGGGACGCTAACCTTCTCAAAAAATGTGTGTTGTGGTAGCGTTCCACATTTTCACTTTTTAGGGTTCCGTAGCCAAATGGCAAAGAACGAAATTCTTATGTAGCGGTAAATATCATACGATAGAAGAAATTCGACAAAAATCTGAATAATCATATTTTCAAGAATGCTTTGGATATAAGTTTTGAACAACAACGTTCAGACCGTCCACTCTGTTTCTTCACCGGATCTCCTCAGTGGGTCATGATTCCGATTCAGTTGTAGATTCAGCGAAGCACTGCTCTTGCTAGGGAGGTGCTCCCTGTAAGCTCATCTATCAGTCCGCGTGAAGTTAGAAAATCGCTTTTTAGGCTTTCCTTAGGCTTAACGTTAAGTAAAAAAAATATTTGAGACCTTTATAAGCGAAAAAAAATTCCCTTCACTCTGTTGTTCCTACAAACTTATAATTTCACCATCTCTCTTTCTCTATTTATCTAAAGTTTGTGAAATAAAGTTCCCTATAAATGCAGAAACTGAGTTTCAGGAATTAGGTATGTTAACATAAAATAAAACTATTATATTTTAAGTGGTATACGAAATTCAAAAAATGTTTAGTTTCACAGTAGTGTGTGACATTTTTTATTAAACTTACTACTTGATTTCCTTTTATGATTCAACTAGCTTTTGCCCGCGACTTCATCCGCGTGGAATAGTTCACAAATAATGCTATATTTTAGAACAAATTTGGTTAGCATAAAAACGTTATAGTGAGCCAACCAACATACAGACATATTATTATTATTATTGTATTAAACACTGCCACGCCTGGGAAGACGGCAGGACACACTCCGGCGAGGTGGGCAACAATCGGCCGGAGCGTTGGGGACTATTGGGAGAGAAACCGGCGAACTATACGGGCATTATCGAGCAAGACTGCCTTTTGCATTTGGGCCACCACCGACTTTTTGTTGAGACCAAGCCTCTCGAGATGTTTTGAGAGGCTTTTAGGGACCAAACCATTCACCGACACAACTACCGGGATTATTTCTGTAGATACCACCCTCCACATGTCGGTCACCTCGTGCGCCAGGTCCAAATATTTGGTCTTTTTATCTGCCTCGGCCCGCACGAGGTTCTCGTCGTAGGGGATGGTGATATCCACCAGAAATACCCGAGACTCCGTCTGGTCCATCAGCACGATATCAGGCTTATTCGCAAGAATAGTCCTGTCCGTAATGATGGGCCGGTCCCAGTAGAGCTTGGCACGGTCGTTTTCGAGTACAGCGTCCGGCTGGTACTTATAATACGGTAGCCTCTGTTCGATGAGGCCATACTTAAGGGCGAGCTCTTGGTGGAGGATTCTGGCTGCTTGGTTATGTCTGTGCAAGTACTCAGTGTTAGCAAGCATAGAACAACCAGAGGTGACATGTCTGAGGGATTCACCCGGTCGGCGGCATAATCGACAGATGTCAGCTGTCCCATCCCTCAGAATGTGCTTCCTATAGTTGTTCGTCCTGATAACCTGATCCTGTATTGCACAGACAAAACCCTCGGTTTCCCCAAAGAGGTCACCGAATCGCAGCCAGTGCACGGAGGCTTCTTTGTCCACGTGGGGCTCATGCAGTGCCTGAAAGAAGCGTCCGTGCAGCTCTTTCCCTTTCCATATGGCCTCACGGTCAGAGGTACTGAGTACCGCCGGTGATTGCCACCCGTCTCTGGCCAGGGCTAGCGGGGTCAGTCCTTTGTCGCATTCCATGACCTCTCTGTCATGGAGAGGTCATGGAATGGTCATGGTATTATTATTAATACTTTATTTCAGTTTTTTTTTTAAAACCATAACATTTTGTTAGTAGTAATTACTTATATCTATGTTAGTGACTAAAAAAAAAAAATCTAACACATAACTATCATTATATATATACATTTTATACCATTACATTTTTTATTTTATTTTTTCTCCTTCCAAGTGCCTACTGCAAAGGCTATTGATCAGCAGTCCCTCGATCTTGCTCGATATGATTTTCAAAAGACTGTTTATATAAAAAAAATATGCTGTCGCGGATTTTTCGGAGATCTTTTAATGGGGAACAATTCTGTCATATATTATTTTAGCGAAACTTTAACCGTTTCCGCAGCGCACGCAGCGGAAGCTCTTAAAAGGGGAAAAACCCCGATTTTGAAACATTCTTTATTGGTGCTCCGCTTGTATTGGTCTTAGCATGATGTTATATAGCCTATAGCCTTTCTCGAAAAATCGGACCATTAGTTCCTAAGATCAGCGCTTTCAAACAAACAAACTCTTCAGCTTTATAATATTAGTATAGATTGCAACAGTGAATGCTTATTTTAACCACGGAACCTTTGCACGTTGTGAGAGCACGGACTTGCGCGGCGTTTTCCTTTCATGTGAGATCTCACTTCATTGTGCAGAACGCGACCAAGTCAATAATACGAGTAATGTATCCATTGTCTGCGAAACACTGTGCCACATGGCGCCGCATCGCGAGAGCATTGGTATCGCGAATCCGACTGAAGCATGACCACGACCACTCTGTCAAGAGTGTACGACTAGGAAGAAGAAGAAGAATCCATTGTCACCTGTATTAAATTAAGCTTTTGAAAACAGTATATTTGAGAAACTGCATCAAGCCCAACTATACTATATTTCTGTCATTGATTTACATATACGTTATATTTCAACTCTCTGATTTTTGTCTTAATTAACAACCAATCTTTTTTGGAGGATTGTCAGCGCTCCGACCATTGTTGAGTACTTTCACATTTTCTTGTGAGCTATTAAGTTTCTAATCATCATCATCATCATCATCATCATCAGCCTATAGCAATCCGCTGCTGAACATAGGCCTCTCCAAATTTTCAGCTTCTTTCGTCCAGCTCTTGCCAGCCACCCTGCACTACTCCACCGAGCCTGAGGGCGTCCTGCAATGCGTTTTCCAATTTGCGGTCTCCACTCAAGAACGCGTTTTTTTTTATTTATATTTATTTATTTATTTCGTTTCTAATATAAAGGCAAAAAACCTTTAGAGAGGGAAGTCTCATACAGGGCGGGTCAAATTGCTCGGCAGACGTACGCTCTGAATCTTATTCTTCTGAATTTGTATTTATGTAAGCTTATCATGAGAATGTCGTTAACGCGATTCAGAATTTTGTCAAATATCGTCTGTTCTTTGATAGCTACCGCTACAGACCCATCCAATGGGTGTCATAAAAGACGACTAAGGTTCACTGGAATACAGGCAGCAGCAGTCACTGAGTATTATATCAGCATACTCTGGTCGCCAAGCCGGATTTACTGGTATGTATTTGTGACCCCGCACAGGCCCCATACTAACAATATCTGACACGAAGGAAGTATGCGTTCGAACAGTGAGATAGCTGCACATGACACTTGTAGCTTTGTCGCTCAACGTAGAAATTTACATTGTCATTTCTATGAGTTACAGTGACCGGTACCTCAAGCACCGGACACCGTCCTCGCCGAACCCATCGCTTACGACGAAGGGCTCGACGATTAAATTAACCCATAGACACAGCTTACTGAGTTTCTCGCCGGGTCAGTGGGTCGCGTTTCTGTGGTTTCTGTGGTAGATTCTGCAAAGCACTACCCTTGCTAGGACCAGTTTTAGCAACACTCCAGCTTTAGCCCCGTGAGCTCACCTACACGTTAAGGAGAAACTGAAATGGCCTCTCGAGGCTATCAGCATAGGTAGGGAAAAACAGTGACGTTTAAAAATAACAGAAAAAAAACAGTACATATCTGTTGCCGAACTAGAGACCGAAGAGATTTTTAATTATACTTTTTATTGCATGTCAAAAACTATGTACGGATCATAAACTTCAAAACGAGTTTCTGGAGAATACATTCTTCAGACGTAACAATATTATGTTTGCTGTAATTGCGTATTGGTATGCGAATTGGAATCCTTTCACTTGGCAGTGACAGCGGTGCCTAGTTCTTGATATTAGACTTCGAAATCTAGTATTTATTTATGACTTTTATTTATAGACTCAGGAAGCTGACGTGCATACGGTTCAATTGATGGTCATCGTCACTGTGCGATCTTATTGGGACATCATTTAAATTATATCGATACACGAGTCATCGATGCTTTTTTTTTTCCTACCTAAGCTGAGAGCCTTGAGAGGCTATTTCAGCGTAACCCTAACGTTTGTAGGTGAGCTCACGGGGCTCAAACCTGATGACGTTGCTAACACGAACCCTAGCAAGAGTCGTGCTTCGCAGAATCTACCACCGGATCGGAAACGCGACCCACTGAGAAGATCCGGCGAGAAACTCAGTGGGCTGTGTCTGAGAGTTAATTTACTCGTCGAGCCCTTCGTCGCAAGCGACGGGTTCGACGAGAACGGTGACCGGTGCTTGAAGTACCTAAAAGCACCGTTAGTGGATCGGGAGGATCCGAGATGACGTGTTTTGGGCGACGTCGACTGCTTTCCATTCTGTCCGCAGGATCGGGAATGTAGTTACCGGCGGCCACGATGAGAGGGTTCTCGTGTCGTGCCGCTTTATCGAAGTGGCGCATGGACGCCGACTGAAGATACTTACTGATGGACTCTAAGTCCAGGTCGTCATGGAGGTCGACGTTCCTGACGAACCACGGGGCTCCGACGGCTATCCTGCAAAAACGGGATTGAATAATTTGAAAGGATTTTAAGTGTATGCGGGCCGCGTGAGCGAACACTACACTTGCATAGGTCATGACGGGGCGTATGCAAGTTTTGTAGAGTGTCACCTTATTTCTAAGGGACATTTTACTTCGCCTACATATCATCGGGTAGAGACGTCCTAGAATGAAGGCGGCACGGTCGCGTACCGTCTTGATGTGGGGGCGGAATGTCATCCTACTGTCGAGGGTGACGCCTAAATATTTGACCTTCGGGGCCCACGGTATGGGCTGGTCGAACATCGTGATTGGGCGAACGGCGGGGGCGGGGGTGTTGACGCGCCTAGTCGGGAGAGGGATGCTCAGCGTGGTGTTCGGAGGGCGACCCCTTTTGAAGAGCACCGCTGTGCTTTTCGTGGGGTTAATGTCGATGCGCCACTTCCGGAACCACTGTCCCATGGTGGTAGCTGCGGTCTGAAGTCGTCGATGAAGCAACGCCTTCTTCCTACACGAGTAGTAGATGGCGGTGTCATCGGCGAAGAGCGCCAGATGGGTCTCCGGAGACCGGGGTATATCATTGATATACAAACTAAATAGTAACGGGGAGATGGCGGAGCCTTGCGGGACTCCGGCTGTGACGTGACGGGGCCGGGAACGCGTTCCCTCGACTCGACATCGGAACGAACGGTTCGACAAGTAGTCTCGTATGATGAGCACGAGTCTGTCTGGCACTCCCATGTTATACAGTCATCGATGCTAAGAGCAGATAACGTCTGAAAATTAATTTATCTATCTGATAAAGCTTTTATAGCTCTCTCTCTCTGTCAAAAACTAGTTGTAGTTCAATTCCGCAATTTTAACCTATTGCGTAACTAAACACCTTCGATTATACAGTTAAAGTTTAAACAACAAATGTTAAAAACGTGCATTTTTCTGTCAAAACTGGTATTTCGTTTTCCGGTTTTAAATCTGGGTAGGTAGTATCAATATGGCGAACGAAGTTTGACAGTTCGAGAAGCCTCGAGTTCAACCAGCGCCGCGGAAAACACATGGAAAGTTGTTTCAGTACCTGACGTAACACAGCAAGCATGAAATCGATTATCTATATATTAAATACGTGAAGCAAAAACTTTGTATCCATTTTTACGAAAATTACGCGGACGGAGGAGTATGAAAGTTTCCACACTTATAGAAAATATAGGGAAGAAGTGCACAATGCTAATATTTTTTTTAAATAATGCACAAAATATACATTAATTCAATAAAGAAAACATTACACATACCATGTATTTGACACACACACATATACTCTTTGTTTATTGTCAAACTGTTGCTATTGCTTAAAGTCTGTAGTCAAATTTGGAATAGGTTAGTATTGTTTATCTTTAATATTATTACGAGTATTTGTCTATAGCGTAGTCTTAGTGAAATCTGTAACAATAGGACCATATTGAAACTTACAATTTCAATTAATTATAGTCGAATTTCGACTACTGCGGGACCACTAGTCGTGTTAGTTGCTTCAATAGCTTTAAACACATTTTCAATGTTATTAATTTAATCAAAGGAAATAAGAAACACAAAAGCTTTTGTTTATTACTTGTCTAACATTATGTAAAAAAGACAAAAATATGCCAGCCAAAGTTCGTATGCCTCTGTATTGAAACAAAAATCAAGCTTAATAAAATTTTGAAACTAATTCAAATGATACAGCAATCGTTTCCTTACATCCTTATAATCGTCTCGACTATTTTGGTCTTCAGGTACTTAAGTTCAGTTTATAACCAAATTGACACTTCTTATTTCTGTATATGTTTTAAATGTCGGAGAATGCTGATATGCAGCAATATGGAGCAAACCAATTCTAACAACTATGATACAATGTGAATTTTGCAATCGATCATGACTTCATCACCTCATCACGACATGATCATCGGTTACGCTTGTATTCTAATAAATTGAGCCATTACTTACGCTGACGTTTTATTATTAATTTTGACAGCGTGCAGCATGAAAAGAAACAATTTTATTACATACAAATGTGATTCGTATTGCATACGGTTAAGGTTTAGTATGATTTGGTAATGTTTTGTTACATACTGTATATGTCGAATTATGTTGTATTACTGTACGAACTGAATTCGACGTGGCATTTTCAGTTAAAATAAATTATGAAATTTTATGTTTTAAGAACCATGTTTGAAGTCAATAGTGGGAGTTCCTTTAGACGTGGCGGAAATCAATTTAATTTATTTTTCAAATTTATGGAACTTAGCTTATTAATTTACAAGCTAACTTAGGATTGACTGGCTGATCTGAGTGCCTGCAAACGAAAGGGATAGAGACTCGTCCTTAAATCTTGAGCTACAATCCCACCTTTTTTTTTAACGCTGGGGAATCCATCTACGGATACCCGGTCGAGGGGGGTAACGGTGTCGGACGCCAACGCCTCCCGAGAGGAAGAGGAGGAGAAGAGAAGGACCGAGGTTCTCAAATTCCCCCAATTTCTCAGAGGAGTCTCTGGGGTGAGATGTGACGTCAACAATGTTTTTATTAGACTAGTTATTTTAATTTTACAAAATAAAATGTTGCATAAAGAATGCATCAAATTTGAAGGCTTATAGTAAGGTTTTAAAACTAATACAATATCTGAAATAAAAGACTGATAGTTGTGATCCAAAGTGATACTTGTATTTGTATAAATAATATCAGTTTACCTTAATTGCAGATTAAATATTGTCTTTATTTATTTCACCGATATAAATAAAACAAAAGGATTTTTTGTTGTAATTCAGAAATTGTTGAACGCTCTACAGTTTTTCAAATTATTACATAGACATAGATTAGGACGAAAAAACCATAACTCTAGAAATTAGTTAATCTTAAAAAGTCGGATACCTATTTTCCCATCTACATCACGGGTGATGATAATTAATGTAAATGTAGAGTAGTGGAGGATCGAAGCATTTCTACGACAAGTTTCTAACAAAAATACAGTAAAATATAATAGAATCGAGGATGAGACTCAAAAAAATAAATCACAAAATTTTTTTTGTTTTATTACTTGTGTTCGTGGACGAGCTCACGGCCTACCTGATGCTAAGTAGTTATCGTCAGCCCATGACATCTACAACGTAAATGCTGCCACCTACTTTGAGATATGAGTTCTAAGGTCTCAGTATAGTTACAACGGTTGCCCCGCCCTTCAAATCGAAACGCATTACTGGTTCACGGCAGAAATAGGCGGGGTGGTGGTACCTACCCGTGCGAACTCACAAAAGGTCCTACCGCCAGTATCAATAAAACGTTTTAAAATAAAGCTCAGTATAAGCTTACGGTATGATTCCAAGATAACAGATTGCTGTCCTGGTGAAGCTGGAAAGGCCTCCGGGCCACCAGTAACCTTACAATCATAAAATAAAGATAACAGATTATTATTCTGTTATTCTGTATTATCAAATTATTTCGTAACATTAATTTCCAAACTTTAAAATAATATACGACCCGTAGAAATAAGTCTATGGATAATACTGCCAATTTCTGCCGTGAACCAGTAATGCGTTTCGGTTTGTACCGCAACCGTTGTAATGGAAAAACTGAGACTTTGGAACTCACGTGTCAAGCTGTCACCAGGTAACCGTAAGCTCCCCCATACTAAATCTAAGCAAAACAATCGGTTGTTTGTAAAGTCGATTTACTGACGATAGTTGAACGTGACAACGTCATAAGAAAATGCTAATGGAATGGTTTCATTTTTCAAAAGAAAATTTAATTTTATTTGTTTGATAGATTTATTGTATGGACAATTGGCACCACATTCACTTTTCACTGAACTTCATACTTGACGAAAACATGTAAATGTATTATTGTCGATGTGCCGATGTGGCGATGTGCGGAGGCCGATTGTGCCTCTTTGTCGCTCGTTGCGCGCTCTCGCTTGCACTTCAAGCCTTCAATGGAACGCCTCAATGAGTCATGTTTTTTCGTGCTTGCAGCCGGCTCCATCGAATTATAAGACGTTGTCAAAAACAAAAAGAAATTCGAGAATCTTTCAAAGTAACAAGATTAATATTATATGAGTAATTTTTGATTGCTTTAAATTCATCTTCTAGAGCAATACAGTCGACAGTTGATATTTGAATAGAACGTGAAGCTTAACACATTACTAATTTGACAGGCAATTTAATTAATTTATTTTTAGCAATTAGTGCTTCGTGTAATGTTACTTACGTATGACTTATATAATCATTATTCGTGTTAATAAGTCAGCATACAAATTCAAACACTCAACTACGATTCGCTAATTTGAAATTTAAAATTAATAATTACATTTCTCCGATTTATAAAAGGAAAGCGTTCTAGTATGAGAATTAATTTAGATTTCAATTCATATTAAGAAAGCGTACATATATAACTGTGTGATAATGTATTTATTATGCATATGAATTTGGATTAATAATAAAAAATATTAAATCGATTTCAAATGGCGCAACACTAGTATGTGTCCTGTCTCAATAAACACAATTTTTCAAAGCAGTAATTCAATTAATTTTTTTCTGAAACTTCTAATAAAGCTATGTCCTTTTTTTATGTACTTATATACTATTATATATTTACATTTACGTATTTGATCTGAAAATACAGTCATTAATAATGAATAATACTTTCATTATCTATTGCTGGGGCCAAAGAGTAATGCATGATGCTTCAAAGAGATAAGACCTTATTATAAAATAATTAGGACTGCAACATCACATCTCAAGGCGATAGAATTTAAATTGTGCTGTTTATCGATTAAGGTAACCACCTAACAGCTAGTTGAAGTTTGAAGTCGTTTAGAGTTTAGAGTTTGAAGTCGTCGTGGCCTAACGGATAAGTCGTCCGATGCATTCGTGTTGAGCGATGCACCGATGTTCGAATCTCAGGCAGGTACCAATTTTTCTAATGAAATACGTACTCAACAAATGTTCACGATTGACTTCCACTGTGAAAGAATAACATCGTGTAATAAAAAATGAAACCCGCAAAATTATAATTTGCGTAATTACTGGTGGTAGGACCTCTTGTGAGTCCGCGCAGGTGGGTACCACCGCCCTGCCTATTTCTGCCGTGAAGCAGTGATGCGTTTCGGTTTGAAGGGTGGGGCAGCCGTTGTAACTATAATGAGACCTTAGAACTTATATCTCAAGGTGGTTAGTGCATTTACGTTGTGGATGTCTATGGGTTCCGGTAACCACTTAACACCAGGTGGACTGTAAGTTCGTCCAACCATCTAAGCAATAAAAAAAAAAGTTGAAAAAGAAAAAAAATATAACTATATAAATTTAAAATGCATTTGAAATTCCGTTTAAAAGATTCGATACACGCTAAAGCCAAACGCCTTAACAGACATAATGTTAAAAAGGTAACTTAAATAGGCTTTCGACAGGCGACTAACAATCTGACAAGATCGTGAAGATCATATATCAATTACGTGTTTCGATAGACGTTCTCGTGACGTAAGTAGGACACTAACACCTTACGTGTGTGGTAAATAGGTTCTATTGTAATTGATCTATTGAAGTTCGATGTTGTTTTTCATAATCGAATCAGATTTTTTGATTATGTGCAATTATTATATACTAGCGACCCGCCCTCGCTTCGCTTCGGAAACTGTAATTTATTATTGATTTCTCCACTATTTAATGGATGTTATTATACATATAAACCTTCCTCTTCAATCACTCTATCTATTAAAATAAGCCGCATTAAAATCCGTTGCGTAGTTTTAAAGATTTAAGCATACATAGGGATATAGGGACAGCGACTTTGTTTTATACTATGTAGTGATCTGCCAAAATGCCAAAAATATATTAATTCACGTGGTTGTTACCTACACTTTTTTATTTTAATTTTCATTTAACTACCGTTTTTGTATGCAATGATTAACTCTATTAGTTTAATAGATTTTAATATCTCTTTGTTGTACTTAGGACAATTTGCTTGAATGAATGATATAGCCGGTTGTATTACTGTTCGAATTTAGTAGGTCCATACCATTTTCGAACGTAACTGACGAGTCAGGTAGACGTATTTGAGCCCTGACAAAAGCCTATAACTTGATTGCATAGTCACAATTATAAATAAGTCATCTAGCTACACATTCAAATCCTGGTTGAGCCCGTGCTCGTCCTGGTAAAACTGGAAACGCATTTGAGCTACCAGTAATCATTCCTTCCTAAAAAAAGCGAATTCAAAGGCACAAAAGACATCCATCAAAATCTACTGACTGACGCTGACAAACAATAAATTATTTTACGGTTCCTAAAATTTATAACGATAGTTAACTTCGTAAAAATATTGTAATCCAAATGTACTTTAGATATCAAATATCAATTGCATAGATTGCCACTCTTATTATTTATACTTTTTAGATTTCACAATTAGATCTTTTGAAACTCACCTAATACTGAAGTGTCATACAAAAAGGAAACTTTTGTGCATCTGTTTAAAATGCAGATTGGGTCTTCGAAAACCAGACCTGTCTGCGGTTTGATGTTAGTGCACTATAACCATGATTCTAAACATATTTTGCAAGTGAAATCATTAAACAATTTAGTGATTTGCGTTGGTTATATACTTATCTCTCTCTACAACGAGTCCGCTCACTTTATTTTGCTTTTGAATTGTTAAAAAAATATAGTGTAATAAATCAAATCTTAGTCACATTATTGTCTTTTATTTCAATACTCACAAGACTCATTGTCGTCCGGTTCAAATGTTATAACTTAATTTTAATTGCAAATTGTTTTAACTGTTTAATTATAAACTATTATTTACTGTTACGCAATTCCTTATTACAATGAAACTCTCTTTTCATTGAAACTACCATTTTACGAGACTAAGTTTAGTTGTTTCCGTTCTCATAATTGTGTACAAAGCATTAAAGTTCACTTCCATTCTCGGATTACTCACGATAGTTTTATAAACATTTTCAAGTCAAATCATTTAAAAAATATAGTATTATATTAGTAAGATTACTAAAATTTAGATCGTCAATATTTTTATTACTATCAATGTTTTAAATGACTTCAAAAAAGGAAGAAGTTTATCAATTTGATTTGAATTTTCTATGGATATTTTTTATTTGAATTGGTACTTCTCATGTGGTCCCATTTATATTTTATCAAGTCGCCAATAGTTTTTGAGTTATCCTTAATAATGCATTGTAGGACCTCTCGTGAGTCCGCACGGGTAGGTACCACCACCCTGCCTATTTCTGCCGTGAAGCAGTAATGCGTTTCGGTTTGAAGGGTGGGGCAGCCGTTGTAACTATACTGAGACCTTAGAACTTATATCTCAAGGGGGGTGGCGCATTTACGTTGTGGATGTTTATGGGCTCCAGTAACCACTTAACACCAGGTGAGCTGTGAGCTCGCCCACCCATCTAAGCAATAAAAAAATAAATAAATAAAAAGCATATTTAATTGACCACGACAATAGTGATGATATTCTCATTTTACATTGCTGAAGTGGGTTTGCACTTTCGTTAAAATTTTCTATTATTGTTTTATTTCAGTCTAGATTCCAGGTATGGGGTTCCCTGACACAACCAAATTTTAATATGTTTTTTTCACTTTCACTAGAAATTATCACATAAAATCGTATGAACGTGGGATAGTAAGTCATGACGTAAATACAATATGATTCGAAACAGCTGCGGACGTTGATAAGTGTAAGCGTGATGAAGTAAAACCACGTAACGCAATTTGTGTGTGTGTGTAAAGCGGAAAAGAAGGAAATAATGCGTTGTTTTGATGTTTAAGTCATTAAACATTACAATGCTTGTAATTCGAGGTTTTATAACAGTAATTATAACAAATTACACTTAATTAGTAATTAGAAATGGAATAATGAATTCGTGTAACTGACTGCTGGGCCGAGGGTCGTGGGTTTGATTCTCGAATTACGGGCAAATATTCGTGTGATGAACAGATTTGTTTGCTCTTTGTTCTGATGTTGTATATGTATAAGATTAGCTTCTTATATAGCTAATGTTGTATTGTTAAAATAAAAACTTCAATGTGTTGCTCTGAAAGAACAAAGATTTATTTTATTAGTTTTAATCAAGTTATCTTACGTACCATATTACACTATCACACTATCACACGCTAATACTAACCTAAAAGAACAAAGAAACGACATTCAAAGTTTATTTTATGATCTTGTCTCTGATCTGATCTAAATAGAAATTAATTTAATTAAAATTTTACGAAATGTCATATTGTTTCTCTCTGTCAAGGCTGCCTTTTTGACTTTACAACACATTCACGGACGTTCCAGCACATGTAGACAGCGACAGCGCATGCGCGGCATAATTCAAATTAAAGAAAGGAACAACACTTTCTTTACATCTATATATTAATACGTGAAGCAAAAACTTTGTATCCCTTTTTACAAAAATTGCACGGACGGAGGAGTATGAAATTTTCCACACTTTAAGAGAATATAGAGAAGAAGTGCACAATGCCAATATATTTTTTAAATAATGCATAAAACATACATTAAATCAATAAAGAAAACATTACACACACTACATACCATGTATTTGACGCACACACGCATGCATACTTTTTATTGTCAAACTTTTGTTCTTGACGTCTGTTGTCAAATTGAGATTAAATATTGTTTGTCTTTGTTAATATTTTTCATAGTGTAGTCTTAGCGAAATATGTGATTATAGAAGTATAAAATACAATCATAATAGTGTACAAACTTACAATTCCAATTAATTATAGTCGAATTTCGACTACTGCGGGACCTCTAGTTTATTATATTTATTTAAACGTATATAGATGTGTATATGGTTCAAATAGTTCAGGGAAACATCGCTTAAAGTCCAATGACTGTGTGTGACTAGTTTACTGTTATTTATTATGTTATAGTTTTTGTCGTTGCTATAGTATTTCGTTATCTGAAGGATAAAAGTTGATTAAGAATAAGCAGTTATATCACAATATTTTTTAAAATAAATTAAAATTACTACTTAGTATTAATTTTCTAATCACGCATATAGGTATGTATAGGTTTCTTTGATTAGCTAATCATTTAATGTATTTATAATATTCAACGAAGAGTATTGAAATGTGACGCGCTTACGCGGATGCAGCGACATTTATGAATTTAGAAACTGTTTAATGTTAATTAATTACCTCGGATATTATGAAGCGACGTTATAGGCGCTTTTTTTCATGCATGCGTTTCGGTTTGACAGTGTGACAGTCATTTAATAATACATTGATACTTCAACTTCGTGTATCTTCAAGGTGGGTAGTGGGATTTACGTTGTAAGATCTATGGGTTCTGGAAGCCATTTTACATCACGTGGGCTATGAGTTCCTTCACAGATCTATAGCCACCTATATCATAGCCAATAACATAATATAGTACAGTACAGTATGAACGTGGTCATAAAAATGTATGGTGTGCGATATTACTGTGCTATGAGCTATATACTATATGCTATTATATTATAGCGTAGTCTGAAAGCGGCTTTAAGCTGTAGGCAGGGGTTTGGCTCTGCTTCTGGCATTGCTGACGTCCATGGACAACGGTAACCACTCAACATCAGGTGGGCCGTATGCTCTTCTTCCTATACGGCAATTAAAAAAAACAGTCCCCGTGGAAGTGAGCATATTTGTACAATGAACATAGATATCTATGTATTATATACAACCATAAGTTTCATTTATATATTAATACGTGAAGCAAAAACTTTGTATCCCTTTTTACGAAAATTGCGCGGACGGCGGAGTATGAAAGTTATCCACACTTATACAGAAAATAGAGAAGAAGTGCACAATGCTAATATTTTTTTAAAATAATGCATAAAAGCTACATTAAATCAATAAAGAAAACATAACACACACTACATACCATGTATTTGACGCACACATGCATACTATTTATTGTCAAACTTTTGTTCCTGACGTCTGTTGTCAAATTGAGAATAGATTAAATATTGTTGGTCTTTGTTTATATTTTTTATAAAGTAGTCTTGGCGAAATTTGTGATTACAGAAGTATAAATTACAATGATAATAATGTACAAACTTACAATTCCAATTAATTATAGTCGGATTTCGACTACTGCGGGACCTCTAGTATGAATAAATCTTGAATACTAACGCAACGTGCCGGTCTATGAGTAGTTGGAATAGCCCCTTAGGCTACCAACGATTAGGTAGGGAAAAACCTATGAACGTAATAATGACATTTGTTTGACCTATCGTCCATTGCTGCGAAAAACGAAGCGCTGTATATTACGAATTACGATATGATTCAAATGATTGTATGTATGTTGCGGAAACGTGTATTCTTCGCTCTGTTTCCTAAATTTACATACGAAAGTCTTCAAAAAACAAAACTTCTCACAATAGGTAATATTAATTCACGACTGTTATCAGGAAATGTTGACTGATGCAATCTTCAGTTGTGCTTCACTAAATTGGTGTACATTATATTATTATGTTGCGTGTATGCAAATTTAAATGCTATAAACTTTTTTGTTTGCTTGCATAAGGCGAATCAAAAATATCTGTTATTAAAAAATACGCGATCTCATTTCTTTTAACCTCTTCAGGTTTTGTCCCAATGGGGCATCGAGCGCTCGACTAACGAGCAATGTAATTTAAATTTTTTTTCCCCTACCTAAGCTGATAGCCTTCACAGGCTATGTCAGCGTAACCGGGCAAGTAGGTGAGCTCACGGGGCTCAAACCGGGAGTGTTGCTGACACTGGCCCTAGCAAAGAGCAGTGCTTCGCAGAATCTATACTACCGGATCGGAAACGCGACCCACTGAGAAGACCCGGCGAGAAACTCAGTGGCCTGTGTCTATGGGTTAATTTACTCGTCGAGCCCTTCATCGCAAGCGACGGGTTCGGCGAGTACGTTGACCGGTGCTTGAGGTACCTAAAAGCCCCGTTAATCGATCAGGAGGATCCGTAATGACGTGTTTAGGGAGATGTCGACTGTTTGCCATTTGGTCCACAGGATCGGGTATGAAACTTAATTTAACGAGAACATGCGTGCCTTTCGACTGCCAATTTGTAACCTCACCGCACCCGAGAAGGCGTGTCATCCAATAAAACCTTCCGATTTTAATAATATGTCAATTTAGTGAATTAAAAAAAAATGTGTCTAGGGATTGGTAGTGCAAAACGAATGAACCGTATGCTCCGATTTCCATCAAGGTATATTAAAAGATAAGCCCTTTTGGCTTTATGTGACCTGAGAGCGTAAGTAAAGCTGGCCACTAACTGTCAGATCGACTGGTAGCTCTACAGTCGTCGTTATTTAAAGGGAATACATATAGGTACGACAGAATGCACCTTTATTGTGAGAAGATGCTTCGTAATTTAAAGGATTGCCTATTAGTAGTAACAGCTTTTCCTATCTCTCTCTTCTTTTTTTTTTTATTGCCTTTGTAGGCAGACGAGCATACGGCCCACCTGATGGTGAGTGGTTACCGTCGCCCATGGACTTCAGAAAAGCCAGGGGCAGAGCCAAGCCGCTGCTCTCTGACAAAGCTCGAACAGCTTGTCAAACAGCGACAGCTTAGTTGCGCGCCTAATAGCTCTGCATACGTTCGCGGCTTATGTAATTTAATTGTGCTTTGTACCAAAATTATTCCGTTGAAAGTCTTACTTGTTAGCTTGATGTATGTATGTAAATAGATCGAAAGCGCCATCAGTCTCAAGACATGTTGGGCATGCTCTAAACAATGGTGCGACTATTTTAAAAGACCATTCTAAACGTAAACATTCTAAAAAAAATTATTCACGTTTTTATCACAACCAAATCGGTAAATTTTAAGGTTTAAGGACACCTTTTTAAGTGATCTAAACATGATCTTCTTTTGATCTTTTTTATTTGATATCCAGCCAAGTTTGATGTTGGTAAAAATTTCATTTTTTTTTTAATTAATTTTTGTCCGATACTTAAATATATTCGTTCGTAATTGGTAAGCGAATACAAATGTATAAGATAGTTTAACAATGGTAAATAAATTTCAGCATAGGTACCAAAAAATATATTGTACACACCCCCGAAGGATCGCTTTGAATTCTAGTTGAAAGTTATGCTTAGATTTGTTGCTTAGATGGGCGGACGAGCTCACAACCCACCTGGTTGTTAAGTGGTTACTGGAGCCCATAGACATCTACAACGTAAATGCGCCACCCACATTGAGATATAAGTTCTAAGGTCTCAGTATAGCTACAACGACTGCCTCACCCTTCAAACCACCACCAGTAATTACGCAAATTATAATTTTGCGGGTTTTGTTTTTATTACACAAATTATTGTTTTACGAAGGAGCTTAAGTGAGCCTTTGCTATAGAGCGCAATAGACTACCCATATTTATCTATCTATGGTTGGGCGTTATTTTTTAATAGAATAAAAATTTTACAACCCGTCATTTGTCATCTAATTTAATTACAAGTTAAAATTATATAATAATTATTAAGCAACGTGTAGTTTTTTGTTTTTCCCAATAATCATCAAGTCCAAATGATTTGATAGCGCGTCTATGTCTTCGTTAAATATTTGTTATAAAAAATGGTACGTTGCTTTGTTGCAATGTTCGTATTGTATACATTTTAGAATCACAAGTCTGACAATCAGAAATGAAAATAAAATGTTTGACAACGCACTGGTTTTAGACAAAACAGAGCGTGCCCTTGGCTGCAGTTCTTCCGGTCAAGCGCCTAATTGAAAAGAGCGTGAAATTTAAAGAAATTCGAACCGCCGTTCAAGTCCATGTTAAAATCGGATGCATTCCGTGAAAGTATTTGCAAAGTGACGATAAAAAATATATCGATAGTCGATAATGAAACGCAGTGAAAGCGCGCAGTCAGCTTAGTCGCTCAGGGTGCACGGCCGCGCACTCCGTCCGTACCAACGCCTTCGGTCAAGCGAAGCCTCACTGCGCATCTTGTGAGAACATTTCCGTGGTATAAAAGAAGGTAACATAGTGATTCGCAGATTCATTTGCACATACCCGCTTTGACTCTCCGGTGTAAGCATACAGGTTCGTGTGCTCGATGTCAGTGTTGTGACGTACTAGTGCTGTGCTCGTATATAACTAGTTTATCGATTGTTTTCTTGTTGACAGAAAGTGCCGGCCAGTGACGTGACGCGTGCAAGATGCGGTTATTTACAACGGTAAATATATTAAAATTATTTTATGTTTATGTATATTTTATATTTTAAATTATCAAGTTTATTAGTAAATATTTCATAACAAGTTGATATTATTTGGAACTATTGATAACTTTTTACATTCTATTTTGAACATTCTTAAAAATCTATCACTTGGCACTACGGAATCTAGAAAAACGACATTTGGACATTTCGACCGTAACACAACAACATTATGTATCAAGATTGCCAAATTTGACTTTGACTTTTGAATTAATTAGAGTTTTGTTATAAATATCGACCGAGAACTTGACAAACTTGTGTTAGTTTCTACCAAATATGTATTATAAATTTGGGAGACTTTTATATCGGCTTTTTACTTTTTTTACGATTACAATTAAACAGTTTAAATTGAAGTATTTATATCTAAGCATTTTGGATTGAAGTATAGATTAGACACGGTATATTACTTTTGAAATTTAGCGCAGATACTAACAGAGCTAGTAAACACAACAGTGTGAGCACCGCTGTCAAATTTGAGTAGGCATAAGATCCAAAATCTTAATTACATTGAAATTACAGTTATACTCTTGGCTTGATGCCATACGTCAAAACATATTTGAGGGGCCAAAAGCATGCTAGGATTGTGTAAAAGAAATGTCGTTTTCCGTGAATATTTATACTATATTATACATAATAATTCATGAGAATTTTCTGGAACGAACCGGAAATATATGAAGAAGCTTAATGGATTATATCATCATCATTCATCATTATCCTGCCTTTCTCCCAGTTACCTGGGGTCGGCGCAACATGTTTTCTCCTTCCATACTCTTCTATCATATACCATTTCTTCGCTCACTGCCCTCTTACCCATATCGTCTTTCACGCAATCCATCCATTTCTTCTTAGGTCTACCTCTTCCTCTATATCCTTCCACATTCATAGTTAACATTTTCTTACCAACCTCATTTTCATTTCGTCTCATCACATTTCCATACCATCTCAAGTGCAATTAATGGATTATATGACTAGTTGAATTTTAAGTTTGCAAATTAGATCGTTAATAAGTTTAGTTGTACACTGGATACTAGAAGCACCGCAATTAGCCCTTTTATGGGCAAGATATTTTAACTTATTGAATTATTTTAAAAACATGCATTGTACTAGCACTGACAAAAATAGGTCAGTTTTAATGAAAATAGTTAGTATCTGTGCGATTTCAGCCACCTTGAATTTCTATCACTAGATCCTTATTATCCGTCAGTAAAAGTAATACCCTCTTATCATTTAGTATCTTTTGTGTCAGGCAATTGTTCTTTGATAATGAGGTTTTGGCTTAGAAGAGCATCAGCTAAATATTCCCGTGGATAAATTAAAAGGTGGCTAAAGATCCTTATTATCCGTCAGTAAAAGCAATAACCTCGTATCATTTAGGATCTTTTCTGTCAGGTTATTGTTCTTTAATAGTAAGGATGTTTCGGTCTAGAAGAGCATCAGCTAAATATTCCTGTGTATAAATTAAAAGGTGGCTAATTAAGGTTAAATTAAAAGGGATTCACAGATTGAGCAGTAGCATTCTCCGGGTATTAAACCAGGGTACTGATATTGCCAATAGGGATTTAACGATGATAGGATGTATAATAAACCCACACAGGCGGGTAACATGATCCTGCCGTGAAACCTTTGAAGGGTGTAATAGCCGTTATAAATACCATTGAATCTTCGACCACACGTCTCGGGGTGCGTGGCGGGATCCGATAAACGCATAAGAGCATGTAGGCCGTCTGCTCGTTCGCCTATCTATATCTATATATATAAAAATTAATTGCTGTTCGTTAGTCTCGCTAAAACTCGAGAACGGCTGGACCGATTTGGCTAATTTTAGTCTTGAACTATTAGTGGAAGTTCAGAGAAGGTTTAAAAGGTAGATAAATATGAAGATGCTCGGAATGAAATAAAAATAACAATTTTGTTTTTCCTTTGATGTGTCCCCCGTCGGACGGATTCCTTTTGTTTGTTTTAAGTGTGATAAATAAAAAGGTGATAAAAAAAACACAGTCCACCATAAAATTTCTAAACTATTTTAGAATCATATACGAATTTGAATTTAGACGCCCGCAGATAATGAAAGTGGCCTCGTCTCGACCAAGGCCATTGGCACGTGTATGGTATATAGATAAATGTTAAAATCGTAACTTCACTTTTTTCTGTTGTAGTATTTTCATCGGGTTCCGCGAGTTTTTTTTTTTTATTGCCGTTGTAGGCTGACGAGCATACGGCCCACCTGATGGTGAGTGGTTACCGTCGCCCATGGACTTCAGCAATGCCAGGGGCAGAGCCAAGCCGCTGCCTACCGATAAGAGTCCGAGTGCCTACCGAGTCGTAGACTATATTATAAAGTCGGACGATCAATCGTCCGTGACCATGAAAACTGTAAAGTATTTGACGCGAATGAAGTAACATGATATTATTAAACTCGTAACAAAACCGTAAAATATTTTTTTAAATATTTTTTTAATGTGTTTATTAGGTCAATACTCATAACAGCTTGCGGTATGTTTCTCAAGGTTTTACTGTTGAAAATCTTACGCTAATATAGTGTTTGTTTATTTAAATAGCTACATTTGTAAAAATATATATATTTCAATAGTGAAGTACGTTCTAGGGGTAAATTAAGCCGCGCGCGCGTTTTATATTTACACTAGCGACCCGCCCTCGCTTCGCTTCGGAAACATTAAAACACACATGAAACCAAAAAAAAAAAATTAAAAAAAAAAAAAAAAAAAAGCCTATGTTCATCAGGGACAATGTCGGCTTCTAATGGAAAAAGAATTTTTCAAATCGGTCCAGTAGTTTCGGAGCCTATTCGAAACAAACAAACAAATCTTTCCTCTTTATAATATTAGTATAGATAATAGCTTTATTACAATATTCAGAAATCGTTATGAAACATGAATACTTTCTCATTTCACATTAGTAATTTTAATGTTGATTAATTAAGCGAGTGATTAATTTGTAATATGTGACTACATTGTATCTAATGAGTTTTACTAATGTTACCCTACATTGATAGAGGGAGCCGATTATTTCGAACCACTAAGACGTGTGTTGGAATGTATAAAAAGGAATTAAAGTTCTGAATATTTCAATATAATTAAATTCAATTCAGATTTAGTAAATGTTTTACTTGTATAAAGTCCCTACAAACTTTGATGGTGTTAAGCTAAAGCCTTAAGTAAAAAAAAGGCCTTAAGTATTAAGCTAATGGCATTCATCAAAGTTTAATTTACATGATTGAGACTTTATCGGATTAATGGTATATAATTAAATGAACGAAACAAGCAATCGACGTTTTAAAAATTGACTGATGGCAGGACGTATTCTAAACCTGCACAGATAGTTAACACCACCCTGCCAGTTTCTGTCGCGAAGCAGTACCTAATGCATTCCGCATGGTGCACCTAGTACATGGTGGCGGTATTTACATTCTAATGCAATAAATAAGCCAGAGCTATAATATTTAAGAGGTTGATTTTTTTTATCGCTTAGATGAGTAGACGAGCTCACAGCCCACCTGGTGTTAAGTGGTTACTAGAGCCCATAGATATTTACAACGTAAATGCCGCCACCTACCTTGAGATATGAGTTCTAAGGTCTCAGTAAAGTTACAACGGCTGCTCCACCCTCCAAAATGCATGTCTGTATTCCGAAGAAAATAAATTAATATATATGTACATATAATATATGTGTGTATATGTATTTATTCCTTGAATCGGTAGGTACACCGCGCGTAATTTGTTTCCTAAAGTGATTCTTGTTCAGCTAATCGTAGTCTGGAAGAGACCGCTGTTAGCGATAAGACCGCCGTTTGGACCTACTTTTTTTTGTATTTAATGTTTTGCATATTTTTGTGTGTATAATTTAGTATACTCTCTCTCTCTCTCTCTCTCTGTTTTCCATGGCAAAAGTTACATCACACCAAAATTAAATTCAAAACATCAAAATCATTGAAATGGACAATCATTTTGGTACCTAATGTCATTCATTTTATGATTCAAAATGCGATTACGTTCTGCTAATTTAACTTACTGTTTGTTACGTAAGCTGTGCATGCTAAGTGTAATATCCGTCTAATATATATTTAAACGGAAGCTAATTAAAATCGCACGATGATATAATAATCTAGTAATAATTTGATCAGTGTTTTTTTTTATCTATGAATTGAAATTTCAGCAGCTTGCTCGTGTCTTTCGAAAAATTATTATTCCTTCGAGCTTGACAGGGTTCATGAAAGTTTTTTATATCTTGATCTAAATCATAGACCAAAACCCAATCTATTTACACTATTAGGTATTTACCTACGAAATTGCCGCTTAGTGAAACTGAAAGTAAAGGATGTTTTTTTTACAAATATTTTTATTTCTGTTAATCATTTACTGGTGGTAGGACCTCTTGTGAGTACGCGCGGGTGGGTACCACCACCCTGCCTATTTCTGGCGTGAAGCAGTAATGCGTTTCGGTTTGAAGGTTGGGCAGCCGTTGTAACTATACCTGAGACCTTAGAACTTATGTCTCAAGGTGGGTGGCGCATTTACGTTGTAGATATCTATGGGCTCCAGTAACCACTTAACATCAGGTGGGCTGTAAGCTCATCCACACATGTAAGCAATAAAAAAAAATAAAAAAAATATGTGACAATGCGGTTCAATATCTTTACGATCTGTGTCTGTTAAGCAACACAAGCCATACCATAACGCGTTCGTTGCGGTGGCGATAGTTTACTTCAATTGCTAATTTGACGCAAATGGACCAAGATTGTTTTGAAGCTAACCAGGTTAAATATGGAGATACGTGACGCAAGGTAATATTCACAAAAAATGAAAGCATATGTCCAGATGTGCGATCTATATCATCAAAAATACGCATGAACCTTTGATTAGGTTAGATTAGGTTACCTAAGAGAATAAAATGAATGAAATGAAAAATAAACTGCACAGTATATTGCTATACTGTTATCTAAATATCTAAAAATTATCTTTCAGTGATTGTGGGCCGCATTAGCGCAATGAGATTAGAGTCATATTCAAAATAATTATTGTATTTTATATCATATTATAACTGTTTTTAATTTTGTATTGTATATTATTTATTCGCATAACTTACGGATATTTATTTTTCAATAAGTTATCTAAAAATATTGTTTAGCGATTTCCATAAAATTTAGATTCAGTTTTATTACCTGAACAAGGATAATACTTTTTAGGTGTATAATTCACGGAATTGTTCTAGGTATAATGAGGCCATTGTAGTGCAAGATATAGTTCACGACATTTAGCAGGTGTGCCAGAAAGATTTAGAGAGTATTGTTTATTTTCTTGTATATTATTGTATAATCTATGGTTTAGTTCCTTATTACAAAACACGAAATGTGTTTAGCCGCGAAAAGATTGCGTTCGTAATAATGACCAGTCATAGCACGTGCAACAAGCCTACATACGATTCACTGAGATTACGCATATCGTCATTAAAGCGATTGCCCGTAGTTATGGTTCGTTTTAAAAATAGAATCAACAGAAAATATATGTTATGTATGTTGGGAACGCATCAGAGAGGGTTACGTAAGTTGTCAATTTAGAAATAGTTAGTCGTCGAGTTTAGAACAATAATTGTTTGTTTTTTTTGGAATATTCTCTATTTGTAAAGGTGTAGAAACGACTAGGTAGTTCGTCAACAATTAAACATAGATTTAATAAAACCAAATTGAATAGTTGACAAGCTTGCGGTTGCTTGTGAACAAATATAATCGCCGGATCTTCTCAGCGGGTCTTCGATCCGGTAGTAGATTCATTCGCGAAGCAATTGCTCTTGAGTTGTTAGGTCACCTTCGGAGGCGCTCGGGCAGGAGTTAGCAAACCCCACCCCTCCTGGCTGAGCCTTTGCTCGCCCACCTGTCCTGGTGAAACTGGAAAGGCTTTCGGGCCACCAATAATCTTTCAATCATAAAAAAAAGAACAAATATACGAATAAACAAACGCGATATAACTGAATTTATCGAGTAAAAATTGTATGGATGGAAATAAAATATCCGCTTTGAGATTCTATGAATTGAATTACAATTTACGTCTTATTCCAATTGTAATGGTCAATAGGAAATGCAGTGGTACTAACCGGTGCATCTTTAAGTTGGAATCGGCTTTACTTTCACTTTTGTTTATTTATACGCTTACCTCAGGCAGTTAATTCCGATACTTTCATCTCGGGAATTCATGTATAAATAGTTACATATATATGAAGTATAGCGCGTGCTTTCTGACCTCGGCGAACGTGCAAGTTGTTACGTCAAAGGCAGATGTCAATATGTGAATAATTTTAACTTGTTTGATTAGCACTGTCGTAGCGTAAAAGTATTGATTTTATTATTCGTTGAATTAAAATATTTGATTGCCGTTTGAAACATCAGTGTTAACAACCATCATTCAATATTTCATTATATGCATATATAGGTATTGGTTTTAGTTTTGGCAGAAAATAACATAGGAGTTTTTCTCAACTTGTATTATAGGTATGTACCTATTATATTGACGCAAAGAACCATGGAAAAAATTGGAAGAACGAATTAATGTAGTACCTAGATACTAATCAAAGACAACAGTCACCATCCTTACTTATATATGAGTCGACTATTATCAAAGCCGACAATGTGACTTTTGGACAATTATTGGTAAATCAGAAAAACGAATTATTGACTTTGTATTTAATTTGGCAGTCACAAAACTCTTCTGAACGACATCTTAGATAAATAACAGGTTAACTATTAACCTTTATTTAATGCAGGTTTTGAACCGTATTCTTTGAAGGAGACGATTATATTCAAATCAATCTGTATTGACATATCAATAAATTTTTTTTGTCCAAATGCACAGATTGCCACCTTTGATAATAAACGACTCATATACATAAATATTGTACAAATATGCGCCTTAAAAACAAGTAAATACGACATAAATTTAATCAATACCATTGTCGGGTGTCAGTTGCACGGTTTTTGTAGCTACGTATATACTTATTCGTATAATTATACTCCTATCCACGAAATAGCTATTATTAGTGTGCGAAGTTGAAAATGCTTGAGACCTTCCTAGACAGTAACTCAATTAAGCTAACCCGTAGTTACGTTGGGGTCGTGGAAAGCGGTCGAAGGAACGAGTCTCGTGTCTGTCTCTCATGTCATGTCGTATATGTGCTTGTCGAGAAAATTGTTACGTAATTCGTTGATTTTACTCTGCGATATCTAGATATCACGTAAATATTTTCACGTCAGGAAGGAGTTTTTGAGGCATAGCTTTTTCCAAATAACACAGTTACTTTTATTTTGGAAATATAGCTAATTCATTTAACTATATAAAAGTTATGCAGTTTCTTCTGTTAGCCGACATAAAAAGAAAAGGTTCTCAATTAGACCGTTTTTTTATTTATTTGTGTTAGTTCAGAACTTTTTTCTAGGTGAATCGATTTTGATGATTATTTGAAAGCTGATGTTTCTCATTTTCCAATTTAAATTTTATCAAGATCTGACCGGTAGTTTTTCAGTTAACTTTAATAATGCATTTCCAATTGACCTCAACTGTACTGATGAAATTCTCATTTTATTTTGTTAATGTCTGTTTTTTTTTAGATTATTTTTAATGCGTACCTAGATGGTGAACAAGGTTCTTGATTCCATTTAATAAAATATCGGTCGATAGTTTTATTTCATTTCCAATGCACTTCTTAAAAAATAATTTATAATTAGGTTATGTGCTCATAATCATAGTTTCTTTGTTATAGTGTTGTGTTTCATAAAACACACAGAAATGTCACAATGCGTTCAATTGCCGAATACGCAGAATTGTGATTTGAAAAGCAAATGCCTAGCACGCGAATGAAATTGCGTTAAGATGTATCATTGTAACAAGAAATTTAGACAATACCGAAGACTACACCGATAATAAAAACAATAATGTAGCATCAGTTATCTTAAAACAGTATAAGTGACCATACTTCATGGCTGCTTAAAGTTTTGATTATTCGGTCTTCGATGGTATTTTTACATTTATGTAAGTTATCACACATTTAGTAGTTTTGTTAATAGATATTTTGTTATTTCCAGATATTATGCTGCGCGATATTAGCAACAACATTTGCTGGTCCAGAACCGAAGAAATACAAAGTAGATGTCAAAGATAAAGACAAAGTGAGTAATTCAACATTAACAGACGATGAAAAGAAATTTTTAAGAGAAGTTGAAGCTAAATTTGGTGTAAAGCCTGATGAAGATAAAAATAATAAGAATGATGAATCAAGTTCCAAAACACCTACACCTTTCCCTGCTGTTATAGCTATAGAAATAGTTAATGATACAGACTCAAAATCAAAGGGTAAAAGAACAATAGATGCAAATTTGGGTTACGGATACAGAACAAACAATGGCTATACCTATTCATACTTTGGAAAGCCCGTTCAAGAAAAAGGAAGATTCATGATATATCCATACTCGCAAGATGACATCGTTCCTACAACACATCATTATACCCACCATACGAATGCTGGTGGAAGATATACAACAGTTGCAACTAAAGTTGAGATACAACCATCTCAGGCATTCGAGTTAGTTCCTGTGAAAGAAGAAAATGTTGAACACCAAGGCTCTTCGGTACAAAGTAACAATTATGACAATATCAAAGGTTTGGTTTCGCCACCGCCGTCGTTTGTTCAAGGAGGATATTCTCATGTATCATCGCCGGTGTCGACTCCATCTACTTTATACACTACATACAATGGACAGAGTTTTTCAGGATTGAGTGGACAGTTCCCCTCGGTTATGTCCAATTATTTAGTTGAGCCTTCACAGCTTTTAAAACGACCAGAATTCCAAGGGGCTGGACTAACTACCGATCATATCCACAGTTTACAGGGCTCGACAAAGGAACAAGGAGTTGTGCCTGTTCTGGTTTTGAGGATTCCTAGTTCGTCGCTAAAAAATCCTACTGCTGAGCTCTTTGCGAATTTACCTGACAACTACCCGTTTTCACGTTACTTGAACAACGTTAATTTACAAGAATTAGTTAATGAATATTTTAAGAAAATAGGCTATTCGTTCGCACCACAAGTCATGACTTATCAGGAGTCACTAGCTTTGAAAGCTTCCGAGGCCTTAACAGGGGCACCTGTGCATGAACCAAATCAGTATGCGGTACCTTACGTTCAACCTTCATACACGCATTCTGATCATTCAGGCGTTCAATATTCGGCTGTTAAGCCTGTCATGGCTCGATATCCGTCTAGTTACGTTAAGCAACAATATTACCCACAAGGTCACTCCCATTACAGGCAACCTGTCCATCAACCAAGATACGAATACAGATATAAATATGTTCCTCAATCTCGTGCACCAACACAAACTTACTACGTACAGCCTCAGTATCAGCAGCAAGTTCAACCCGCTCATGTAACAGAAAACGAACAAACTTTGTCTCAAACTTATAATGCACAGGATACATCAGCCGAAGTGCAGTATGATGAGCAATCTCATGTAAACAATCCAGAATCTGTATCGGTTACCTATGAATACAGACAACCAGAAAAAAATATTGAGAATCAATATGAAACACAGACTGCTTCACCTGACTATGCTGCTCACGCAGTAACGGCATCTGTTAGTAATAGCGTTAGTCCAGTGTACGGAGTCCCGGAGACAAGTTCACCAACTTACCGTGAAGAGCAGACCTTACCAAAGGAAAATGTTGTTGTTTATCCGTCAGAAGAAGACCTCAATCAAGAACCTCAACGACAACTTTATTCGCAGCCAAATTTAGAATCATCACAGGAATATATTTATCGACAGCAATCGAATGAAAATTCTAATGATTTAGTATTAACAGAAAACTACCCTAGTAAGGACCACACGGTTGCCACTGTCCTTCCACTATCGTACAAATCAAAACAAACAACCGCAGAAGGACCTGTTCAAACAGTGAGTTACGTAACTCCGATGCCTTACTCTTATAAATACCAGTCGCCGTATAGGGTAATGGTACCCCAGACTTTCCTAAGGAACCCTGCCACAGCTGAGAAGGTTTCATACGTAAATTCACAATCCATGCATACATCTCAAAATCAAGAAGATAGTTCCGAAGTCGAATATACTGTACCAGCCCACTATATACCGCCCGTTGGTAAACAAAAGCCTCCTTCTTATCCCAGAAATTATCACTCTTACCCGAAAAGAATGACAAGACCGGAAAATAAAAGAGAAAGTATAATGACGAGGAAACAAAATCAACGCAAAGAAATGAAGAAGTCATCATAGGGTGTAAATAAAATAAGAACATTGTACATTTTAGTAGTAAGGTTCATTGTATGATATAGAGTTAAGTTTTATTTTAAGGCAAATATGATTGCAAAATGCTAGTAGAGGATAAAAGTGTTTAAGCATCGGTATTTTACCAAAACGATTAAAGGAAAAATGTATTATTTTTAAAGACTTGCTAAAAAGTGAAATCAAAAAGCTTTATTTCTCATTATTTATTATGTGATTTTGTTATGTTCTTAACGTACTTGAAGTGCAATATTTTGTGTTTTTGTTATAGTGGACATGAAAACTAAGAGAGTAATAAACGTTGAATTTGTATTAATTATCTGTTGTGTGTCTGTATTTTGTTCGGATTTAAATAAGTCCTGATTTCTAATTTTAAATTCAACATCTGGTTGGTCACGTTCATAGTTCAACGAAAACAGATTTTTCATTTATTCCTTAGAGGTCACGACTCATCCTCATTTGGTGTTAACAGAAAAACGGACCCCATAGACGAAAACAACGTAAATGTACGTCATCAAACTTGAGATATGAGTTCTAAGTCTCAGTTACATAGTACAACAACAGTCCCGCCTTTCAAAGCGAAATGCATTACTGCTTCATGGCAGAAATAGGCGGGTCGTTGGTACTTACCCGTGCAGGCTCATAACAGACTCTACTACGAGCTATGTGAAGAGTTATGTTATGCAGTGGCGGATTAAAGGTCCAGAGCGCCCTAGGCAATCACTTTATCGGCGCCCCTGTACCGGCCATAAATGGCCATCATAATACTATAAATTTTAACTAGTTGTTTTTGCAATTACGATGACGTTGTATCATCAAACCCTAGACTTTAGTAGACCAAGACCCTTGTACTTACACTAATGCGCGAATGAAATATTACGTTAAGACCAAGACCCTTGTACTTACGCTAATGCGCCAATTAAATATGTCGTTATTACTGTGAACAAATCAAGAGGGGCCACAGAAGACTTAGATTATAGATCAGCATTTAGTTCTTAATCGTCGATATGTTATTTTCTTTATTTATAAAAAAATTCTGAGCTCGCGCGCCCCTTTTATCTACGCGCCCCTAGGCACGTGCCTAGTTTGCCTTACGGATAATCAGCCTCTGATGTTATGTGAAGTGTGAGTTATGTTAAAGTGAAGAATTTCCAATTGTGCGTATTTGAAAGTAAGCCATTGAATACAGATAATAATGATGAATAATTTGTTAGCGTCTTGAATTACGGAAAATTCTATTAGATCTAAAGTATTACATATTGCGCACTATGGGTTTCTGCGGGAAGGATACTCTCTAATCAACCTTTTTCGATGGGCTTAGAATCAGGAAAACGGCTTAGTAGATAACATTTCACAGTAAATTACGTTGTAATTTTATATTTTTATAGGAGACAGCCTTATTGATGTTACATAAGTATTTCATTATTTAAATTAGGCGTTGTAACAAGTTTAGCGTAGATAGAAAAGAGAAATTACAGTAATTAATGCCTTCGTGAAATCGCAATGCATTTGGTTTTAATGGATCTCACAAAGTTAGCGTCACTAGAATGTGTGTAGAAAAGAGTGTCCAACTTCTTTTATTTCAATGCATTCCCTAATATTCAAATGGCAAAATGAATGCGATATTTTTACAAGTATATGATATAAGTTAAAGAGTGTATTACAGACTGCGTGTAAATAGCAACAGCACGAATGAAGCTTCTGTTCACAGAAAAAAAACAAATCGAGAGATATTTATTTTATTAACTTCTGAAATATTTGCACATTTATGAACATGACTAAGATACATGCAAGACTCTGTTACACTTAGTCCATTAATTACTGATATATCTGATGTAAAAAACTTGGTAATTACATTTTCGAACGCAATCGGCTTTGTATCTGATTACTAGATCGAGAGTGATTTGATCGAGTGATTTATTTCGTTTATCTAGACTGAAACAAGAACCTCTCTGAATG
Source organism: Bombyx mandarina (assembly GCF_003987935.1). Next base: position 1,500,693 of record NW_021011543.1, read on the forward strand.
TCTACTGACAAATAATTCAATATGTTGTCATCTAAGAATTAAATTAGAAACATTTCGTCAAGTTGTGATTTGCTTGTGAAAGTATTGAATAATGTTCAGAAAATTTACCATGTATTCACAATATTAGAGACTTATTATTTCAATAACTACACTCACAGGTATATGTATGTGCTCTGTATCTGAATCTGATTAGCTATGACCTATTTATATTTTGATTAGTAGATGAGCTGGTATTAGTAGTGACAAGACCACGCCTGTGATATCTATATATTTCTTGGGTGTGCTCTGAGGTTCTGTGTTGGAGATGATCCCTTCATCTCCTTTTAATCATCGATCCTACCTGTAACCGCTGCGTTCATCCACAGCGCGTTTCCAGATATCTGTTTTGTCACCCTACTCTGGAATGAACTCCCCTTCATGGTGTTTCTCGACTTTTTCTTCTTCACCTCGGGCTTGAAGAGCGTCAGCTAACACTGCTGATCTCCATGATCAAGGGTGAGACTACTTATTATCAGGTAGGTTATATGCTCGCCTGCTTACAAAAATAAAAAGAAAAACATACGAATATCGAAGTTCATCATACTGGTTGGTGGTAGGACCTCTTGTGAGTCCACGTATTTCTATTGTACCTAGGTAGTTTTCAGGGATCATTAAAGAGCTTTTACTATGAGTAAAAAAAATGTTTATCTATTCTAATTAAATCAAAGAAAAAGTAAGAAAACGATCAATATAGTGTGAGTTACAATGGTGGTGCTATTTTTTTGTAGCTTTCAAATAATTATGAACATAGCCCTTATAAATCTTGGAATATTATTTGACAGTTCTAAATGTTTAATTATGTTTTTTTTTCGGGCAGAGGGCTGAACTTCCTACGAAGTGCCCGCGAAAAGGAGGCACTCGGGGTAAGCGGGGTTTAACGGTCTGTCGATATTGGGAACAGACCGCAAGCCCATTTATACCTAGTCAGGTCATAAGTATTGTCACACAGTAAAAACTTTTCTTTTAGAATGCTGGCCACAAAAAAGTTTATTGAATTCGAATTGTTCATGAAAATAAAAATAGTATACATTTAGAATTTTACTCATTTTTAAATATGGAGTGGATGCTTAAAGAAGACCGTGTTGCAGTTATTGCGTTGCATCGTTGCGGTTACGCGCCAATTAAAATTTTTAACATACTGAAAAATTTGAATATAACAAAATGATTCGTTTATCGTACCATCAAACGATACAATGAAGACTCTAGTGTAGATGACAGGTCAAGAAGTGGTCGCCCTCGGTCTGTTAGGACTTCAGCAGTGATAAAAGCTGTGAAGGCGCGAATTCAAAGAAATCCCAAACGTAAGCAGAAACTGTTGGCCCTTCAGATGGGGTTAAGCAGAACCACGGTGAAAAGGGTGTTAAATGAAGANAAAGTGTCACCTTGTTCCGAAGGGACATTTTACTCCGCTTACAGATCATGGGGTAGAGTCTACCGAGAATAAACGCGGCACGGTCACGGACTGATTTTATATGCGGGCGGAATGTCATCGATGCATCCAGGGTAACGCCCAGGTACTTGACCTTCCTGGCCCAGGGTATGGATTGACTAAAGAGAGTAATCGGGGGTGGCGTTGTAACAAGTTTAGCGTAGATAGAAAAGAGAAATTACAGTAATTAATGCCTTCGTGAAATCGCAATGCATTTGGTTTTAATGGATCTCACAAAGTTAGCGTCAATAGAATGTGTGTAGAAAAGAGTGTCCAACTTCTTTTATTTCAATGCATTCCCTAATATTCAAATGGCAAAATGAATGCGATATTTTTTCAAGTATATGATATAAGTTAAAGAGTGTATTTATTACAGACTTCGTGTAAATAGCAACAGCACGAATGAAGCTTCTGTTCACAGAAAAAAAACAAATCGAGAGATATTTATTTTATTAACTTCTGAAATATTTGCACATTTATGAACATGACTAAGATACATGCAAGACTCTGTTACACTTAGTCCATTAATTACTGATATATCTGATGTAAAAAACTTGGTAATTACATTTTCGAACGCAATCGGCTTTGTATCTGATTACTAGATCGAGAGTGATTTGATCGAGTGATTTATTTCGTTTATCTAGACTGAAACAAGAACCTCTCTGAATGTCTACTGACAAATAATTCAATATGTTGTCATCTAAAAATTAAATTAGAAACATTTCATCAAGTTGTTGTTGCTTGTGAAAGTATTGAATAATGTTCAGAAAATTTACCATGTATTCACAATAATAGAGACTTATTATTTCAATAACTACACTAGGTATTTGTATGTGCTCTGTATCTGAATCTGATTAGCTATGACCTATTTATATTTTGATTAGTAGATGAGCTGGTATTAGTGATAACAAGACCACACCTGTGATATCTATATGTTCCTTGAGTGTGCTCTGAGGTTCTGTATGGAGATGATCCCTTCATCTCCTTTTAATCATCGATCCTACCTGTAACCGCTACGTTCATCCACAGCGCGTTTCCAGATATCTGTTTTGTCACCCTACCCTGGAATGAACTCCCCTCCATGGTGTTTCTCGACATTTTCTTCTTCACCTCGGGCTTGAAGAGCGTCAGCTAACACTGCTGATCTCGATGATCAAGGGTGAGACTACTTATTATCAGGTAGGTTATATGAATGACTTTACTTATAAACTACAAATTTTATATTTAGTAAGATAGCTCAACATGAGCTTTAGGGCGCCATAGCAATGCAAGCAAACGCCATTTATAGTGAAACTATTTTATCGTCAGGCGCTTTTGTAATTAACAAAACAAATTAATTATCTTCTACTGATATCTATATATTTCATTGTATTTAAATCCTCAGTATGTTCCTAAAACTAATTTTTTATTAATTGTAATAATTGATGTTTTTGTTGGCACTTTAGTTATTGTTTCTAGTATCGACTATTTCATCGTGGTGGATGTATGAAATACCTTTATTTGTATTAATTACACGCGCCTTACTTGTCGTATGTTTTTTTATAACATAGACGGTTGAACAAAGCTTAATGATATGTCTGATAGTTTTTCGTAACCCATACAGAGTACAATATGAATGCCACCACCTAGATAAATGAGGTCTAAGTCTTAATTGTAAAGTATAACGGCAATGTCCTCTTTATAAACCGACATGCATGATTGGTTTGCGGCAGAAATAGACACGGTAGTGGTACCAGCCCTCCGGGCCAACAATATGCCTTGCTAAATGGTAAGGACGCAAAAATAATAATTCCGCATTTGATTTTTATTATAGACTGTTGCGTAACTCACCGTGGAAGGGATTTTTGAAGTCGTCGTGGCCTAACGGATAAGACGTCCGGTGCATTCGTGTTGAGCGATGCATCGGTGTTCGAATCCAATTCGAACCGGTGTACCAATTTTTCTAATGAAATACGTACTCAACAAATGTTCACGATTGATTTCCACGGTGAAGGAATAACATCATGTAATAAAAATGAAACCCGCAAAATTATAATTTGCGTAATTACTGGTGGTAGGACCTCTTGTGAGTCCGCGCGGGTGGGTACCACCACCCTGTCTATTTCTGCCGTGAAGCAGTAAAACGTTTCGGTTTGAAGGGTGGGGCAGCCGTTGTAACTATACTTGAGACCTTAGAACTTATATCTCAAAGGTGGGTGGCGCATTTACGTTGTGGATGTCTATGGGCTCCAGTAACCACTTAATACCAGGTGGGCTATGAGCTCGTCCACACATCTAAGCAATAAAAAATAAAAAAAACTCTAGTTAAGCACGTATCAGAAAAATTCATACCTAACTGCAGGATTTTAAAGCAAGCTTCGTTTCATACAATCCACCGAGCGTCTACCCGATCAGGCTACGGACGCTACTTTATACAATACAGCGGAAACTTCGAACTCATTTGTCGAAATCACCGGCGGTATTCAAATTTTGAATTCCAAGGGTGAATACAAATTATGTTCATCAAATTGGTTATTTATGAAAGAGAAAATTTAATGAAAGCGATGTTGTAAAATGGTAATTTAGTTGTGTTGTAATCTCATAATAATACGCCCTAGGTTGTAAATTTTATGTCGTTAAGAAACATTTTTTTTTTTTTTTTTTTTTCTATTCATACATAATAAAGTGGCTAAGTAGTAGAGGCATATATCCACCAATGGACATTGTAGGCTGGTAATAACTTACTATGTGTCCGGGTCTGCCTGTTCCCGTCCTAAATTTTATATGAGTGCACAAAATTTATAATATCTTCCGGTATTACGAAAATACAACAAAAACGAATAAGTCGTGATATATTTTTGACTTTTGGTAATTTAAAATTTAAATTTTAGTGTTATTGTTTATAATAATAAAACGTAAATCGGAGAACCAAAAACGGATGAAGTAAATGAAACACCGACAATGGATTTATTATGGTCAAGCATGAGGCCGGTCGTAAAACTCATGCCATTTTTACTGGTGGTAGGACCTCTTGTGAGTCCGCACGGGTAGGTAGGTCCACCCTGCCTATTTCTGTCGTGAAGCAGTAATGCGTTTCGGTTTGAAGGGTGGGGTAGCCGTTGTAACTATACCTATACCTATATAACTAACTAACCTAACTATACCTTAGAACTCATATCACAAGGTGGGTGGCAGCATTTACGTTGTAGATGTCTATGTACTCCAGTAACCACTCAACACCAGGTGGGCTGTGAGTGCGTCCTACCACCTAAGCGATAAAAAAAATTAAAAAAAAATCCCTATGCAGCACGAAAAGAATGCAGATAAGAAAGATATGCTGTACCGACTCCACATGACGTCGGGTACTGGCAAGAAGAAAACATTCAAATTTTGTATCATAAGAACTATAATTCTTTCTATAATATTTAGCCGTCAACTCACTGGAAAATAAATTAAACTCTATTTCTTTAAGTAGCAATGTTAATTTTCGAATACTCCTGATGCAAAGCAATGGGCATTGCGTTTTACATTATCTACTAAATTAAGTGCACATAAAACCGCTAATAAAGTTGACCAGAGGCTATCCACCAAATGCCTATATGGAGTACTGCAATACATCTTGGTCATTTAGCAAGAAAACCCTCTGAAAACCTGGAGAGACTCATAGACGATCCAGAGGTCGGAGTCGAAAAAGATGGAGTGACCAAGAGTCCGAGTATCTGGACATGAGACTAAACCACGCACTTCACTGTGCCACTGACCGACAGAAGTGGCTACAAATTACAAAAAAAAGGTCACAGGCGAACGTATCACGATGCCCAGCAATGAGCAATCGACTGAAGGAGGAGGAGGAGGAAGAAAACCGCAGCGACATTTATACTGGGTTACCGTAAGATTGAAAGTTTTGCTTATTGGTTTTGCACAGGCGTTAATGAACAATTTTGTGCCGACTTTTTGTGTTCTTTTTAAAAGTAATAGATACAAGACAATGAAAATAATTGCAAACTGTATAAACGGTTTTTAGAATTACTGGATTAGAAACCGATACTAATGGATATAAGGAATGAAAAAAAAAATACATATTAACAATTAATAGTGAAATTTTAAATTAGTTCTTTAAAGTGATGATTAAGCAGTTCTAAAACAAGCGTACTATGAGCTTCATGCTGACAACAATTAATTTATTGTAGAATATTATTTGTTTAACATTAATTTACGTATGTAAATAGAAATCAAAAGAGAGCGTTTGATACATTCTTAAGTCTCAGTTTAACCCTAGGCGTGCAGAGGCTAAGGCCACTGTTTCTCGAACTTTCAATGCTAAATTTAATTTAAAAAAAAAAAATTTTAACGTGTAAATGTATCATCAGTTTAATATAGTACTTTATAAAAACGTTTATGCTGTTAGTTAAAAATTGATTTCGTATTAATTAAATAATGTTCAAGGCAATTCTGACGATAGAGATTTAAATATAAATCAATGATACCTATAATTTACGACATAAATGACAAAACCCATAGAATGGAAATAAAACATTTAAACGGAAAGTTTTAAAATTTCACAATTGTGATGAATACGACGATTCTTGACTTTAATGTTGTTTAGCAATCTCGCCAAGAAGAAAATGTGTGTTTCTTAACATAACTAGTAGTTTATTTATATTCCGTAGACGAAAAAATAAGCTTACAATCCATCTACCAGGTAAATATTATTACCGCAAGTCATCACAACGTGAATATTGGCCTCAAGACGTGAGGTCGAAATCTCCATTGAATTCTGTAACGGCTTTCACTCCATTTAAATCAGAAACTCCTGGCGTGTCGGCTTCCAATACCATTATCATTAACTTATTAGGAGGCAGTCAGGTTTTAGTGTATCTTTAATTTAGAGTACTGGACTTACGTCTTCCAGCTTAAAAAATCGCTGTTTTTTAATTCTTTTTGAATACTTGAAGCAATCGCTTTAGTTGCACTTTAATAATAATTGTACTTGGCTTGATAAATGAATAGTTTTCTACTTAACATAATATGATTAAGGGTACGATTACATTGCAATGATTTAAAATGATTTAAAACGGGATTTATTACTGGTGGTGGGACCTCTTGTGAGTCCGCGCGGGTGGGTGCCACCAACCTGCTTATTTCTGCCATGTAGCAGTAATGCGTTTCGGTTTGAAGGGTGGGGCAGCCGTTGTAACTATACTTGAGACCTTAGAACTTATATCTCAAGGTGGGTGGTTCATTTACGTTGTGAATGTCTATGGGCTCCAGTAACCACTTAACACCAGGTGGGCTGTGAGTTCGTCCACCCATTTAAGCAATAAAAAAAAAAGAGTTTGAGATTGAGATTTGAAAAAGAGTGATGATGTTTCCGGCGTACGACTCGTAAATATTTTTCAAAAACAGATTCAAGGTTGAGAGCCTCAGTTGGTACATGCAAGTGTGCATCTAAGACTGTCCGTTTCGTTGCATCCACGGTACTCACACCAAGCCGAAGCCACGGTCCGCTACCCCGTATATAAGACTAGCGTTAACTAGCCTTGAACTTCATTTCACCACAACCACAACCTAAGACAATACATTATCCATTAAATTGTGAATTAAGTGAACTGTGGGGCATTGTGAACTATGCGTTAAACGAAGTGCTTCGTGATATTTAACCGTTAAAATGAAAACTCTATTAAAGAGCGTAAGTTTTAAAACTAGCATTTATATTTACTAATTTTTCGTTTTGACCGCTCTCGATCTAGGTACGTTCGGTTTCTTTGAGTAGCCTTAATAGTTTTACGGTAGTTTACTTTATTAATGTGTTAGAGGAGGCTTTTCCTCTTAACTTTTTGTTCTGACTAATTGAACAGTTTCAGAAACATTTCGACTATTTCTATGTAGCATTTTGTTTTATTGTTTAACTAGCTAACCCGGCAGACTTCGTAGTGCCTCAATCGATAAATAAAGGACCTAAACTTTTGTATAAAATAAACTTAAAACAAACAAAAGGAATCCGTCTGATGGGGGGGACACATCAAAGGAAAAAAAATATTGTTATTTTTATTTAATTCCGAGCATTTTCATATTTATCTACCTTTTAAACCTTCCTTAGACTTCCACAAATAATTCAAGAACAAAATTAGCCAAATCGGTATAGCCGTTCTCGAGTTTTAGCGAGACTAACGAACAGCAATTAATTTATGTATATAGATATGTTACAATTTTATTTGGTTCTGCCGGCTGAGTTGTTACATCCTAACACATAAAGATTAGGTATTATGTTAAGTTTTCAGCGAGGGCAAAATTACAGCGTAAACTTTTGAACGTGAAAAAATTTAATACTCCCGACTGTATCATGAAAATCATGAAATAATAATATCACCTACAATTTAACTGAAAAATAAATAATACGCTATACCTAATTTGAATTAGATACATTCCGGTATATCTGAATCCTAAAAATACAAAATCCCCGCAATTTGAAAGTTGCGACATATAAAATAACTTTGTGAACGATATTTCACATGATGATAGTAACATATAAAATTTGACGTAGAAAATGTATCAATATTATTTAAACAGACGCGTGGCAATGAATTTTTTTTTTGGAAAAAACAAAAACTTCTTTGTTGATAACTGGATGGTGTACACCATAATTGTTAATTTATACAAATAAACAAAAACGAAAANTGAAAGTTGCGACATATAAAATAACTTTGTGAACGATATTTCACATGATGATAGTAACATATAAAATTTGACGTAGAAAATGTATCAATATTATTTAAACAGACGCGTGGCAATGAATTTTTTTTTTGGAAAAAACAAAAACTTCTTTGTTGATAACTGGATGGTGTACACCATAATTGTTAATTTATACAAATAAACAAAAACGAAAACAGTCTTAACTACTGTAAATATAATCATATAAGAATACCTTATAGCAATTAAACATGCTCTATTTAATTTAGAAACTAGCGGTAAAACACTTTCTTTGAAATAGTGTTTTTTGTTAACTTAAACTTAAATATTATATTGTCCACATTTAGACAAAAATAACAAACATAATAATGCATACGTAAAACAAGAAATGAAACAGAGCTCTAAAATTTTTAACTTATTGTCTTTTAGTTAAGAAATATCTAATGGGTATAACAGAATAGTTTTTTCTTGAATAGTATTTTAATAATATTCCAGTAAATATTTTCGCGTCGCTGGTTTTAATGATTCTGACCACAGTAAGGTCATCTACATTACAACTACTGATTTTTACGTACGTTACGTTAAGTTTACTGCACCTATAATGCAGTAGAAAATTCTAGCTCGGTGGTATTGTGGAGATGGGAATTTTATTTATTTCTTTCTGATTCTCGTTCAGTATCAACTGATTTGAGGCTTATGAAACGAACGTCAGTTAATTTATATGTCCCTCTGACTTCGAAGTGGGGAGCAATAGCAAAGAAAGTGATAGCGATCGTTTCAAACATCAACGAGTATTAAAGCTCAAGGCTGAGATTTGGTTTCTTCTATAATCAGTATGCCACATTAGGGTTCACTTCGTTGTTTCTAGTCACATTTGTTTTAGTTGAAAAACCTTTTTTGGATGGGACTTATCTTATACCTTTAAACGAGCAATTCTTGTACATTAATATATACTTATATAATCTAAATCTCGGAATCGGCTCCAACGATTTTCATAAAATTTAGTATACAGGGGATTTCGGGGGCGATAAATCGATCTAGCTACGATTTATTTTCAGAAAATGTTGTTTTATTCGTGTTTTCTATTGGCCAATAATAATACTATTTTTCTTAATTGAGGGCAACTAACCGCTTTAAAGACCAAACACGATGGCGTTATCAAAAAAAAAAACAGAGCTAGGCTCGGTCATCATGTAGTGTAAAATTAAGTCTTATTCAACGCCTACATCGCAAAAAGATTATGCTAAATTTAGCTCCCAAGCTATCGGTGTCAGGAACTGGAAGAAGAAAACCCTCAACAGAGCAATCTGGAGAGACATACTGGACCTAGTGGACTAGAAACCCTGGGCTGTAAGGTCTAAGATGATGATGATGATAAATTTAGATTCCAAAACATTCCATTACACTTGGCGTAATGATCGCGACTGCCAAAATAAAGTGACTCAAAAGTTTAAATCGTCGGATAATTTTGGTTATGTCCTGACTGGAGAGCGGTATTACAATGTATTTGATTAGAAATTTGAAAAGAGGTACTTGACCAACAGGGACCTTAATATATTGCTACACTAGTAGTCATTCCAAATAGAATGAGGTTTTGAGGTATTTGTTTTCGGCTTAAACAGTAAGTAAAGTCTGTTAGGTTACTTCGTGATAATCTGAATTTTGCTGCCTAACTTGGAACACGATGTTGAAGTATAAACTACGTTCCAACCGATAAGTATTCGCGTTCAGAACATAGTGGCTGTCACAGTAGAGTGATCCCTATGGAGTGATTAATAGAATTGGAAGTAAAATCATAATTGTCTGTATCATTGGTTATAAATTTTCCGTTACAAGACATTGACATTTGATTGTCCATTAGAGTGCAATGTAATGATGAACGGCTTCGGTTATTGAGCCTTCTCGGTTCCAGACGATTTGTCACGCAAACTGGTATTATGTCATCAGCGATCCCTTGTTATAGCAAATTAATTGACTGTAAAGTGAAACTTGACATGGGCTATCGATCTACGTATTTGACATTATTGTTTAGGGTCTTTTGACTTTTTTAATATGGGATGGCAAATCTTTCTCTAAGCCCTTGCGTAAGGCACGAAACTGCAGTTGACACAACGAATGTATCATTACCCTTGCTTCAATAAGATTATCAGGTAGTGAGTTAGAGAGTTGGGTCGGAAAGCAAGGTACTACTATTGAGGGATAATTGGAAGGATTAGCAATTCTAGCTCAAGAAGGCCAGTACCAGACCTAGATTAAACAATACAAATACTTCAAATACTTTAATTTTTAAAGCGTTCTTATTACCAGATATGTCGGACCAGTCAAATTTCAGTGGTAAGACTCAAAAGCGAATTAGAAAATGGGTAAAAAGACTTCAATACACCCACAGTAATTAAACTACTCGCAACTAAACTAAGTCTAAGGCTTTTACAATAGCACCAAAAAATCGGAAACTTTTTGAACATAAAAACCCATGAAATAAAAAATCATGTAACAGCAGCAAACACAACAAAAGTGAATAGAAATACTATAGGTGTCATTTTTAAATTATACCCTTGAAATTTATACAATAGGTTTGAATATCAACAACATCCTGTAATTAAAATCGGACAGACTATTTATAACGGTTTTGAATTATAATCGCTTTGAATTTTTCCACTAACTACTTTAAGAATTAACTTTTGAACCAAGGCATAATAGACGAAACTGGGTTATCTTCAAAAACTTACTAGCTTTCACCTATAAATCTTTATGTAATATTTTGGCCCAATTTAAGGTCCAGATGTCGTTTTCGTTCCAGTTCGTGCAACATCGTAAATCTAAGGCTTATAGCTTCTTGCGTAACATTATAGTAGCAATGTAATAATACAAATCCCACAATGTGACAACTATCGAAGCCAAATTCAAAGTCTTTGAATGTACATGTATTGCGTAATTTTATAATAAGAGATATTCGTATGCATCTAATATAAGTCGTCGTGGCCTAAATGATAATTCGCCGACTATGCCGGAGCTAAAATGCGACAAGCATCGATTTCATCTTTAAATTATTACTATATAAATACGTATTTCCTATCTGTTCACAAACGACTTCTACGATGAAGGATTATCGTGTAATAAAAACCAGAATTGCGAAAATAAGCGTATAATATGCGTATTATTATCTCATCCTGTGTATTCCATTTCTGCCACCAAATAGTAATGCGTTCATACCGATTTGAAGGGTGGAATAATCATTATATAATATAACCGAGATTTAGACATAATGTCTCAAGTGGAGTGGTGGCTTTCACATTGAGATGTCCATAAGCTCCTATTGAAACCGTTAAAACCTTCAACCTTCAATGCAAAAAAAACCTTTAAACTAAGTAAGTGCTATACTCTTGTGTACTTGTTGTTCTATACTCTTCGTATATACTGTGTTACTTATAATATTTTGTATTCAAGTTCAACAATATTTGCTATGTGTATGTATGTGCATTACTATAATTCTCATGTTGTATTTGTTATTTTAGCTGTTCTACACACACTCATCACTTTTAATTATTATTCTCATAATCCTCTCGCAGGTCTGCCGGAAGAGATTTCTTAAAGAAATAAGCAGTGCCTTTGTAAATAATTTTCCTATTACTCTGTACTATGTCTTCTTTTTTGTGTGTACATAAATAGATAAATAACTAAATAATAAATAAGTGCTAACGAAACACGAGTCGGAGACTATATAGTAATAACAAATGTACAACATACCACAAGATACATAAAACGGATACTTAGAGTGTTGTGGCGAAAGGATTAACACGATTTCATTATTTACATTTAATCCTGATCGACACATTACTTTCCATACAATTTGAATGTCTCGTTTGATTCTCACAATTATTTGTGTGTTGTAATAAGACAAATGTAGAGGACAGGGTTTAACACGTAAACATTATCAGTACAAAGTTACTAAGACTATTTCACTTGTGGAAGGTAAATATTCAAAACAAATATTTTTGTTCATAATAAACACCCAGGCATTTTCTGCCGCGAAGTAGTCGTGCATTTCAGGTTGAAGGGTTTTTATTTATATTTTGATTGCATAGGTGGGTGGACGAGCTCACGGCCCACCTGGTGTTAAGCCGTTACCGGAGCCCATAGACATCTACAACGTAAATGCCGCCACCTACGTTGAGATATAAGTTCTAAGGTCTCAGTATAGTTACAACGGCTGCCCCACCTTTCAAACCGAAACGCACTACTGAAATAGGTAGGGTGGTGGTACCTACCCGTGCGGACTCACAAGAGGTCCTACCACCAGCAAAAGGGTCGGAGAGTAAAATTAATTGCAGTGTTCATGTTGTCGCCTGACTGCAGCTTTCGATCGACAATCTCAACGGAAGGCTCGACAAACTTTTTTTCTAGATCTACTCGTTGGAACTCTTCTTCAGCCCGTGTTCACCCAATGCTGAGTCTAGGTTTCGTAGAATGCACTCCATTCTTTTCGGTCTCTTGCCTTTCGCATCCAGTCTCGACCAACCACTGACCAGGTCATCGATCCACCTCGTTGCCTGTCTGCCCACGTTACGAGCTAAATAAAATAATTAAATCGTTGGAACAATCTATACTAACTAAGGGGCTATTTCAAGCAACGGTTTGGTAGGTGAGCTCATGCGGCTCACCCTGGGAGGCCTGCTAACACTAGTCCTAGCAGTGCTTCGCTGTATCTACCACCGTATCGGAATCATGACCCACTGAGAAGTTTCGGTGAGAAACCCAGTGGGTGTCATCTAACAACATAGTGTCATAAAATGAAATAAAAATTATCTTGCTTTGTTTTGCTTTTGATATTTCTTTAATTATAAAGTTGTTTCATATATTGATTAATATTATAGTCTAAAGAGTGAAATATTATATTAATATGACATGTGACTTTTAATAAGTTGAATAACGAAAGGAATTTGTGTGAAAAAATTAACGTAAAATAGGTTGTCCTATAGCTGAAAGTGATCTAATTGATGTCATTAACTAAATATATTTTACAATACCTCCTGATATCTATTGTAATATAAATTCTCACGGCGTGGCCAGCTTTCGCGTTGTTTTACTGATAACTTACTTGGTAGCTAGCAACGTTTGGAAAATGAACTTTCGCTTCATCGTCTGAATGGCAAAGGGCAGAGAAAAGGATACGCGCTTCGTACATGCAGCGAAGGCAGAGAATGTCACCCCGACCTTTACCTTTAGATTCACCTGTACTAATATAGGTATTAATCACAGCTTTTGCTTGGTTTGCGAACGTTTTGAGACGAACACACCGACTCCTACAATCAAATGTTACCTAAGAATTAAAATCGCTTGAATATTCATCTCGGTTGTAATGTGAGGATTTGAAATTCGATTGACCTCAGCGATTATTTCCTGAAATACATTTTTCTAGTTAGATAATATCGATATAACATATAGGTTATATGGTTCAAGTGACATTTCACTTAATACGCGACATTTGTCTTTGTAATTAAAGGTGCGTTAAATTTAGTATTACCAATAGCTGAAGAAGTTTTTTCGTCGTGAAATTTTTTCCAAATTTTAAACATGAATTGGCTCTCCTGTAAAGTAGCAAAAACGTCGCTCAAACCAAATAGCCTTTCACCTGTCGATACTATGTTATGTTGATAGATTTATGGACAGCTGGTATTAAGCGGTTATCCGAGTGATTATATACAGTAACAATAACAATTGTATAACAATTGTATACGTCTCTCGATGCCCAGTTAGAGACGTGATCGTGTCGTGATGAAGTCCAACTGCACTGAAATGTCCACTGGCATATCTTCAAACTGTACGATTAGATTATTATATTTATTATTATGTTGTTACTGTACGATTTGTTCGCGGCATTCAACTCAGAATTCGCCTTAAAATAGTTAGCGAGAGTAAGTTTAATTTTATTCGAAGATTTATTGAATTGAGAAAAATATAAAAATAATACTTTATGAAATAAAAAAACGTGCTGTACCAAATATTTTTATGTATGTTGTAATTATAACAAAAAATATTCGCTGACGTTACCAAAAATTGGCCTCATCTAACTAATATCTACGTCTCGTGCTTTCATAAATCTAGTATTTTAGTTAAAGTGGCTGGTTTGAATCTTATTGAAAGTAGCGATCGACTGTAACAGCAGACAAAGTAGAAGCACGATATACATTTTCAATTATCACAATTACGCTTAATAAATCATAGTCAACTGTGGAGCTAACACAAGAACTGTAGGAACGCAATTCACGGTTGCTGATCACTATAAAGCCGTTTCTACATATTTTGAATTCCATATTTTTTCTGGGCCACTTTCATTGATGAAATATATTGTGGTACGTTAGCCATTACTATGAGTACGACAGACTGTCCTTGTGTGTGACGGACTTTTAACATTTTACAATTTTATTCCAATTTTATTTTAATCGTTTCAGATATGGATACTGCTCATATTGGAAGTCATCGATTACATTCGCTGTCAAGAAGGTTACAATGGGGAAATATTTCGATACCAACAATTGGCTCCAAACGACTTACAAGTCGAAGCTGTCACTGGTTACAGTGCCAACATAATACAGAGAGACCCAATTAGGCAATCTGTTAATTCTGTTAGCGTTTCATATCAAGTGACCGAAGATTCAAATAAAGATGATGAATATAGTTCAAGTGATCGACCGCGTCGTAGAAAAATTTACAGAATAAAAAATCCATTTCAAAATGAGCAGGAAAATAATGAACAAAATGAAAATAAAAATGATTCTCAAGATAGTGGGACATCGGCTAGTAACCAGTATGCAGCAGTACAATATTCTTTACCACCTGAAGACTTCCTTCAACAGTTACGATCGGGAAACCAGATTGTGCATAGCCAACAACAACAACAGCAACAGCAACAACAACAGCAACAGCAACAACAACAGCAACAACAACAACAGCAGCAACAACAGCAACAACAAGAACAACAGCAACAACTTTCCAAATTAATCCCTAACTTAAGCTACACTGTTACACCACATCCTCAATATCAATATTCGACAATCTCAAATTCAAATTATGATCCGAATAATCAACAACAAATCGTTCAGTTTGATCCGAGACCTGCACAATCAGTTGTATACCATACGAATTTACATAATCCTTTTAGTGCATCAAACTCTTTAATATTAGATAACGCACATAGTACTCCATCTTCAGTAACGTCGTACATTTCTACACCGCTACCTAATAATCAGTTTATTACAACTCCAACTGCATCTTACGTATCAAGTTCTTCACCTGTCTTTTTATCAACGCCACCAAATAACCAACATTACCTTTCGTCTCCAAGAACACCTATCCAATCTAGTTCTGTTGACTATAACAATAGATTCTCGTCGACTGTAGAAAGTAATTCTTTGAGTTACGACCTTACTGATTTGAGTAAAAGAATGAATATCGATCATTACGATAATTCTGCAAATGGTGTCAGGTACCCGTCTGTTATTCAGCAACAATATCAAAATGAATATCCTTCCTCTACTCCCATTCCTTCCTCTTCCCCATATAATCATGCTGCTCGAGAAGCTTGGCAAAATTCATTTAATGCTGGTATAAATGCACTAACAAAGTCTCTGCAAGAAGTATCCCTGTCACAATATCAGAGCTATCCTGACAATGGGAAACAACAAGATCTTCGAATAGAAACTAATCTAGATTCCACAAATACCGACACTCATCGTATGGGTAGTTTTCCATCGGCTAATAATATTTATTATCATTACGTACAGCCTGACTATCAGACTATAAAAAATCAAAAAAATGGCCGTACAGAATCTGATAAAGAGACAGGTCATCAAGAAATGTATTCAAATGGTGAATATGGCTGGAAACTTACAGACAATAAGCCTTTAATAAACCATGATGCTAGTTTTTTGACGAATAATTATGCCAGGCAACCGTATGTTTCTTCAACAGACGGTGGAGCAATTAGTCAAGTTAGTTTTCAGATAGATATCAATAAACCGTATAATGACCAAAGTTCAAAGTCATCGCAGGATGTCAAGGACGGTCAAGAGTTTGCAAAAGCAGCTGCGAAGGCTCACGACAACTTAAAACAGCAGCAGACTTATAATAGCAATTATAATTCTAACGTTAATGCCTACAATTGGCAAGCACAAAATTCTAACGGCTTATACAATGATGATAATCAAAAGAATAAGAAAACTGATTTATCAAATTCTAATCATTATTCTTTTAGTAATAAATATACAGATTTAATAACAGCATCACCGTTATATAATGGGAATGGAAGAGATAACAATAATAATCTTGAGAATAGACTGAAGCTACCTTTTGACCATGCCAAGGCTTTAAGGAATATAGTTCCAATGGACGCCTCAAATGTAGTCCAAAATTCAGACGTACAACACAAAACAACATCAGCTTTTGCTAATACACCATACTATCACGATAAAAATACAGTTTATGGTTTTAATATCAAAACAAAACCTGAAGATTTTGTAACGATTGATACTATTAAGCAATTCGACACAAATACTCCGTATTATATAAAACCACAAAGTCAAGAAACTGATTTTAAATTTGCAGGGTAT
Organism: Bombyx mandarina; assembly: GCF_003987935.1. Next base: position 1,517,439 of record NW_021011543.1, read on the forward strand.
TCTGGATCAACGAACATTTTTAATGAAGTACCGAAAATGTCTAGTACAACTCGCGATGGTTTTCAATTACCAAGTAGCTTTCAAAAACCACAAAGTCCAATTTCATCAGATATTATAAGTATTTTGAAACTTAACGACGTTCCATATAAATTAACACAAGATTTGTCAAGTGATGCGTTGAGGTTGCACAACGAAAATTTTGATCAAGGTGGAATACCGACTCCTTTACCAATAAGGTTGAACCAAAATATTGGTAGCCATCAATTAGATGTCACATCAAGCTTATTAAATAAATTAATAAATAACAAGCCCTCAGGATTTATTACGAATAGACCTGAAATAAATTCTTTGTCAACCATCAATGGATTTAAGATTGCAAATCCGTATAACGTGGACCTTAAATTAGTGGCAGAAATGTTAAGAGGAAAATCAAATTTTGATGACTCTCATATTTCGTCAACAAGAGATCAATTTAGTAACCCTTATAATTTGGATCTGTCTCAGTTACAATACTTGTTGAGAAATGAAAACAGCNCGAATAGACCTGAAATAAATTCTTTGTCAACCATCAATGGATTTAAGATTGCAAATCCGTATAACGTGGACCTTAAATTAGTGGCAGAAATGTTAAGAGGAAAATCAAATTTTGATGACTCTCATATTTCGTCAACAAGAGATCAATTTAGTAACCCTTATAATTTGGATCTGTCTCAGTTACAATACTTGTTGAGAAACGAGAATAGCGCAAGCCTTAGTAGTTTAGGTAGTCCGTATTTGGATGTTTACAATGCTGGAAGGTATCCTTATCAAGGCGTAAAATATTCTCGAAGTCAGGAAGAAGAAGAAAGCCTTATACCAATTGCAGATACATCAAATAATCATCCTATTGGAGCGGTTATAGAAGGGGAAAATAGTGAACATGAAATAACTAGTGGTTCTGACTTGACTGCACTAGGAGACGAAACTATTCCAATTAATTTCAATGATGACAGACCAAAGAAGGCTTCATCAGAACAGAGTGAAATTAATGTTGAAAGACCTCGTCATCCAAATGCAGTTTCACAAGGGCGTCCTTCAAGAAAATATCCCAAAGCAATAGAGGAGCCATACCCATTATTGAAACCACCTCCCCCTCAGTCATACAGAAAAAGAATAAATAGTTTTAAAGGTGAAAGATCTAATAGACGGCCAAGACCAATGAAATCAAAGATGATTAGAGTCTTTAAAAACGAACCCTTGTTTGAAGCTCATTCAGAATCGGAAACATCCAATAATGATGTACCTGTATTATTAAAGCCACCCCCTGTTTCTCAATCTAAGTCGCAAGTTGATAAATAGTTTTTGCTATTAACAAGAAATTAAATAATAGAATTTTAAAAGTACCTGTTTTCAAGTTTACGTTTCGATTGGTCCTTTAGAAACTTTAAGAAATTTTCAATTATGTCTAGTTTCTGAATCTAGTTTGGCATTTATTATTAATTTAAGCATTAAGATTTTAAGGATGTAAATAGTTTTATCCATTTTTAACGGAATTGTTGTTTTTGGTGATAACAACTGTTTAATTAAGATAATTGTGTCGTTATAAATAAAAATAAAAATAAAAACCAATCGTTTTATTCTTTTTTTTTTTCTTCATGTATTTCTGAATAGATTCGAGGCCCAGGTCGTCGTGTAGGTCAACGTTCCTCACGAACCACGGAGCTCCGACGGCTAACCTGCAAAAGCGGGATTGTAAAGATTGAAGGGTGTCTATGTGTGTGCGGGCCGCGTGAGCGAACACCACACTCGCGTAAGTCATGACGGGCCTTATGCAAGTTTTGTAAAGTGTCACCTTGTTCCGAAGGGACATTTTACTCCGCTTACAGATCATGGGGTAGAGTCTACCGAGAATAAACGCGGCACGGTCACGGACTGATTTTATATGCGGGCGGAATGTCATCGATGCATCCAGGGTAACGCCCAGGTACTTGACCTTCCTGGCCCAGGGTATGGATTGACTAAAGAGAGTAATCGGGGGTGTCGTTTTATTCTCTGGTGCAATCACGTTATACCACATTGCATTTTTAGGTGTCTGCTAGGTAGGCTGTTAGGTAGGAACGTGATTATTTTATTTCATGTATAAGATCGTAACATGTTTTACAGTACAAATCTTCCTCTATAGTTTTCCTAAGTAAAAAATCGCTCTGTTACATCTTCTTATAAGACTCACTTGTTTTACGTACTTGGTTTACATATAATATTATATATTATTGAAACATACGATCCTAGTATTGACTAACTAATTTATACAAATAAATAAAATGGAGTGTCTGTTTGTAATAATAAAATAACGACATTTTAGTAAATGTGTAAGTATGTATACATAGTACATATACCAAAATAATTCTTTATTTTTATTTTGTCTGTCTGTCTGTTTGTCTGTCGATTTGTTCCGACTAATCTCTGAAACGACTGGACCGATTTTGACGGAACTTTCACTGATAGGTAGCTGATGATATAAGGAGTAACTTAGGCTATTTTTTAGACTAGCTTCGCCTCGTGGTGTCCCCTACGGTACGACAACAACTGCGGGTAGCATCGCGGGACTCAGCCAGATAAATCAAAAAATTGCAATTTTAATCGAAATTTTAAATGCACTCCTCTAGGATGACTTCGGGTGCTTTTTATGAATCGTACTAATAACCCTCTGCGTTAGATTGTTCGAATGAGTCAACATACGCGGTATTATCCCACAGTAAGATATCATAGTACCACCATAAAATCAGTGGAAATTGGTAATTACATTGACGATTGACTTCCACGGTGAAGGAATAACATCGTGTAAAAAAAATTAAATCCGCAAAATTATAATTTGCGTAATTACTGGTGGTAGGACCTCTTGTGAGTCCGTGCGGGTAGGTACCACCACCCTGCCTGTTTCTGCCGTGAAGCAGTAATGCGTTTCGGTTTGAAAGGTGAGGCAGCCGTTGTAATTATACTTAGAGACCTTAGAAATTTTATCTCAAGGTGGGTGGCACATTTACATTGTAGATGTCTATGGGATTTGGTAACCACTTAACACCGGGTAGGCTGTGAGCTCGTCCACCCAACAAAGCAATAAAAAAAGTTGAACAAAATTAAAAGTTAAATTACAAATTATACTAGTAAATTTTAATTACCCATGTTAAAATAGCGACAGAAGATGACATCACACAGAACACGTCCGAAGGTGATTAAATTACTTGTTAGGTTTTCTCTAATTTTATATTAGCAATTTCATATGTTGCATATTTTAATGAAAATAAGACTCGGTTATTATGTAACGGATAGCATAGCATATGTAACGGATAACGGATAGCATGAAAACAAAAATTATACTGTATGATCTAAGATTTTAATACTAAGCGATTAGTTTAAACCAACAAGTGGACTTCATACTTTCATATGCTTAGCGATAGTGTTTAGGTTTACGTAGGTTTTTTTAATGAAATACGTACTTAATCACTCACGATTGACTTCCACTCCTATTCCTTCAATAGCATCGTGTAATAAAAACCAAACCCGCAAAATTATAATTTGTGTAATGACTGGTGGTAAGACGTTTTGTGGGTCCGCAAGGGTAGGTACCACCACCCTGCCTGTTTCTGCCGTGAAGCAGTAATGCGTTTCGGTTTGAAGGGTGGGGCAGCCGTTGTACTGTAAAAACTGAGACCTTAGACCTCATATCTCAAGGTAGGTGGCGGAATTTACGGTGTAGATATCTATGGGCTCCGGTAACCACTTAATCAGGTGGTAGGTATCACCACCCTACCTATATCCGCTCCGAATCTGTCATGAGTTCGGGCTAGCTCTTTATAATACAACTTATTTAAAAGACTCGATGTCTCAAGCTGTGTGGCAGCATTCATGATGCGAATCGGCTCTGCCCTAAGTGGGCTAGTGAGCTGATGTGCTGTGTGAACTCGGCTGCACACATATGTACTATGTATATGTATTAATAAGAGAAGCGATAGTCAGCTAACAAAGCGTTGGACGGTTTTAACATAAATTTAAGTTTTTTTTTTGTATGTGTTTAATAAATAAATAAATAAATAAATATTTACTAACAATCACGCCACGTTAACTGGTCCCGTGATAAGTTCGTAAAGAACTTGTGTTACAGGTACCAGATAACGGAAATAAATGTAAGATTTTTATTATACACATACATATATTTAATATACATCCATAACCCTGGAAAAGACTTTATATTTATCATACAAATATCTTCCCTTGGCGGGATTCGAACCCGTAACCCCCTTGTGTAGTGACCATGTCACTTACCACTACACCAGACGGCCGTTAAATGAATTAGGGACTGATAATTCCGTGATTGTTTTGTTTCATTGTTTTTGAAAATCTGACAAGACAAAAAAAGAATAGTATCTAAACAGATTTAACGACTAAGTCTAACTACGTAATTACGTCTGATTGATTATTAACTTTTGATTTAACGCTGAACTTCATGTAAAGCCTCAAAGACAATAGCATTCTAAGATACTGTGTCAATAAAATATTTTGTTAAAAGCATAGACAAAATCTGTTATTCTTATAGCCAACCAACAAGCCAACAAACACCAATAGTATTCGTAAGATTGAAAAGATGAGTTGTTTCTAATCAAATTACCTAAAATGAATAAGTATATTCTATTTACGTTTGAACAATAAATGTCATTTACCTCGTATAATGAAAACAATGCATTGAGTTGCGTGTGTTTCGCTTTCTCGATCTCATTAGATCTTCACTATTCTTGTTTACTTTAATTAGTCATCTTAAAGTAATTAAATAGTAGCTGACCATTGTCCAGAACAATAAACTGAGTTATTTATTTCTAAATAGCCAAAGACAAAAACAGTTAAATACCATTTTCTCCCGTGCTTTTCAATAGATTTCCTTTCTGTTTTTAGTATTTAGCTATTGATGAGTTTTAGGTAAAAAGTAGTTTTAATTGTAAATTAACTGTTCTTAAAAGCGTTAACTACAAAACAAAACTCAAAATCTAATCTAAGACATGAATCTATATTTGGGTGTTAATGATAATTGAGTGGGATGGGAATTTCAATTATTGGGCGAACACGACAACGAACAAAAACTGTGCGATGCAGGAATAAAGTTTGTTTGATTATTCTGTAAAAACTGTGCGATGAAGGAATAAAGTTTGTTTGATTATTCCGTAAAAACTGTGCGATGAAGGAATAAAGTTTGTTTGATTATTCTGTAAAAACTGTGCTATGCAGGAATAAACTTTGTTTGATTATTCTGTTTATTTAATTAAAACGCCTTCGTAATTGTTTCTTTATCCATTAGCGGCCAACGCGATCGCGCGCCACTCGTTCCATTGTTTTGACACTTTGTGTCTACAAGTGTGGACATTTCAAGGGAGGTTTCCTGAAGAATATCATTAAAACTATAACAGGCGGTGCGCGACTTGCTCAATGAATCAACGAATAAGAACATATAACTTTTTTTTTCCTACCTAAGCTGATAACCTTGAGAGGCTATTTCAGCGTAACCTTAACTAGTAGGTGAGCTCACGGGGCTCAACACGAACCCTAGCAAGAGCCGTGCTTCGCAGAATCTACTACCGGATCGGAAACGCGACCCGCTGAGAAGATCCGGCGAGAAACTCAGTGGGCTGTGTCTGAGGGTTAATTTACTCGTCGAGCCCTTCGTCGCAAGCGACGGGTTCGATGAGAACGATGACCGGTGCTTGAGCTACCTAAAAACACCGTTAGTGGATCGGGAGGATCCGAAATGACGTGTTTGGGGCGACGTCGACTGCTTTCCATTCTGTCCGCAGGATCGGGAACATATTATAACGCACACTTAAGAAAGACTGTGTGTATTTTAATGTAGTCTAAGGTTTTATATGCCCAGAGATCTAACAGTCATATTGTTATTGACGAACACAGACACGGGTCGCTCGGTTGTAAGCAATCACTGGAGATGCATTGAGATTTGACATAACGTTTCAATGTTCGACGTAGGTTATCTCTACGGATACTACGGATTACTGGTGGTAGGACCTCTTGAGAGTCCGCGCGGGTAGGTACCACCACCCCGCTTATTTCTGCCGTGAAGCAGTAATGCGTTTCTGTTTGAAAGGTGGGGCTGCCGCTGTAACTATACTTGAGACCTTAGAACTTATGTCTCAAAGTGGGTGGCGCATTTACGTTGTAGCTGTCAATGGGCTCCAGTAACCACTTAACACCAGGTGGACTGTGAGCTCTTCCACCCACCTAAACAATAAAAAAAAAATAAAAAAAAATTTCGACATCTTCCGACAGCCATATTTTGGACTTTATTTCCTTTCACATTAGAAATTTCTGTCTTAGGTGACTGCTTCAAACGGTCGACTTTAAAATCTAACTAAAAAACTGTGTATTTAATTGAATTATATTTTTTTCTCTTAAATCTGTGCTGACCCTACTTAGAAAGTTTTGTTATTATTATTATGTTTCAGGTTTTAATGGGTTATTTATATCCCATAGGCACGACAAAGTGGCATATGTAATAATGAAAATACAGAAAAACTATGTATATATACTAAAATGTCATAATTTAATATTTTTTATATTTATCAATTTCAATTTTAGTGTAAATCTTTATCATAATAATAAAATGAAAATCGTTGAACCAAAAATAGTTGAAATAAAAAATAAAAAAACACAAAAAGAAGAAACAGAAAATCTCACTCACTATGACACTTTGCAATGGAGTGCAACTACTGGAGATGTAACTAAAAAGGGTTGAAGTTAGACAGGCGATCGGTCGTAAAACTTATGGCAATAGCTAGGCAGTATGATAAAACGATCTGCGACCCCATATAATGTGGGATAAGGGAGAGAAGTATTATAATAATAATTTATTCATTAACCTTGAAAACATTTACACATAACAGTTTAAGTAGAAGAAGACATGACAATGTGTACGTCACTTTGACAGTTAACGTCAAAGTTTCAGTTGTACTGTTGTTACTGCTTAATGATTGCCCCACCCTTCAAACCGGAAAACCGACACGATAGAAATACGCAGTATGGTGGAATCTCATCACAATTAATCGTTGCTCATAATAATATTAGGATACATAAATTAAGATGAAGTTGTCTTTAACAATGACAAAAATTCGTCGATACAAAATTTTGTTTTCGTAAAAAAAAGGCGTTGTTTAACTTTTAACGTATTTTTCTAATTTGACGGACCATGAATTTTGTGCTATATTTGGAAACCATCAAACTATGAACCACGAAGAAACACCACATACTGATCAGATGTTAGGTAATAAATAAATTAGTATAATATAATTTATTCCGTCGCACGTTAGAAAAAGAAAGATGTATAATAAACCTGTTTTGAACTCTCNAAAAAAAGGCGTTGTTTAACTTTTAACGTATTTTTCTAATTTGACGGACCATGAATTTTGTGCTATATTTGGAAACCATCAAACTATGAACCACGAAGAAACACCACATACTGATCAGATGTTAGGTAATAAATAAATTAGTATAATATAATTTATTCCGTCGCACGTTAGAAAAAGAAAGATGTATAATAAACCTGTTTTGAACTCTCAATTTCGGTATCTTAGTGACCCACAGGCCGTCTCAGAATCCGATATATAAATATGAAGTCAGTATTCGAGTCTACACAAACTCTGCGCTTGTTGTAGCGAATACAAGTTCGATTGAGTAGCCAGCGCTTAGCTAATCGAAATGGCTACTATTGTAAGTATTTAACCATAAAGTTAAAAAATCTTTTAATTTTTTTTATTGCCTAGATGTGTGGACGAGCTCACGGCCCACCTGGTGTTAAGTGGTTACTGGAACCCACAGATATCTACAACGTAAATGCGCCACACACCTTGAGATATAAGTTCTAAGGTCTCAGTATAGTTACAACAGTTGCCCCACCCTTCAAACCGAAACGCATTACTGCTTCACGGCAGAAATAGGTGGGGCGGTGGTACCTACCCGTGCGGACTCTCAAGAGGTCCTACCACCAGTAAAAAAATCTTTGGCCTCCTGGCAATTTTTTGTAAGTTTTATTATTTTATTTCAGACCAAAGTTATGTACTTAGTCGTCCTTTTGAGCAGTACCTACGCCAAACCTGGTTTTGACCAACACGATCACCATGCAACTCTTGAACACCACGATGATCACCATATCGCCAATATTGAGACAGCGCCAATAGGCCTATCTGCTCCAAGCGCTGGTGGATCTAGTTTTGCACCCAGCAGCTTCCCAGCTGGTTCGCTGCCTTCTGCTACTTTCTCCGGGGCTGGATTAATAGGGGGAGGCCATGGTGGTGGATTTGGATTCGGTGGATTTAACGGTGGCGCAGGAGGTGGCTTCGGAGGTGCCATTGGTGGACCTCAGGGTATCTTCCCCGGCGGTGATGGACCTCCTGCGGGTCTCAAATCACCAGTTATTGATGAGATCCATGGACTCGCCAACAACCATGGAGCTCCTACGCAGTATCGCATTCGTGAGGAACCCTATGAAGTATACCGTGAAGTGACCCACCGTGTGCCTCAGCCTGTGCCAGTTCCGGTACCTCACCCCGTCCAAGTTCCCGTGCCCCATCCCTACCCAGTTCAAGTTCCCGTCATAAGGAAAATCCCAGTGCCAGTAGTAAAAATCCAACACGTGAAAGTCGATAGGCCAGTGCCTTATCCCGTAGAGAAGATCATTAAGGTTCCAGTTGAGAAGGTCGTAGAAGTACCCGTGGATCATCCAGTCCCTGTTGAAAAAATAGTTGAAGTTCCAATTGTGAAACTCATCAAGGTTCCAGTGCACATTGTGAAGTCATACCCAGTTCCAGTAGTGAAGACTGTCCACCACAAGGCTCACGTCAGTCACCACCACAGCCACGGCTGGTCCGGCTGGTAAACGACCTTTTAAGGTCATCTTCTACCTCATCAATATTCATTACCATTCCTAGTCCGGTCTTCTGTGAGCATTTCTTGTAACAGGTCATCGAGAGGCTGCAATCTAGGGTGATAACTAAGTCATTAATTTAGGTAAAACAACCTACGGGTTAAATATTCTTTTGTATTGTAAATATTAATGTAGGTTTTTATTACTTTAAAATAAAAAAAAGATTTCCAAAGATTTTCGTTTATTTTTTTATTAAAAAACCCATTTTCAAGACCGTAATTATTTGTATCAAATAATTCACGTTAAGTATTTTTACTTATTATAACACACAGTGATAGAAATCTTGTAAATTAATTTCATTATCGGTGTCCAAACGTAATGTCCTGATGTTGATAAGACACAGACAGAATATAGAAACCTGAATTACTTACATTTCTGCAGAGCATAATAATAATTCGTACCTTTCTTCAATAAACAACACGACAACATAAACCAACAGATTTTCGAATTGCGCTGATTTGTTAAAAATCGAGGAAGTTATAATTAGTAATGAAGAAAAGTAACAAGCACACACTCGCCGATACCTAATGTACTACATACGTTCGTTCACTCCTAAGTTTATGTTCAAAAACATGCGTCACAATTTAAGTGATGAGACATATTTGGAGTGGTTTTAGAGAGTAAATTGTGAGAGCCCATAAATTGAAAATACCCCGATTTGGCGTAGTTGAGGCAAAGCAATTGAGAATCGACCTCACGTTTCCATGTAGGTGACATTTGCGTTATGATGTCTATGGACTGTAGAACTACTCAGTAACGGATCGGTCGTGAGGCTGTCTGCTCAATGAATTTCCAAGCAATCCGAAGCTCGCTGGGACTCCTTAAAAGCTAGACTCTTTGAGTAATTTCACTTCAACTAACTAGTATTATAGTACTATAATACTACCTTAGTATTAAATGTAGTAGAATTGAATTTTCATGCTCATTTCTCAAGGTGAGTAACGGTATGTACGCTACAACATCTATGAGCTAATATGAACAAGAACAGCAAAAAAGTCTGCGTGTGATGCTATTTATTATATGCGTAAATGTTATTATTTCTGGCCGGTTGTTTAATGTAGACTCAATGTTTAGAAATACATATTTACATACAGATATTTAAGGTATTATATTTTTCATATATACCACTCAAAATGTTGGTATATTCTGCCCGTTGCTCATGGTGTAATTAAATTGAAATGCCGATAGTTCTCCGCAACTACTCCGACGACAAGTACTAATAATGATTTAAAATATACAATATTTTTTAAGTTTATAATACATGTGTATTGTGTGTGACACTTGCGGCTTCTATTAGATTTATCTAGAATTATGAGATATTCAATAATCTTGTTAGCTTTTATTACTTAATTTTTTTATTGACGACATGGGTGCACGAGCTCACAGCCCACCCGGTGTTAAGCGGTCACCGGAGCCCATATAAATCAAAAACGTAAATTCCGCCACCTACCTTGAGGCATGAGTTCTAAAGTTTCAGTTTTTCAGTACAACGGCTGCCCTACCCTTCAACCCGAAACGCATTACTGCTTCATGGCAGAAATAGGTAGTGTGGTGGACGGTGGTATCTATACTATCTATCCGTGCTGACTCGCGAGATGCTCTACCAGCAGTAGTTAGATAATTTATAATGTACAAGTATTTATGGAAAATAATAATTATGATTGACTTTAATAGATAGACTCGTTTTTCCCGAGGGCGAAATGGACGTGAACTAATTCCACGTAGATAACGGAAAACATTATAACTATTTTAACTTAACGAGGCACAAACCTTTTAATAAGATCATATTCTACGTGCCCGTAAAATAACGTATGGTAGAAGTGCCTTCCGTATTCATTATTTCGCGAGTCATTTGTAAAAAAACCTAAGTCATAAAATGAAAACTTATTAAGGGTCACAAATATGAACTGTCTTCGTTTTTAAAAGTAAATAATACTCTGTATGTACATATAACGCCCAAACACAATCGGTTAATAGAAGTCATTATGGCAGATAATTTATTATAGTTCCTATAATAAACGATGTGAAAGTGAAACTTGATTATTAAATCAAATAAAAATACTTCACGAGAAACAACTATCAGTCATAGGACCGAAATTTAAAATTTGGGTCGTGGTGTTTATCGGTATTATGTAACAAAGTAAAAATGGAAACCGGAAACTACTAAATTTGGCGACCGAATAGACGGCCCGCATTTATTTTAAATAATAAATTCACACGAATCAAACGAATCGAGGTGAAGAAATCGATTGCACGGAAATTATAATATGATATACATATATTTAAATTGATAAACGGTAGGGTTTGGTTTTATGCAACAGTTGCCCAAACGGTCGTAAATAAAATTAAGAGCTGTGTTCCCTCTAAAAATGAAAATTTATAGAGGGGACACATTTTCTTCAAGGAGGTCAAAGGTTGTTGTCAATTAGTTGTTTCCGTTGCGACTTATTAATTATTTATAAGTAGTTTATCGACGAACGCTACGCAACTTCAAATTGAAATCAAAGTGTGGTAATACGCATAAAGCAGTTTAATGTATTATAACCAATATTTTAGAACATTTCAAATAATTGTGTATACTGTAAGTTATTGATCCTAAAACGTACCTATTAGTTAGGACTTGAGATTAAGACCCAAAAAACCACACACGAATTGGTATAAAAGCGGTAAAGATTGGTACTCAATGTTTTTGCTGCTTCTTCTGTTAAAATATTGTTAGAGAATTGATCTTGCTAGACTTTCTGTCTGCTTGACAAAAAGCGAACCTTTTCAATGACCAAAAGTGGGTAGGAATACTCATGTTGTATACTTCTATCGTGTGCTTTTTTGTCCATCAGATTTAATAAAAAAAACTTCCAGTTCCAGTCAATTACAAGAAATAATGGTGGTTGTAAATAGTTCTTGATAAATATGACATTTATTTTAAATTATATTTATTTAGTAATTGAAATTTTTTTTCATAAATTTCCGCAAGTCACGAGTTAGATATGTTATTTAATATTAATTATCAAATGTATTAATATAGCATAATACGTTTCACAATCATTTTTTCTGTACATATTTAAATTTATAGTTTCTGTTTTATTCTAGATTCTCGATTTTATTGCATACTACTATAAGTAGTTCAACTATATTATTGTGCAAATCGACAGAAATGTTTGACAAAGTTAAATCTTATGTTAATTTGTGGGTCAACGAAGCGCGCCCTATTTTTATTATCTATTAGGCAATGTCATAAAGAAAGCGATATCTCATCACGTTATTTCTGTAATCCTAAATGATTAACATGAGATATAAATTAATGAATCAGTTTGTGTAATAGTTTTCAATTATGACATTTATTTACCCACCTTTAATGAGTGTTTTTGGCTGCTTTTAATTCATTTTAAGTTTTGAAAGACTGGAGTAAATGTAGCAAACTAAAATCTCAAAAATTGAATTAAATTCCTTACATAATTTAAATTGTTTTTGTTTTGCTGCATCTTACAATTGCGAACTAGTAGTTCGCTTACTTGTCACCGTTGATAATGATCAATCCCTAAGATACTTATATGGAAGCCGCTCTCTATCTTTATACATCGTTTTAAATAGGGTTTTTATGATTGAGTACGATTTATAACATTTTTGATGAACTCCTAACTCTGAGCATCCGTGAATCTATTTCATAGGTGATGGAATGGTAGCTTCGTTAGAATTCGTAGGTGTCTTTGCCTTTGGCGTAGAACGTGACATTTGTTATGTTAAATTCTAATGGTTTTTTAAGTTTTTTTGTTCAATTAGTTGAATGATATAATACTTAAAGCTAGTTTTTATTTGTTTACTTAAAGATTAAAGTTTTTGTTTGCCAAAGGATCCTCTACTCTGAATAAATACCCTATTGGGGTATTGACTAGGAGACACCATTACGCAAAATCGCATAAGTATTTTTTATTACATGGAGTCGTCGTGGCCTAAAGGATAAGAGGTTCGGTGCACTCGTATCTTGCGATGCAACGGTGTTCGAATCCCGCTGGCGGGCACCAATTATTCTAATGAAATACGTACTTAACAAATGTTCACGATTGACTTCCACGGTGAAGGAATAGCATCGTGTAATAAAAATCAAAGCCACAAAATTCTAATGTGCGCAATTACTGGTGGTAGGACCTCTTGTGAGTCCGCACGGGTAGGTATCACAACCCTGTCTATTTCTGCCGTGAAGCAGTAATCGTTTCGGTTTGAAGGGTGGGGCAGCCGTTGTAACTATACTGAGACCTTAGAACTTATATCTCAAGGTGGGTGGCGCATTTACGTTGTGGATGTCTATGGGCTCTGGTAACCACTTAACATCAGGTGGGCCGTGAGCTCGTTCACCCACCTAAGCAATAAATAAAAAAATAATAATATGTAAGTGAAAGAACACTCGGCCATTTTGTTTTAATTGGTTACCGTAGCCTGAAGACATCGGAGCGTGAATGCCGCCCCCACGTTGAAACAAAAAGTTTAATTGAGATGTGTTGTGTAACGGCATTACCGCCCTCCAAGACGGAACATATGATTACTTCGCGACTAGGTGGTAGATAGAACTAATGCATAATTCTCTTTTCAACTACTTTCTTGCTCACAAAAAGCTCCTGAATCACCCCTAATTTTACTGAAAATTAAGTGTAATATAAATCTGCACGGGATTTATTATTATCTCACCTACTTCCAGAGCATTCGCTTGAAGCATTCGTACCATTTGATCTGAATCGGAAGATAGGCATTATTCTATACTCGATTTATGCTTTAAAGTCGCTATTTGTGGGCATCGGAAGCCTTACCTTAGCATCAGAATTGTGAGCTCGTCCTACCCATCTAATGACAAGAAAATAAAAAAGAGTAATGCTGTAAATTTCTTGTTTAATTTTATCTCATCTGATTTCATAGACAGCCAAAGCTAATATGGTACACATAATATAATATGTGCTCAGATACTTTCCTAAACAAATACTCCCTAATTTAACCAGTTTACGGGGAACTGTGATAATATTGCTATTTGAACTGAGTTTGTTAAGTATTTCAATGAAATAAATCATATTGTACTTTGTGCCATTGTTGATCGAAGCTCAATACATAATTGCTGATTAATTAAATTGCAATAAGCATTTGTTTTCATTATGTCGTCTCTAGTTTTCTATATCTAAAAAGTTAGTTCCGTTTGTTAATATACTTTTAAATATTTGAATAATCATGTAACATAACGTCTTATGAAGGAAGATCGAGAGTCCAGATTAGCATAACTAATTTTTTTTTATACTTTAGTATTTACTGACGTACCAAGCGTCTAAGATAACCAGCTCGAAGTAATTTATTCAAGAGTGTCGTTCGATACAGCGTGCTGTATAAATATGTGGCGCGATCCGTTATCACATCACAAACCACCGAGACTCGGAAAGGACAGCAACAAATTTTTTCTTAGCTGGCTTCAAAGCGGTTAGCTAAAAGCCATGGCGTTTGTTGTGAGTTGATGCTGATAAAAAACTGAAAAGCTCTATAAATTTTATTGTATTCTTAAGTTTTAAATTTTCGTTTTATCCTTGTTCCAGGTGAAAGCGTTTTTCATTTTTGCTTTAGTGTACGGAGCACAGGCTGGACTATTACAAGATCAACATGATTCATACGTGTCGTCAGCATTAGGCGCGTCGTCAGCTTCTTTCGGTCCACCTTCAAACACATACGGTCCACCACACATAAATGGTATCACAGAAGCTCACGTAAGCGGTCCGACTGTTTTAGAAGAGAGTTTAATTGAACAGCACTCACACGGCGGACACGCTTTCGATGCTGGGCACATTGACGATCACGCTCACTTCGAGGGTCATGGTCATATTGATGTCCATGAGCACCACGACGATCACGGTCATATTGGAAACGGCCCGTTAGGAGGAGGTGCTGTAGAAAGTTTCGGTGCTGCGGATATCGCTTCTGGACCGGGACTATCAGGTCCTGACGCCGGTGGTTTTGGTGCAGGGTTTGAAGGTGGTGCCGGAATCGAAGGTGGGTTCGGTGGTGTGGAAGGAGGCGCAGAAGGTGGTTTCTTTGCTGGTGCTGGTGGGGCTATTGGAGGAGGAATCGGTGCTTCCGGTTCTTTCGGTGAACCTAGAGTAATCGGAACCAGCGTTTCTGTTGGCCGTCCTGACCCTGGTTCCACTAGGTACGAGCTCCAGTCCGTTGTGCAAAACGTTGTTCGTCGCATCCCAATTGAAGTGACCCGTCACATCAAGGTCGCCTTCCCTCAGCCCGTACCAGTACCAGTGCCACATAAGGTAAAGGTACCAGTTCCCCAACCCTACCCTGTCCACGTGGACGTAGTCAAGAAGGTTCCCTACCCAGTATACAAAACGGAGCACGTTGAGGTGGAGAGACCAGTCCCGGTTGAGGTCGTCAAGCACATCCCTGTAGAGGTCATCAGGAAGGTGCCTATCCCTGTGGAAAGGCCTTATGAAGTCATCAAAAAGGTGCACGTTCCAGTTGAGAAGCACGTGGAGGTACCCGTACCCGTCTGGAAGCCATACCCCCTCCACATCATTAAGCACGTCACCCACTACAAGAAGAAAAGCTGCTGCTGGTGAACGACATGTTTTGAGTCGTGATATTGCCAAATAGTCAATAGTTTTGTAAATAAAACTGATAGTCATTAGCTGTACATATACTTAGAGATACCTTTAATAAAATTACAAACTTACTTAGTTTTTTTCTCTCTTATACATATGTATATTAGACATGAATCTAATATCAGCTCCCAAGCATTCGTCTTTCATATTAAATTAAAAATTCTTCGTGAATATTCAGTTCGATGTTCCAAATGGAACGTTAGCATTCTAATTCGATCTAGAACATTTTTAGATTTGATTTACCTTTTACATTTTCAATGTAATAATTACTTTAATATAACTTTCTAAAAAACGAGTCAGTCATTGACATAATGCCATAAATATAATTAGAAATACGAATTTTAATTATTTTTGGTCATCATGCTCCGTCTATTCTCAGCCTGTTTTCATAGTTTTTCAACAATATTAGCTATAAGTTTTGACAGAGTTGAGATTGCATTCTATTAAAACAACATTAGAAAAGTAAAAATAAAAAAAACATTTCTACTGAATTGTGTAAACATTAATTCACCATAAAATAGCTTATATGTATGCTACATAGATTATTTTCAAATGTTAGATATAAAGTAGGAATAAATTTACGTAGAAAATTATTAGGTAACTTATTGTTGCATCATTTCGTGACATAAGATTTTAAATAATTAATCGATTTAGATTGAGAAATGAGATGCTAGTTTATTATGCGTGGGTATATGTAATGTAATTTCAAAAACTTTCTTAGATCAGCTGATTTCTGATGATTTATGTGCATTATTACGTGTCAGTTGTGGTCAATATAAAGACAGGTTAGGACACGATTTTTTTTTAAGATTGGAAGAGTAGTTCTTTATCTTTGCTAGAGTAACAAAATCATTGAATTCATATAAAAATGAATAGATAC
Source organism: Bombyx mandarina (assembly GCF_003987935.1). The sequence goes on from NW_021011543.1 coordinate 1,533,910, forward strand.
CTTAAAATATGACGTATGTTCTTTAATCCATAATGTGCATAAATGGCAAGGAAACTAGGTCACTCATTGACATTGGCAATGCTAGGGGCACGAACGGCCCTCACTTGTAGGCCTCTCAGGCCGACTCGCGGCGTTCGATGACGACGAACAAGCAGAGCTGCTGGTCGATACACTGCAAACCCAGTGCTCGCCCAGTACTCAATCCTGGAACCTTGTTCATGTAGGATTAGTAGATAGTGAGGTCGAACGCAGAGCCTCCTTGCCACCCTTGGATGCGTTACTGCCCGTCACCCCGATGGAAGCTGAAGACCTAATCAAAGACCTACGTCTTCGCAAGACTCCCGGTTCAGACGGTATATCTAACCGCGTTATTAAACTTCTACCCGCCCAGCTCATCGTGATGTTGGCATATATTTTCAATGCCGCTATGACGAACTGTATCTTTTCCGCAGTGTGGAAAGAAGCGGACGTTATCGGCATACATAAACCCGGTAAACCCAAAAACCATCCGACAAGTTACCGCCCGATTAGCCTCCTCATGTCTCTGGGCAAACTGTATGAGCGTTTGCTCTACAAACGCCTTAGAAACTTCGTTCATCGAGGGGCATTCTCATTGATGAACAATTCGGATTCCGCGCAAATCACTCATGCGTACAACAGGTGCATCGCCTCGCGGAGCACATTCTCGTAGGGCTTAAGCCCTAACTGACCTAAGCCGTTATACACGGGAGTCCTTTTCCTCGACGTCGCAAAAGCGTTCGACAAAGTCTGGCACAACGGTTTGTCCATTTATTTCGACAAGACATTATTTATTTTATATTCGTCCATCCCTTTTTATGATTATATCATTCCAAAAGAAGCTAAGTTCATCTTTAATATCCGGAACCGCTGATTTTGTTGACAGTGCCTTTCGAGAGGTATTTTTATCCAGTACGATTGAACGATTGAAAATGTTGTTGCGAGTACCATGAAATATTTTTCTTTAAATGTTGTTTGAAGAGTTCTGGTATCCATGAACAACGATTACCGGTTACAATTGATTGAGTTGCAATATTCCTTGCGATTTAATATAGAGATAAAACATCATAAATAAAATAAATTATCTATATAGTATTTTATAATTCTTTTTTAAAGGCGTTGATGGGAAACGCGGTAACGGCCTTCTTGGTATTAAGTGGTTACTACAACTCATTGGTATTGCAAGTTGAGACACGAGGTCGGGGTCTCAATAGGCAGGATATTAATGAAAGCACATTGTACTAAGGGTTTAAAATACACTCTCCTACAAAAGATGATATCTTTGGCAAAATTCAATGAACGTGAGTAATATCGGTAATGAATTGAAAATAGACAAGTAGGTGACGTTTTGAATTAATAATGATCTGTAAGCTAGTTTTGAGATTAGTTGGTATTTTAAATCCAAATTATTAAATTATTTTTAAATTGTTCACTAAATGATACAAATTAAAACAATTTATAGATAGATCTTCTATTGAAGTTGAAAATTAAGATTAAGGTACTCTCAGAGACATGGTAAGTGTATTTCTTTAATATGCTTTTATTAGCTTCATAGGTATGTTTGTATGTATGTAATGTAATGGAATCCTTGAACATGATTTTGACTCCTTTCAAAACGTCGGGTTAACTCGAAATTTAGATACCTATCAAGGTCCGATAAAAATTCAATATTTTAAACAGTTAGACCCTTTATTTATTTTCGGCAGTCAAAACAACAAATACATTTGAACGCCTTCTTTTCTTCACTTAGCAAATTGGAAACAGTTGTATTTGCCTGAATGTACATTAATGAATAATTTATGATACATAATACTATTTAAACTAAAAAATGAAAAATAAATAATAGTTAAAAAAAAACTAAAAAACAAGCTTTTATAAAAAATCCAACAAAAAAATTGAAAATCCATTTATTGTAAAAAAACAGATTGGGGCGCTTTTTAAGATATTATCAAAGTGATAAGACTTCTATTCATATCTGTCAATAAAATATTTATGCTATTAACACAGCGCACCTCAAGATTTTTATTACAATAAAATTATTTTCTAGTTTTTTAGTTGGATTTTCTATAAAAGCGAATTTTTAGTTTTTTTTAGCTATTATTTATTTATTCTTAGAGTTGTAAGTTTGCTTTAGTTTTAGAATCAACTAACGCCTGGTAATTTTTCAAAGCAAAAACTCCTACATAAAACATGAGGTCTAACTTGAAAAAAAATTCAACAATTCAATCGATATTATTTGGCAATTGCTTTAGACTGTGATTGAGTAATGAGTAGTTTATTGCAAAGTATTGAGCGCGGCAGGAATAGGCGAAGGCCCTCCACCTATTTCCTGCTGTTGTACGTGGATAAGTTTTTCAAGCAGCTACTGCTGNTTTCAAAGCAAAAACTCCTACATAAAACATGAGGTCTAACTTGAAAAAAAATTCAACAATTCAATCGATATTATTTGGCAATTGCTTTAGACTGTGATTGAGTAATGAGTAGTTTATTGCAAAGTATTGAGCGCGGCAGGAATAGGCGAAGGCCCTCCACCTATTTCCTGCTGTTGTACGTGGATAAGTTTTTCAAGCAGCTACTGCTGAGAAGGGTGTCACCACACATTCTTCTCAGACTCTATCATTTTTATTAAACGATATTATTCCTTCACCGTGGAAGTCAATCGTGAAAATAATTTGTTGAGTACGTATTTCATTACAAAAATTGGTACCCGCTAGAGATTCGAACACCGGTGCATCGCTCAACACGAATGCACCGGACGTCTTATCTTTTAGGCCACGACGATTTCGAAATTTTTACTTAATTAATATTAGTTGTATTTGACACTATGCAAAATACCTTATGTTAAGATAATATTTGATACTTATTTATGTATTACAGGAAATGATCAGTGGCATGTTACTTATTCAACGATTGCTCAGAATATTCTACGTGGGGAAATAGTATTATAAACTGAAAGCTTATACATTTTCATATACCTCAAAATCTAAGCAAATTTTATAAGCTGGAACATACTTCAAATATAATATATTGATACATAGATTATATTATGAAAAGCTTAGGAACTTACCAAGTTGATAAATACATAATCTATTTGATTACATGATGAAAACATTATTACTAGTACGATTTTTTTTTTGTCAGGAGGAAATCGCCGGACTTCCGCCCTCTACTGGGGATGAAGGGCGGAGCATGTCAGAGTCGAACTGACTAAAACCTCCTGTCACTCAACAACCAACGTCCAAACCTCGCATGAGACAGAACTCATGAAGAGGCAAAGGGAGGAAAGTGGAGCGTTTAGTGCGGAGCATATCTCTCCCATCACCCTCCCCCTCGGGACGCCGGACCGGCGGTCGTCGGCGCCACGACCACCAGCCCTCTCGGTCGGCAGGCTATTCGAACCCAGCTATTCGAAGCAGGTTAGAGTGAGCTATCCTACGGAATACCCAGCTGGACCAGAACCAGCGTGGGTCGAAGATAGCCGGTCTTCCATCACCCGGATGCTCTTGCATAAAACGCGTGCAGAGCAGCTACTAGTACGTGTTGTATAGGAAGAGATCATTCTTGATCAAAAAATTTCGCTTCAAAGCTGAGAAATTGGAAACCCTAATTTTTCGAAAAACTCAGTTGTGGATACGGGCTTCTATCAGTGCAGACTGAGACATCTTGAATTAATACATATTAATTAGAACAAAAACCTAGTTCGGTACCTAATTTTCATGCTATTTTTTCTAGAATATACGCTCTGTTACACTTTTCTTAAAAATAATACTCAACTTAAATTTATCTAAGGTCTAGAACTCAAAATACAAGGTCAGTTATTTTTAAGTTCAGAATAGAAACACACATAATCAAAGTTATTAGCATCAGACGACATGAATATTTATTAAATAAAACTATAATACTTCTACGGTTGAACCTCGCCTTTGTTATCATTATACTGATTTCGACGTTTCGGATTCTTCACAGCTTATCGCAAAATTATATTTAAACATGTCTACGATTCGCAAAAACTTCAAAAAATACAATTATTTATTGAAGTATTTTTTTGCTATCTATACTGATATTATAAAGAGGAAAGATTTGTTTGTTTGTATTGAATAGGCTCCGAAACTACTGAACCGATTTGAAAAATTCTTTCACTGTTTGTAAGCTACACTATTCCCGAGTGACATAGTCTATAATCTTTTTTGAAAAAAATTAGGGGTCCTTACTAAAACTCGAATAATGTAACTCAAGGTGTAAAAAAATTACCTAAAATATTCTTTACATCGCGTGCCCTGCGAGAACTATTGATGATAGAATAAAATAATGTACTACGACTTTGTAGAACACATTATTATTTACAAAAAATGTTGCGGCAGCATTTGTCTAACTATTATAGTTATGCCGCAATAAGTGTTCTTTTATTTAAAAAAATAAAATAACGTCAAATATCGTTGAAATTTTTGTTATAGAACGAGCGGAGCCGGAGCTCGGAGTCAATTATATAAAAAGTCGATAAATTAATATCGGTCGAAATGTGGTATTAAAATATAAATGTATACAAAATTAAAGCGTGTCTCTTCATCATAATTATCTTTTAATCAATCAACTTTAAAACAAAAAAATCTAATAAATAAGTTTTCTTAAATGAGGGTGAGTGAAAAGGATAACAATTAAATACAATGTTTCTAACTCAAACGTAAGTTATTTTAATAAATGCTGTTGTGAATCACTTCTCAGAAAGGTTATTGATCAGGCACCCCAGATTTTTATTTTAAAAATCTTCTTGGATTTTAAAAAGATAGAAATTCTGTATTTATTTATTTTACTTTTATTTATTACTGTTGCGCAAATCCTATTATAAAATAGCATATTACTAACATTATATAATTTTTCATATTCAGTTCACATGTGTTTTCATCTGCATCTGATAATATGTAATTAGGTCTGATACACTAGTGTCATCATCACCATCATTAACAGCCAATTATATTCCACTGTTACATACATTCGTGTATTAAATAAAAATTAAATATTCGCATTTATTCAAGACAAACGGAGCGCTCAGGCTCCGCTCGGGTCTTTAAAAAAATTTCAACGATATTTGACGTTGTTTTAATTTTTTTAAATAAAAGAACACTTATTGCGGCTTAACTATAATAGTTAGACATATGCTGACGCAACACTTTTTGTAAATAATAGTGTGTTCTACAAAGTTGTAATACATTATTTTATTCTATCATCAATAGTTTCCCAGGGCAGGCGATGTAAAGAATATTTTAGGTAGTTTTTTTATACCCTGGGTTACATTATTGGAGTTTTAGTACGGATCCCTAATTTTTTTCTAAAACATTATAGCCTATGTCACTCGTGAATAGTGTAGCTTCCACACAGTGAAAGAATTTTTCAAATCGGTTCAGTAGTTTCGGAGCCTATTCAATACAAACAAACAAATCTTTCCTCTTTATAATATTATAAGTATCGACAAGTCGGTACAGAACGATACGATGCGATTTATAGGATGAGGACACGGTGTCACCCTTCCTATGCAGGACAAGCCGCGAGCGTATTCCCCGTAGTATCCTTGACTCCTCTGGCGTAGGTACTCTGTGAACCTCTGTACTCTCGGTACTCTGTGAAGCCTCAAAGGTTGATGCGCGGCTATTGAGTTAGCCAACCGTTTGGGAAGTCTGAGGAAAGCTCAGTCTTGTATGTCTTGGTTTGTATATCACCAGGACGGGGTGACATCACACCCCGTACACAGAGTTTATCTCGCCACTGGTTATCAATAGCGAGCATCCCCACCTTCAGAACCCAGGTGGCTGCCAACATGCTTGCTGCAGTTTTGCCACACGATCAGGGATTGGTCCCAAATGGCAATTCCATATAGATCTATTGGCCGCACCACCACAATGTGAAGGTAAAGTCGCCTGATTAGGCCCCCGATGTTGGTATGAAGTCCCTCTCGTAACTGAAAGACCAGATTAACAAAGTGAATAAGAAAGGTCCAATCAAACTCTTGTTCTAATTTTTTTTTATTGCCCTTGTAGGCAGACGAGCATACGGCCCACCTGATAGTGAGTGGTTACCGTCGCCCATGGACTTCAGCCATGCCATAAAATTTAACTTCAAAACCACGATTTCAAGTTGTAAGACCTGTGTATATCGGATAGGATTTTTTATCCTCAGCTTTATATATGTATTTTTTTCGTAATTTCATTGTATTTACCCGCCATCTCAGATATTACGCTACCACTTCCTTGAGGATGAAGACCTAATTAACTAGTTTTGCCATAAATACTGAGACAAAGGAAAAAAAAATCTATTGCAAATAACATTTATTACGTTTACAGTGTGTTAGTTTAATACATAAATATAAAACAATTTAAACTATAAAAAGTTGATTCGAAGTGGTCTCTATTGGCTGCAATACAGTCCTTTAAGCGTTGAGGCCAGTTATCAATAGAAGCACGCACTCTTCCCATGGGAAAATTTTTCACTGCCAATCGTACGGATTGTTTAAGGGACTCCAAATTATCATGGCGTTTAGAGTAAGTCGTACTCTCTAAAACTGACCATAAATCATAATCCAGTGGATTAAGATCGGGACTAGGCGACGGCCAGTCTTCAGCTCTGATGAAGTCCGAAACGTTCGTTTCCAACCAAGACTGCGTAGACCGAGCTTTATGACCTGGCGCCGAGTCTTGCTGGAAGGACTATTCTTGATTATTGAACACGGTATTGTTAAGGGGCTTCACTACCTTCTCAAGAATGGTATCTTGATACACTTGTGTCGATGTTTTGATACCTTTTTCACAAAAGTATGGCTCAGTCACTCCTTCACAGCTAATACCCCACCAAACCATCACTGAAGTCGGATAGTGCCCACGTTGCACTCTGTCGACTAATTGGGAAGCTTCCTTAGAGCTTTGAGCGTAAATACGGTCATTTTGTTTGTTAAAATGTTGCTCAATAGTAAAAAATTTCTCATCCGTAAACAGAAATTTTCTATGACCTCCCTTTGCGTACCACTTCAGTAGTTGTTTCGATTTTACCACCCTATTCTCTTTTAAATTATCAGTTAAGAAATGACCAGTACGACTCTTATAGGCTGCAAGTCCTAAGTCATTGTTTAAAATACGCGACATGGTTCTGGGTGCTATCTTCATCTCCCGAGATAAGATCTTTTGCTTTCGGACAGGATTTCTTCGAATTTTTTCCCTTACTGCTTTGACCACCTTTTTCATACGAACACTACGTGGATGGCCAAATCTTTTTCTGTCACAAATAGAGGAGGTCTCATTGCACCTATTAATAGCCCGGTACACAAACATTTTACTAATACCAAGCGTATGGAGAGTTTTAAATATTGCATTTGGTTCCATACCTACTTTGTTTAATGCAATCACAGCGATTCGGTTCTCTTTATCACCCCACTTCATTTTAATATCGCAAAATATTGGCATAATATAATGGCGCCAAAATGAGAAAACTCAATGAGCAATCATATAAAAATGACAGATTCCAAATTCAAATGTAATATTTTGTTTATTTTTAATTGTAACAGTGTTAATGGCCAGACTAAGTATATTGTACAGAGGATGTCCCACCCTGTAAACTCATCAATGCTTCGCTGTAAAAATAGACAGGATGCTGGTACCTACCTGTGTTAGCTAATAATACACCATTCCACCACTATTGACGCATTTTGAGTTTAGCGGCTTTTAATCACTCCATTTTATTTCCCCATCCCAGAAATCGTTCTTGTTCAAGATTGAGTACATATCTTCTTCAAAAATTCGATCACATGTATAGCTGCGTCCCTCATAACCAGCACATACGTCGGGCATCATAACATTTAGGCCACAAATACATCAAAGCTTGCACGTGGATGTTCGATATTTACTTTGTTATTTAATTTAATTACTAATTTATTCACTGCGATAATCCAAAAGGTCAAAGCTGCTCTGGGCTTGGTCCATATTTCAATTCAAGCTGCAAGGCTCTCTTGATAGTCATTATCATACAAGTCCTGTTCTTTCCTTGGAGATTCAAACTTTCTATATTTGCGAAATTTTAATAATTTATTAAAATGGCAAATCATCAATAAAATAAAACGTAAAACCTGTTTCAGTAATTATGAAAGTTTGCGTGCAGATTCACGAATTTTATAAAATATTGTTGTAGGACTGATATTTTATTTATGTAGTCTAAATTTTAATTGAGAAACCTGTTTATTTTTTCTTTTTTCGATTTAATATTTATAAGAATTGCCGTAGACAAATAGTCTTGTAAAATAAAACAATCACCGTTCGTATTCTATTTTATCGGTAAGTTAATGAAAATCATTTTTTATTTTTTTATTGCCCTTGTAGGCAGACGAGCACACAGCCCACCTGATGGTGAGTGGTTACGCCCATGGACGTGAGTCGCCCATGGACTTCAGCAATGCCAGGGGCAGAGCCAAGCCGCTGCCTACCATGTGCTCTCAACAAGCCTCGTTTAAAGAAGGATATGTCATAGCGCTCGGGAAACAACATGGAGGGGAGCACATTCCAAAGCTGGATGGTACGTGTCAGAAAAGATGACAAAAGAGATGTCTGGAAACGCACTGTGGTTGAACGAAGTGGCTCCAGGTAGTATGGATGAACTCTACTTCGGTGGCGGGCAGTGCGATGGTAAAAACGAGATGATGGTATCAACTCAAACAATTTCTCAGAGCACTCCCCATGGAACATCCGCAGACCCAGAGATTCCAAACGATCGTTTCTATTGTTAATTGAATTTAATCACTCGATCTATCTTTAGTTTAACTTATTATGCCGCACTGAAATTGACTTTTTTACTATGGGTGGACACAGGATATAACGGCCCACTTGGCATTAAGTAGTTGGTGGAGCCCAGGATACCAACAACGTAATTGCGGCCACCCAGCTTGAGACGTGAGTTCTAAGTCACAGTTTTAACAGTACAACAGCTGCCCCGCCCTACAAACCGAAACGCATTACTGCTTCACGGCAAGAATAGACAAGGTGGTAGTAACTACAAGTGCAGGCTCACAAGACACCCTGCCCTAATTTGAAATAGGCTCAACCATCGTAGAAGCAATATAGGAATGCACAGACACACACACTCTGCTGACGATTATATCAGTTTTATATTGAAGAACATCGATCAAATATGGTTTTGAAATATGGTGTTTAGCAATAGCGGTGAAACAGCCTACTATCAAGGTAGCCCGAATCATAGAAAAGATATCATCACATCATTCAATTGAGAAAGAAATATTTCAACAATATTTTATACTTGTATATATTAGGTGTTGAGTCTGATTTATGAGTACCTACACTAGAAAAAATTCTTCGATGCAAGGGAGAGATTATCGCGATGCGATTATGTTAGTTGAGAGCCTTTAGTAAAATGATCGTCTCATTCATACGATTACGAAATAGCATCAATAAATGTTCAACACATTTTTTTATTAGTTGTAGGACGTGGTATTGTTGCTCTGATACCCAAAGCAGTCATGTGCTTAGTTTGAAGCGAACAGCAGCTGTACAATATAATTGAGAATTCAATTTCATATTTCAAGATGGGTGGAGTTATTTACGTCGTATTGTTTAAAGGTAATCGTTTAACACAAGGCCCGGAGTGTACTTGTCAACGAAGTCCGATAAAAAAGAATACTTAGAAGAAAATCACACGACAAAACTCGCTCACATTCGTCTTACATAAATAATAATAATAATAAAGCCCGTTTAGTTCCAATCCGTAATTATATCGTTGTTACATGCGATTTAATATCTAAATATACTAGGGTAGAATTTCTTTAATTTTCTTTTATTCGCTAACGTTATTTTTTTCTGTACCATTGATCGGAACCCCTTCTTGGGGAAAAGGCCTCCTCCAGCTTCTTCCAAATCACTTTGTCCATGGCTTTCCTTTTCCAATCGCTTCCCTCCAGCAAACATTCGTCTTACATAAATAAGTTTAATTTTATTTAAACCATTTAAGAAACACTGACTCCCGTCACAGTATCAATGGCGCCTACCGTTCGAGTGTTCGTGTTGTTGATAAAATAAAAATAAAAAAATAAAAGAAAAGCCGCTGGAATTATATAGTCTTGGTTTTCAGGGCTTGTAATAAATGACGATTCGATTCAGTTTCATTACAGGCACCACGCTATCTGGAAACCTATGAAACATACGGTCACGTGACCTTTAAACCCTGTTCTGGTTACGTATTGGTGTTTCCATGGAACTGGAAAACATCTGGGAAATATAAATAGGGAAATTAGGATGCAAAACAAAAACGTACTACAAAATTTGTAATTTTACGCTTATCATATTTATTATATATACTGCTGTAAGAAAACTATGTCCTGCACTGATAAACGTTAAGCTATTTTAAGTATGTCATAAATTAGAGTAATATTATTATCTGCTCAGGCCTAATTTCGCTAAAATATTCTACACAGCTACATCCTCAACATGGTAAATTTATTCTTATGATCAACATATGTATACATATCATATATTTTATATGNCGCTTATCATATTTATTATATATACTGCTGTAAGAAAACTATGTCCTGCACTGATAAACGTTAAGCTATTTTAAGTATGTCATAAATTAGAGTAATATTATTATCTGCTCAGGCCTAATTTCGCTAAAATATTCTACACAGCTACATCCTCAACATGGTAAATTTATTCTTATGATCAACATATGTATACATATCATATATTTTATATGCCTAAAAGCCATTAAATTGAATACTGTTACGCCTGCCCAGTGTTCTTGTATAATAAAAATGAAATATTTTAAAATTTATCAAACAGCGCATTGGAAATGCGACTCTATTTCACGGCAACATGATCTTTCTCCGAGGCACGCATCTGAATATTTATATTTGTTTAATTGAAAACGAAATTTTGTGAAATGATCGAAATTTCATCACAGATCCATATTATAATGCAATTTATGCAAAAAGTGCGTAGATAACTACGTCCCATACGACTTGAAATTATTAGAATATCGATATCGAAAATCAATTCGATTAAATTTATCGATACTTTTTTTATTTTTTTACTTTTATTTTGTTCTAACAACATATAACATATACCATAAAACTAATGCTGATAAATAAATAGGTATTTTAAAAATATGAAAATATTCCCACTTTTGGTACCATTTCAATCAGAAAAAAATTCCAGTATGGTCGCACAAAGCGTACGTAGTCTGTTTTGTTATTTGTTACAATTCAACAACAATGTAACTAAGCATTAGGTTTCTTTGTGAACATTACGGTCAAATTAGATTCAACTTTGTTTTATTGAATTTGTCGAAAATAAACCCTCTATATTCAAACAATGTTATGTATATGGTAGTAACAGTAAATGATAGAAATTCTAGATAGAAAATGATTTTAGATATTTAATTTAAATTTAAGAGTTATAATTTAAGTGAAAAGAAAAAAATCAGATGGGCTGGTTTGGATTTTCACACAAAATGCGCTTTAAAACGAAAGTTAAAAAATTTAACTAAATTTAAAATGCAAAAATCTGAATGCTAATATAATGAATTTTAGTAATAAATAAATTTAGTACTAAAATGAAGCCTCAAATGAAAAATGGAACTCAAACATAGAACAAAATTCGTAATAGGTAAATTAACATAATTTATAAGAATTTCGTGTTAATCGACATCGGCTCTTCACTAATAGCGACGAGCTAGTTACGAATTTGTAGAAGATTTCGAACACTCATCTTGTGTATAAAATCGGAGGTCTTCCTTGTTTCTGCACAGACGACAAACAGCGTCCTATCAGTCCACAGGCTGCTCTCATCACTCACATTTGCAGCCATGGAAATTCACGTGAGTACATTAATCACAGAGAACAACAATTGATTAATCTGTTTCAAACCGTTGCCCTTATTAAAAAAAAATTTTTTTTTTTCAGGTGTGGTGCGTATTAGCTTCAATATTTCTGGCGTCGGTGCATGCAGGGCGCTATGATCTTGGCCCGCAAAAATTCTACGAACCATCCACTCCTTCGTCACAAACAGATTCGAAATATGAAACCAAAGAAGTTATTTTATACTTAACACCCAGCCAAGTTAAAGCACTTGAAGCCCGTGGTGCCGTGGTGAGACCTCAACTTCCAGAAGCTGAGCCTGAAGCTGAAGCTCAGACTGAGGAACCAGAACAGATCATTGAAAATGAACAGGGTGAAGCTGAAACTACTGAAGAACAATCCAGGTCTCAACTCGAGGAGATTCTCAAAATTCTGAACGACCAAATTGAGGAAGAAGACAATAGTTCTGAAGCTGATAACGAGCCTCAAGCAGAAGAAGAGCAAGGCGAAGAACAAGACGAAGAGCAACAGGAGGAAGAGCAAGATGAACAAGAGGAAGAAGAACAAGAAGAAGGACAGGAACCAGAGCAGGACCAGGAACAAGAACAAGAGCAGCAAGATGAAGATGAGGAAGAAGAAGAAGAGGAAGAAGAAGAAATCACAGAGAGACCGAGAACTATTCCAGCTAGATTTAGACCCGCTAAAAAGCAACGTGAAGATAGATATCTTGCTCCTTCTGTCAGAAAACAAAATAAGAAGGCGAAGGCTAACGCTGCTCCTCGTATTCCAGCATCGGAACAGTCTCAAAAAACAAAGCCACGTAACCAAACCAAGAAAACTGAAAAGAAGAAGGAAGAAGCGAAAACTGATCTTGAAGCATTATTACAGAAGAAGTTTAGATTAGTTCCTTTGGACGATGACAATATTTCAGTGCCCGCCATCACTCCTGTAGAGGAACCGTCTCAAGAGCCCGCCCAGGGAGCTGCCCAAGAACCCGCACAGGAAACTCCTCAGACGCTCGCTCAGGAGGTCGCCCAAGAAGAACAACAAGCCGAAACTGAAGAAGAGATCGCGCAAGAGAAACTTGCAGAGCTCTTAACTCCACTCCTCAATAGCGATAAAGTTGTGCAATCCATCACCCAACAAAGGAGCAAGCTTTTGCAACGTGAACTACAACTCCAGACAGCTTTGCGTGAATTGAAGGAAGCTCCAAAACATAACGATCAGAAATACGCCATCGAACTTGAGAAATTGAAAGCAAATTTGGAAAAACAAAATGCCTTGGCCAGGGCCGAGGTACTCGCTAAAACAAATCCTTTATTGGTGAAAGAAGAGCTACGCGCCAAGAAACGTCGTCCTGTCTCCGCTAAGCTAGTTAATGTATCAACACTGACAAAGTTACGCAGCTCTGAGGCTGCTCAAAAGAAGGGAGCTAAACCTTTCGTTATTCCATTACAGTTCACTAAAGCAGCCCCAACTCCAGTTGTGAAAACAGATAGACCTGCACCCAGAGAATCTGAAAAACGCATACCTGTAACTATCTCTAAGTCTACCGTTAAGGGTAACAAACCATATTTAGTGGAGCGCATCGTTCCTATTGAAATCAAAAGGGAGACTCCAGCTGGCGCTCCTTTCCGCAGGCCTGAAAGATTGACTGTTCTACGACACGTGTGGGAGCATTAGTATTTAATCAGTTTTAATCGTTACATGTTTTAGTATATTATTGTTGTCTGTTTTCATGATCTGTAGTTATTGTTATGTTTTGTAGATATATTTAATAAAAACATTTTTTTTTACAAAAATTGTATTGATTTTGTGCTTCTACGCTCTAGACCTTGTGACTTTGTCATATTATATTATCTATGAACAACAGCAACCACTTAACCCCAGGTGCCATGACCTCGATTAGCCATTTACGTAATTAAAAAAATAGGACAAATATGAAATAGAAAAATAGCTAAACTGACAGGCACATTTAACTTAAAATTCATTCCTTACCATTCACCATAAGATTTATAGCGTATTATTATATAATAATATCATTAAATTGAATTATAAAAATGGTGTTAGATCGCTCGATGTTATTATCATCATGTGATTATGTCGTTTTTCGATCCTAGCTAGTTTTCTTTTTCACATAAATGCACCGTACACTAGTACCTTATATATGCTTCAAAATAAAATACCGTTCGTATTTATTTGTGACACCTACTGCATGTTGTGATGTGAATGTGTGGTGACCATTCTTGTCTTTATATTGACCGCAAAACAATCAATCATGTATTTTCAATGCAACTGATACTTTGATCTGAAAATGTATAGCGAGATCATTGTTGTAGTGCCTAAATGGGCTCTAGGCCCTAGCTCCAAATGAATTGTTCTATAGTCGTCTATCTTAGCTAAAAATGAATAGCTAAGCACTTTAGATTTTATTATTGCTACAAATGGGTAAAAATGGGTACAAATGGGTGAGCTCACGGCTCACCTTTAGGCGAGAGCTCAGTCATAACAAAGTGAATATAGACCTCATGAATTCATACTTGTAGACACGTGATCAAATCCTCAAGTTGTATTATATAATGTCTAATCCAGTCTTTAAACTGGAATGACTGCTTCGCGACAGAAATAGGCAGGTTTGTGGTACCTATCTGTGATTAAAATACACTTAATTCTTCTTAGTCGGAAACTCTTGTCAGAATAGTAGTGGTGGCGCTGATTATATTGATGATGATGACACGCAGAATCATTCGTTACCCAAAGCTCAATACCCAATCATTACCTAGGTTTCTTTGATAGCCAATTAACGCGAAATTTAAATAGCTTCCCGTTTTTAAAAACTCTTTTCACCGTGCATACCATCTTATCTATAAATCTATCAAAATTAGAATTATTAAAAAATATTCAATGTAAATTAGTTTGGATCTAGTTTTAGAATGGCAATTTTAGTTAATAAAAAGTTTTGGGTGTTTTCAAAATAACATAACAATTTAAGTAGATATTCCCAATACTGTATCACAACTAAAAATTATGATTAAAGGAACCATTCAGTATAAATAATAATATTTCTCAATTTTTTTATGATAATACAGGAAATTAACAATAATGCGTTGGCATAAGCGTTGTGTTTGTATAATGGCCATTGGAAATAAAGTGATAAATCTAGTTTGCACAGCGAAACGCGGTAGCGATGCACTAGTCGAATGTAATACTCGATGCAGTTAATAAAAGACACAGTAACAAAAACAAGAATAAAATAAAATTATTAAGAAATTCGATATCAGAGCATTTAAATCATGAGTCATTCGGTTTCAAAACCTTGCGTCAACACCGAAAGCTTCGGAGTTTTCGAGAATTTCGGTCACAACAATCCTTCCGCTTTATTGAATTGCAATAGGCACAAAATATGTTGTGTATAACGATGTAGAAAGCCGCGGCCTCCTAACGAATGAATATGAAATCGTCGACCAGGAAGCCGAGATGTCGCCGCGTTTTAAAATTACAAGAAATATGTATATTCCGTGTCACGTAAACTTTGTATGCTGTGAACGGCCCACAGTGTGTTTAATGTTCAAAAATTAACATTTTTTTCTAATTTCTTTCACAAACAGCTGTATCTCTATTTGGAGATCTAGTTCGGAACATATATAACAAGTCTGTTTGAATAGAATGCTGCGTTTAAAATGGAATGATGAGTTAATGTTTCTATTTGTGAAGAGTTTTGTTAGCCGATTAGTTTCATAAATGGCATGTCTATGCAATTAAAATAAAAAATCAATAATTAAAATAGAAAAGTTATCTTTTATGCAAATTCTCCTTAATGAACGTCTATGTTGTTTACTTTTGTCTTAAGTTTAATTTTAGATTTAAAAAAATAATGTTTGTAATTTTCGTGACTTAAATTACGTTCTAGAGTCTAGACAGCGTAATCGATTTAAATACTTCGTGTGAGACCAAACACATTACATGTATTGAAATAAAATTAAAACCGAGAAATCAATTCGATACGCAACATAACCGAATAACAACAAAAAGACCCTAACCTCTCTATGGTTATGTATCAATAATGTGTTTAAGTTAAATTCTCTCAATACACTAACGCAAAATTTAAATAGCTATAGTTATATTTATCGAAAGTGCGAGTCAAACATGCTTTTAGATAAGTATTTCAACGGAATAAATCACATTCATTGCTTTATCGAAATTTGTTTGTGTAATTCTGAAATTACCAGCTTATTCTGTTGCGTGATTGCACTCCTGTCCGGAACCAGATAGTTATGCTGTACAGAGCACAAGTTGTTGTGCTCTACATAACTACCCGGGTAATTATTACTGTACTAGCATAGCGATATGATCTGTCTCGTTGATTAAATTGTTAGAACTAACTTAGTATATGTGTGAGGTAGATAGTATAGGGTGAAAGAAAAAAATACTGGTTTTAATAATAATAAAAAAACCAACATTTATTAATATCACATTTTCACTGGGACTCAACGTATGCCTTATGCAAAATCAATTAATTATGAAAACAATAGGTTTTAGCCACACAAAAAAAAACACACAAACATGATTCAACGATCTAAAAAATCAACAATCATTTTAAAAACGTAACATCGGATTTCACATTTCACAACATACTTGACTAAATTAGATCACACCGAACAAACATTTTCACGACGAGATTGCCCAGACATGTTACTTTTGAATTAAGTCTAAATCAGGTACAGGTATTCGAAATAGCTCAAATAAGCATTTAATTTAAACCGCATAAAGATCGATGAGTCTTAATCCCTACGATCTAAATAAACTCTAATTTCATTAGGCAAGAGACAGACCTAAAACATATTCAGACAGTTGCTTATTTAGTGATGCCTTTATAAGGTTAGTAGCTTTCGTATTTGTAGCCCTCGCCGCTGTCGCTAGATAAAGCCTGTTCGTGTTCAGCGTAGTAATGGCCGTGGTCCTCTGGTTGCTGAAGTTCAGCGTATGTCTTCAAGCCTTCGCCTCCTTCATAGCCTTTGAAGCCACCGGATAGGTGCTCATAACCTCCTTGCTCGAAACCACCGTGCTCATAGCCTCCGTGTTCCAAACCTCCATGCTCCAGACCTTGTTCCAGACCGCCGTGTTCAAAGCTTCCGTGCTCAAGACCAGCAGAAGCGATATGGTGTTCAATGTTGTGTCTGTCGTCCTCGAGGACAAGTCCACCGCCGTGCTTGTGTTCAGTCTCAGGATGAATCAGCTTGAGGTTTTGCTCTGATTTTCCCTTTTCAAGAGGATGCTTCAGAAGGTGGCTGTGCTCCTTCTTCACGTACACAGGAACGGGGTGGAAGTGTTCGAACTTGATCGACTGGTGAGATTTGGCGTGTTCGTGTTCAATTTGATGATGGTGTCCAGATTCACCAATCAAAGACTGGTGGTCGTATTTCGCTTCGACTTGGGGAGATTCATCATGTATTATTCCAGGAAAAGCAGTCACTGCGGCAATGAGTCCCAGGAAGATCTGTAAAATCGAAAATAAAAATTTAAAATTAGAAAATGCTAAGTTGAATGTACAAAGTTATGGTAGTTGAATTGAAACTAGTTTTGCGAGAGAGCTGTCTCCATAGAACTATCTATTTCATACTATAAACTTCCTTAGAGACCGGGCCGAACAAGAAATCGATTAAACAGGAAGTGAGAACCCTATCGATGCTTCAATAAATTACTGCATTAATCAGTTGTGAGTTTCTTCGATAAACAGGAAATGACTTGCTATTTCAACGATGTGCTTAGGTGTTCTAGACTAAATGTCGCTATTGAAGTCAGATAAAAACAAATTTTAGAATAAATATTAGATTGAAACACTTTGTGTTAAACGTAGGTCCAGACGGTCCAGAGACGTATTATAGAGATCACGGTTACTTTTGAATTATAAGCACTATAGACACTTGCACTACTAAAAATAAATATACAAGAATATTACGCACATGGTACTTCATCTTGGTCGCTAGATTACTGTTGTACCGTACTCGTTGAGAGGGTGGTGGGTAATGCTAGTAATTGTAATTTGCATCGCTTTTATACTCGTTTTCTCTTAACCGGCGAGTGTGGAGTGCTTCGCTTGGAGTTACGTGTACACTGAACTACAATACATTGTCAGTCAGTCGGTGTCTCGTTTTGAACAATAGATAGAAATTTGTTGAGAGATGTATGGAAAAAGCGTTCGATCGAAGCGAAATTAGCATATTTTGTCATAATTATCACGTAACGCTCATCGATAGTAGGCGCGTCTCTAATTGTTTAAAAATAAACAGGGCACACGAGACATTTTATTTACATTTTTACGTAAGAACTCTTTCGCAAATGTTTCNCAGTCGGTGTCTCGTTTTGAACAATAGATAGAAATTTGTTGAGAGATGTATGGAAAAAGCGTTCGATCGAAGCGAAATTAGCATATTTTGTCATAATTATCACGTAACGCTCATCGATAGTAGGCGCGTCTCTAATTGTTTAAAAATAAACAGGGCACACGAGACATTTTATTTACATTTTTACGTAAGAACTCTTTCGCAAATGTTTCAAATATAATATATTAAATCTATGGTTTTATTATGCTCGGCTTCATTTATTAATGTGAATCATGAATAATTCAAATTATCTCAATATGTTGTGATATGTGAGGACGTGTCTATCATTGTCTGATCACGACATTTCTTATAATTTCTTCTGTTACGAGGACATTTAAAACATTAAGAAATAGAAAAAGTTTCTTGAGCAATACGATTGCATGTTCATCAATTATGAAAGTTGTTTTCATTAGTTTAGTAACAGGACATAAAAATTTTAGACAGTTTATGTACACTGAGAACCTTCTCATTGTGTATTTACTTAATTTAATATCCACCTTCACAATAAGAGCAAGGCCAGCCAGAGCTATAACAATAATAATAATAATAAAAATTAAAACGGCTGTATCGCAATGCACTTTGCATTACGCTTTTACTCTTATCGTCTGAAGCAAATTTAATGTTAATTGACAACTAAAATAATACAGATTTTTTTCGACAGCGGGATAAAAGCAAGCTATTTTAAATGTTGTTTACCTATTAAATATTATTATGCACATTTTCGGTTAATATTGACGAAGATGCTAATGAGCTAAGTTAATGTGTTTTTTTACTGCTAGTCCACGACACACACACACAGTTTAATTACTAATAAATCAATTATATAAATTTTGATTTAAATAACAATGGTTTATATATATATAATATAATAAATAAAAGCGGTAGCTGAATCTATTAAAAATCAATTTTGTACATATTATTATTTATTGGTATAGGTATTGACCGGAACACACTACGCTAATTAATGATTTTTTTTATATTGTAATATGTATATAATATAACTATTGATATCAATTGTTTTCACTTCTAAAATCATCGTAACTACAAATTATTATCTTTAGGCAAAGAAATCGATAATAACGTGTTACATTAAAATAGTTGAACCGTTTCATCCAATTTTAACTTTTTACTGTTTTCCAACATTTTTAATTTAATAGTCGTTGTATGTTAATGACTTAATTGCGTAATTGTTAATTACACACGACTGTAAGTTAACTGTCCATGTATTTTCTCACCACATAACATGTTTTTTTTTCAGGTATTTAGAATTCATTTTGCAGGGACACGTAAATACTTTTAAGATAAGAGCTCATCCATCATTATCCATTATCCTCCATTGGGGTGGGCGCAGAATGTCATATTTTATTTTATAATTTTCGTTTTATTTATTTTTATTTCTTCTTTTTTATAATTTTTTTTAGTTTACTTATGTATTGAATTAAAGTTTCGCATTTTTATATTAATATTTAAATGATAAGTTTTCAACTTTTTTATAACAAATTTCTATTAAAATTAATTTACAGTATGATTCTGTGCCTTATTGACCACAGTTAAATTTAGAACATAAAATTGTTTGTTTTTGATAGCGGCAGATTTAAACACAGATATAGAGATATATTGACAAGGATCACATTGAGCTATTTTCAGTTACGCAATAAATAAGACAGCGATTCCTTTCTCTACAAATTGTGTATTGTATTTTTCGACATATGAGTCGACTATTATCAAAGGCGGCAATCTGACTTTTGGACAATGATTGGTAAATCAGAAAAACGAATTATTGACTTTGTATTCCATTGGCAGTCACAAAACTCTTCGGAACGACATCTTAGATAAATAACAGGTTAACTATTAACCTTTATTTAATGCTGGTTTTGAACCGTATTCTTTGAAGGAGACGATTATATTCAAATAAATCTGTATTGACATATCAATAAATTTTTTTTGTCCAAATGTACAGATTGCCGCCTTTGATAATAGACGACTCATATTAACTAAAAGGAACTATTAAGGTATGTAAGTTATATTACGCATAGTGATTTATGTAATTGTGTATGTGATGTCTGATTAGGCAGTTGTACCAGCTAAACAATGTAACATAATTTTTATTACTGGTGGTAGGACGTCTTGTGAGTCCGCACGAGTAGGTACCACCACTCTGCCTATTTCTGTCTTGGAGCAGCAATGCGTTTCGGTTTGAAGGGTGAGGCAGCCGTTGTACTATAAAAACGGAGACCTTAGAACTCATGTCTCAAGGTGGGTGGTGGCATTTACGTTGTAGATGTCTATAGGCTCCGGTAACCACTTAACACCAGATGGGCCGTGAGCTTGTTCACCCATCTAAGCAATAAATAAATAAAAACTTTTATTTTTAATATGTTATTTTCTTTTCATTTAATAATGAATGAAATGTGAGAAAATGTAACGGTATTTATTAAAAAAAAAAATATTGGGAATTTTATTTGAAACAATTAAACAATAGCTTTTAAATTAAAATCGAGTGGAGAAAAGTCTCTCTAATCTGACTTGAAAACTAATCTTTGTTATTTATGGATATAGCATTTCCAGTATTCCCAAAGAAATTAGATCCGCATTGAGACTTCTATATGAGACATCTATTGTTCAAGACTTGTGTATATTGCTTTCAATCTAGAATTGGCTACTTAGAAGGTCGTATTTAACTTAACACCCAAGTGATCATCTTCTTTTGTTTTGTTTCTTGATTCGGATCACAAACTCAGTAATACAGTGATCCCGAGCTGAATATTAAAATCTATATGTTTCTACAATATGATAAACTGTGAAAAAGACATATATTTTTTCTTACTAGGTAAACGACTCGCATAAAAATATATTATATTTATGCGCCAGAATAGAATGTAAATATTAAACAAACAGAATCTTAAAAAAAAATGAGGTAAGTAAATTAATAAAATTATTGTTTTGTCATCGGTCTTTGATTACATGCAAATGTTAGAGTTAATCGGTTATCTTGAAAGATGGTTTCTTGGTTGGTTACTCTGAAAGATTATGTATATTATTATTATTATATATATGTCTACACACCATTTAAATAAGAATTTAATTAATTCTGCTTATCGCAAAACGTGAACTACATTTTGCATTACGAAATGCTTTACAACAGAAACGCGTAGGGATCAAAGTGAAGGGGCTATCTCGATGGGCGTAAAACATTTAACAATAGGTATTGCTTAGTACCTATACAAGAAAAAATTAATGTACACCTATCAAATACTCTTTTGTTCTGTATTTTGAAATTAACTAATCAGGATAGGTATCTCATACATTTCTGTGGCAGGTATTATTTAAAAGCGAAAATCACCGTTATCGATGCCATTTGCTGACGAGTGTTCGAAAACTTTGGAATTAATTCAACTAATTTGAAACCGGGAAAAATCACTGATAAACATTTAAATTCGAGATTCGATTCACTAGTTCCAGAAATACAGCATCATACTACTTACTGCACAATAATGTCAAATTGCTCAAATTATTTAGCAACTAGCTTTTGCCCGCGAATTCGCCCGCGTGGAAATAGTTTAAAAAAATAATGCTTTATTTTAGAACAAATTTGGTTAGCATAAAAAACGTTATAGTGAGCCAACCTTAACATATAGACATATGCTGTCGCGGACTTTTTTTAGGTCTTTTATAGGGGAACAATTCTGTCACACATTATTTTAGCAAAACTTTAACCGTTTCTGCAGTGCACGCAACGGAAGCTCTTAAAAGGTAAAAATAACCCCGATTTTGAAACATTCTTTATTGGTGCTCCGCTTGTATTGGTCTTAGCATGATGTTATATAGCCTATATATAGCCTTCATCGATAAATGGGCTATCTAACACTGAAAGAATTTTTCAAATCACAGTAGTTCCTAAGATTAGCGCGTTCAAACAAACAAACTCTTCAGCTTTATAATATTAGTATAGATATTTGAGTATTTAGAATTTACAAACCGCCCTAATTATGGTGAATAAAAACTATTTTGACTACCACTTGTAGTGATACAGCCGCAAAGCCGTTACTCAGAAATTTAAAGGAATTTGCGTTTGAACAAAATATAGTGCGTATATTTTTGTAAAATATTAGTAAATACTTAATTATTTACTTGTACTATTACTATTGCTATTAAGTACTAATACTTAATTATGTAATTACTTACAAAACATAGTACCGATCCGCACGCGGTTATAAAAGTAACTCTATTAACATTTATTGCCACAACATTTCCTGTTGATAACAAATTTACATAATTAAATACCAATCAATTGTTACATGGCATAAGACTTTATACCATTTGATATATAAACAGGATCAATAGCAGACATTTTTAGCTGCATTAGATTTATTTAGCGCATAAAATCAAGCTTTAATAATATTCACCGTGTCGTAAATTATTACCCATAACATAATAGTTTCATTATCACGTAAAGTATTATGTATAGTGATTACATGATATAAAGCATTACAATTTAAATTTCGATTTTAAGATTTATGGCAATTATCATTCTGTTTTGTGTGCTTCGTTCACCGCTTAACACAAGATGATACACGAACACGCCCACCCATCTAGGTCGATGTAAAACTATACACTAAATCACGCTAAATTCAGTTGTAGAAATGCATTTGTTATTATTATAGTATTGTAATTATATAGAGAAATGCAGTAAGCATTCACTTGGTTTCTGCAGTATATAATAACGAGCGCCATCATTCGTTCCCTTATAGATAAAAACAGACCGATTGGATGAGCTAACGTTCGTACTGTTACCACGGTCTTTTATATTCATATATGAGCAAGGTATTCTGGCGCAAATGTTACAACAATCGCTTGTAGTTCAAGTATTCTAGAATTCCGCTATGTGCTAGAGAGGCATTATTCGGCTCACGCAGGTGCTCACTGGACATGGTTGCTTCGGTGAGTTCCTGCACCGGATCGGAGCCGAGCCGACGGTAGAGTGCTCCAACCACCATTGTGGTTGCGACTTGGACACGGCGGAGCCCACGCTCTTCGTCTGTCCCGCGTGGGAGGGGTGGTGCCGTGACCTCGTTGCAAAAATAGGAAATAACTTGTCGTTGCCGAGTGTTGTGGCATCGATGCTCGGCGGCGACAAGTCGTGGAAGGCTATGCTCGACTTCTGCGAGTGCGCCACCTCGCAGAAGGAGGCGGCGGGGCGCGTGAGAGACGCACAAGCCCGCCGCCGTCGAGTGGAGGCTAGGGAGGCGGATCTCGCCCAACCCCTGGCCCTCTAAGTGTTTCGGGGCCCCCTCACATGTCGGTCTGGGGACCGACGAGGGGGGCCTAAGAAGACGACGTGCAAGCTGCTCTACGCGCGTTTTACGCAAGAGCATCCGGTTGACGCAAGGCCGCCGGCTATCCTCAACCCACGCTGGTTCTGACCCAGCAGGGTATTCCGTAGAATAACCCATTCTAACCGGCGCCATCTAGGCGGGTTTCGGAGAGCCTGCCGACCGAGTGCTTGTGGTCGTGCCGCTGATGACCGCCGGTCCGGCGAAGGAGGAAGGTGATGGGAGAGATGTGCTCCGCACTAAACGTTTCACTTTGCCCCCTTGTCTTTTCATGAGTTCTGTCTCATGCGAGGTTCGGACGTGCATTGTTGAGCGACAGGAGGTTTTAGTCAGTTTGACTCCGACATATCCTGCCCACCATCCCCAGTGGAGGCCGGAAGTCAGGCGATTCCTCCTGACCAACAAAAAAAAATCCAAGTGTTACTTTATCTTTTATTTGGAGAAATTTCTATGATGCTCAGTATTTTATGATGAGCAGTTGATAAATATGGGCTGATGACTATGAAGACATATCTTTTATAGGCGAGATGAGAATTTTATTATGTAATTAAGAAATTGACGTATTGAATTTTGTTTAAAACATGTTCATGTCTAGTATTATGTATTAGGTACGTTGCGTCAATAAAGAGAGCACACTTGATTCGATTATGTAAATGGCAATTCTTAATTCTATACTGTACACAATAAAATACAGTGAAGTATTCGTCGAACATATTCTATTGAAGGCAGATTGGATTGTACGACGAAAGTGGATTTGTGTGTCGTGTTGAATAGTAAATGATTTTAGTACGTAAATGTTGGTATGTAAAATGAACTCCGGCGTATCTATTTGTAATGAAAACTAATATTTTTCTAAAAGTGTATAAGAACGTAATTTCGGCGCAATATTAAATGATTCCAAATCAATATTTATTGTTCAAAGTTACATCTATATAAAGTATATTATTATATAAAAATTAATGGCTGTTCGTTAGTCTCGCTAAAACTCGAGAACGGCTGGACCGATTTGGCTAATTTTGGTCTTGAATTATTTGTGGAAGTCCAGAGAAGGTTTAAAAGGTAGATAAATATGAAAACGGTCGGAATTAAATAAAAACAACAATTTTGTTTTTCCTTTGATGTGTCCCCCGTCGGACGAATTCCTTTTTTTTTGTTTTAATTTTATTTTATACAGAAGTTTAGGTCTTTTATTCATCGATTGAGGCACTACGAAGTCTGCCGGGTCAGCTAGTTGGTTATAAAATCAATTAGACTTACTAATCCTGCGATCCCCCGGATGCACTCTCGGTGTTTTAGGGTTTTCAAGCACAGGTTACCGTCCTCGTCGAACTCGTCGACTCCGATAAAGAATTCGACATGCGAACTAGCCCATAGACACAAGCCGGCCCAAGTTTCTCGCCGGATCTCAGTGGGTCGCGATTCCGATCCAGCGGTAGATTCAGCGCAGCACTGCTCTTGTTAGCAAATTCTCTCAGGTAGAGTCTGTTAGCTCAGCCACCCATCCCGGCGTAGCTGTAATAATTTCTAAGACTACCAGCGAATAGGTAGGGAAAAAAAAGAGAAAAAGAGCTGGTACGTATCTCGTGCCCTTCAAATCGAAACCTATTATTGCTTCCAAGCAGAATTGGATATAGTGCCAGCTGGTGCATGGTCAGCACTCCCTATTTATTGCTCAAGGCAGGAATTAAGAAGCGAGTAAAGTTTTTAAACTTTGGCGAGCATGGTTACGTACGGATGCTAGTAACAATGCGAGTTTATTATAAACATGATTACTATGTTCAAATAGTAAATTGAAGTAACTACTTATCCAACAGGGAGGCAGAAAACGCGTGCTCTATCATTGTCCCTTTTTTTTTCTCCTACCTTTGCTGATAGCCTTGAGAGGCTATTTCAGCTTCGCCCTAACATGTAGGTGAGCTCACGGGGCTCAAACCGGAGTGGTGCTAACACTGGCCCTAGCAAGAGCAGTGCTTCGCGGAATCTACCACCGGATCGGAAACGCGACCCACTGAGAAGATTCGGCGAGAAACTCAGCGGGCTGTCTGTGGGTACGGTTGTCCCGCAACGCACGTATTCGTAAAAAATTTGCATAACGCGCTTGAATATCGTCGTCATTGTGCAAAATACGCAGTGCTCTCTGTGTCTAACATGAAACCAAAACGCTAATAGCTTTATTAATTTTGACCGGTGAACTTTTAATTTTTATAAAACTTTTCTCAGACAATTGTGATCTTTAGGGTCAAAAACAATCAGCACTAAAATGGCTAAAGAATTGCATCAACGAATTTTGTAAATAATCTTCTTGATTTCAAAACAATGTACCGTGTTTCTTAATAAATCCTCTGAGATTTATCAAAGTAATTAATGCGCGTACACAACTGTCAATTAGCGTTTGCTCTGTATTCACAAACATTTGTTCGCTCCACTTGTCCCGTGTATTGCAAGAATGCAAGCCATCGTGTAGGTATTACGTACATCGCGAATGTTGCCACATAATGACGTGTGACGATGATTTTTGCCAGTTAATGCTCGTAACGCGATTATCTGTTGTTAAATAATGTAGCTGCCTACTGATAGTAACGAGTGCTCGTTTTTTATTGTGTCAAATTTAATGGCAAAAGGAATTGATTTTTTTAAATTTTAATTAAAAATTTGAGGTCGATTGAGAAAGGAATAGAAAAAAGCTTCGAATAGGTTTAAATATGTTTGTATAAATAAGAGGACATGTGTTTAGAATAAATTGCTTCGAGCGCTCTCACGTCTAATAAATTAATGAGAGTTATCGAGGATATTCATTTCTAGTATTTTTACCTGCATATTTTTTATTTACTTAATGCGTAAAGCTGTTAGGTGGTTATCGGAATACGTAATCATCACAATATGGATGCCACTATCCACCTTACGATGTGAGATATAAATCTTGGTTGTAAGGTATAATGGCTTTCCTAATCCTTCAAACCAGAACCCATAATTATTTGGTAGTAGAAATATCTAAGATAGAACCTAGCCGTGCGGGCTTGCAGTTCTTACAACCAGTATAAAATGTATTTACAAGACATGTACATACTTTTATCGACTTATACAAAAATAAGCTTGTTAAATGTCAAGGAGCACAGAGTAAATATCAGAGACAAAATAAGAAATACGGAAATAAGAAATTAAAATAAAGCTGCTTATTTATTTGTCGAACTTATTGACCTTCAGAAATGGCTTTGTACGGGGCGCATGCTACACTGCAGTGACAATAAATAAAGTAGGCAATTTTACCTGTGATAGTTAAAGGACAGAAACCCGCCAAAAAGATGGAACGATGACATCTGTCTGACCTTGAGTTCATATGGACTACGGCTGGTACTGTCCGAGATCAATGAAGATAGTAAGTAGCACTATGTTAGTGACATTTTTAAACTAATTAAATTTAATTATGCCTCTTTTTATCTGGAATAAGTATAACCTAGAAGATGTTGTGTAGTATTTAGCGATGGGACTGTGCCGGTGTTCAAATCCCGCAGGCAGGTATCAATTCTTCTGTTGAAATACGTACTTAACAAATTACTTCCGCGTGAAGGAATAAGATCGTAAAATAAAAATCAAAATTATACATAACAATAAAATATAATTTGCATAATTGTTTACTAATTACTTACTACTTACTTTAAAGTCGTCGTGGCCTAAAAGTTAAGACGTCTGGTGCATTCGTATCTACCGATGCAACGGTGTTCGAAACCCGCTGGCGTGTACCAATATTTCTAATGAAATACGTACTCAACAAATGTTCACGATTGACTTCCACGGTGAAGGAATAACATCGTGTAATAAAAATGAAACCCGCAAAATTATAATTTGCGTAATTACTGGTGGTAGGACCTCTTGTGAGTCCACACGGGTAGGTACCACCACCCTGCCTATTTCTGCCGTGAAGCAGTAATGCGTTTCGGTTTGAAGGCTGGGACAGCCGTCGTAACTATACTGAGACTTTAGAACTTATATCTCAAGGTGGGTGGCGCATTTACGTATTAGATGTCTATGGGCTCCAGTAACCACTTAACACCAGGTGGGCTCTGAGCACGTCCACCCATCTAACTAATAAAAAATAAAAAAAAATACTAGTGGTAGGTCATCTTGTGATCCGGACTATTTCTGCAATGAAGCTGTATGTTCATAAGGAACCGGTGCAGCAATTTTTACAAACTTTCTAGATGTTACTTAAATTAATCTTAACCCATTACCAAATCCCAAAACTCTTCCTAGTTAGTAAAGCAGGTAAAAGAATACACAAGACACTTAATTACATGTTCAAACTTAAAGAAACGTAAAATTATGTGAGTTGTTAGTGTTGTTACTAAAACAATTCATTACCTACACTTCGCGTTCCCGCCAAAAAGTCCGCAACGCAGATTACTGGATTATTGATTGGCCTTATTCATAAATAGTGTAAATCTGTATAAATGTTTATAAACGACTTCTCGTAGGTATTTGTTGAGGTTGAATTTGTTCAATTGTTATTGCCAAATAAATAGCGCGGGTTCACTAATAATACGTTATATCACGTTAATGATGCTTGCTTAAGTTATATCTGCTTTTCTTATCTTTATAAAATAAGTTTATCGTGTATTTATCGTGTTATATACATATCTAATAATATATTAAAATTTGATGAACCAAAATTAGCTGTAAGAGTGTTATTTTTTAAATATATTTCTGAACGAAATCTAGTAGCCAATGGTTGCGGTCTGTGAAGAACCAATCAGAGCGATAATACGGTCGCTTGATTTTAACGTTTTGAAAATTTGAAAACAAACGTCCCGTGGCTGTATCTGTGTGACTTATTAATTTATAGCCAGTGTTTTCTAATATTTGAGTAAAATCGATAAAAAGAAGCGTTGCAGTGTTTTAATAGTGAAGAAGTTTTTCGTGTTTCTTAGGTTTAAAAATGATTACATTTACAGAAGACGTGAACAAGTTGTTGTAAGTTTTTTTAAGGTTTCCCACTCTACGTTTAACAAGAATTATGTTTAATTATCAATCTGTTGAGTATGTTTGCGGTTGGTAAAAAGATTTTGATTTTGTACAAAGTTATACAATTCACATATCATCAAAGGTTAGGCGTAATCGGGCCTGATCAATAACGGATTTTTCTGTCATTTAAATTTTTATTCCAAAGCAATTAAAGATTCAATTCTGTCTTAGAAATCACATATGTTTCGTTAATGGAAAAGAAGAAAAATATAAATTATCCCTCAACTACAATATGCACTGTTTATTTCTAAGCAGATCCACAAATAATTGCCGATGACTTATTACTACTTAGAAATCCATGATTTTGAGCTATTGAGTTAATTAACGAATAATATTAAGAGTAGAAAACACCACGAAAACAATAGTAGGAACTACAAAACCATCCTTCATTGGTTTTAAATATTAATTTTACAGCAATGAAGTCCTACAGGAGATTTCTAATAACATCCGTGAAATGATGGAGGAGCTCTGGTTAAACTGGTCCCATTTGGGTGTTGATGATAGCACCAAAATAAATAACATAACAAAACTCGTTCAAATCGAGAAAGAACTCCACCGAGATGTGATCTCAGAGACCAGACAAAAATTAAAAATCATGCAGGGACAAGTCGATAGTAAGTTACTCATAATTTATGTAGTAGGTACTTCACTATTAGCACTCACATGAACACTTCCCCTTTCACAAGTCTTGTTTTCACTTAGTGTCTGTTGTTTTGAATTGTTTTATGCTTTACTGTTTTGTGTGCAAAATATTAGATACAGTTCTTTCTCTAATTTACCAAAAGCTGATTACACTGCTTGCTGCATTAAAACGTTACTTAATTAAACTAGAAGTAAGATATTTTCAATAAATCCAACAGCCATTCCTTCCACTTAGTAGAATTGTATATCAATAACATTATCTATATAAATACATTTTGGAAAATAGTATTGTAATAATTTTTTTATGTGTTCAATATTTTTGGTAGCTCGATGAATGTTAGAAGTGCAATTTATCTTGAAAATATCTAGAAACGAAAACCTCACAGTTAAAAATTTAATTCCCATAGACCTATATAGAGAAGCTTTCAGTATTAGTCATCATGGATGGTGAAAGGTTGAGTCCTCTTCTGGGCAACAAACACAAGACTCATCTGTCATCATATTGCTTAATTGTAAAATACAACAAAAAATAATCAAATACTCTTTTCATTCTTGATAAAAGATTATCCAACAAAATCAGTAGAACACCTAGATACCAAACAGCATTAATCATGCAATTATTTTAGTGATTCTTTAAGCAAGCTAACAATTGAAAATCAATCACTCTGAATTTACAGTAGAATAAGCTTGTACTATATAATTTTAGTTGGTAAAATGCAAGCCTGTGCTCTAAACTAAGTTAAATTAATGTCAACTGAATTTAACTACAACTCTTGATAGTTTTTCTATTACTTTTAACTATGAAATCATCTCAGAGTTTCTGTACCATAACATCAAACTTTCACCAATACAACAAACTTTGTGCTCAGCACCACACCATATAGTATTCAAACTATGAATAGCTTAATGTATAATCTGCTGTAGAAGTGTATTTGGAGGAGTTTTTTATTTTTAATTTATTGATTAGATGGGTGGACGAGCTCACAGCCCACCTGGTGTTAAGTGGTTACTGGAGCCCATAGTCATTTACAACTTAAACGTGCCACCCACCCTGAGACATAAGTTCTGAGGTCTCAAGTATAGTTACAAAAGCTGCCCCATCCTTCAAACCAAAACGCATTATTGCTTCACGGCAGAAATAGGCAGGGTGGTGGTACATACCCATGCGGACTCACATGAGGTCCTACCACCAGTAAAAGGAGTTTCATTTCATTTTTTTTCACCAGTAAGAGTTGCAGGATTTCACTGATATCTACTGGAATAGACTGAATGTTGAAAATTGGAGTGGTTATATAATAATATAACACTCAATGCTAAAAATACTGATTGTATCAATGTCATAATTGTTTCTATACTTAAATATACAATTTTATTGTAGAACTTAAAGAGGAAACTGAAGAACTTAGCAGATGTTTATCGGTGGACATCACCATATTGGATTTCAAAGAGGAAATGATGCTCGTTGAATATAAGAGAGAGTTAGAGGAACAAATCTCTGGGTATGTTGATCATAGTACTAGTTTTTATTCCAATTTACCTAGATAACATTTACTCATTCATTCAATTCAATAGTGTTCATAGTACTTGTAACTTAAATCAGAAATAGAAAGAATAATATATATTTATAAAAAATCTATGTTCCTATACAGTTATAGAGAACAAGTTGAACAACGTCGTATGAAGATGGAACGGCTTTTAGAATGGCAGAGAGACCTTGTAGACAAGCTGGGCGTTACAATCCATGAGCTTCAAGAAATACCACTCCCCTCTGAAGAAGAGCTTGATAGATTAAAGGATCATCTGGAGAAATTGCAAGCTGAAAGAGATAAGAGAGCGGAGATATTCTTAAATGTTCAAGTTGAAGTCAAAGATATTATGGGTAAGCTACATGGTTTGAAGAAATTTATTGTTAATATCATGTTCATATGGATGAGTGATTGTTGTGTATAATAAACTTGTTTTTTTTAAATATTAGATCAACTTAATGTGAGCCTAACATTTTGTTTCTAGTTTTTTTAGATAATGAGGAAATATTGATGGTGAATGATATGGGTTTCTTTCATGAATTTCAGAAAAACTACAAATAAAGCCACATAATAAGTTTGAACATATAGTAACTTCATCTTTATCAGTGGATTTTAAAGTAACAGATCTAAACATGGATCGCCTCGCCAAACTTCAACAAGATTTGCAGGAGAAATTTGAGCAGACTAATAACAGGGTAAGTCCATCCCTCCATGCTTCACCATCCCTCACTTTCAGTAATTCAATTAATAATATAAAATAACTCAACACTATAAACTATATCAGCTATGAAAAAAAAAATGTCTTATAATTTGCTAGTTACATTGTAACGCATTTTATATTTGTAGTACATTTTAATCTAAAATTTTAATGGCATGGTTTGAAAATTATTGTAATATAATAATTATAAAAAATCTACTTTAGTTTTTTATCACCATTGTGTTAAGTTAATCAGTAAAATAAACTCTGCATAAGCTTTAAAACTGTACATGAAACAAGTAACATGGTAGCATTTTATTTAATTTTTAAATACTAGAATAGAATTTAGTCTTATTCTCTTCTTCTAAATAATCTTTTAAATAAAGGTGCTGGAGCTTCGTGAAAAACTATCCAAGTTGTGGGATTGTCTTGATGAAGATCAGATATACAGAGAGAACTTCCTTCATGCTCATCCTGGCTGTCACCCTCAGACTGAATCTGCTATCAAAGAGGAGATCAAGAGATGTGAACAGATCAAACGGCAGAAAATTCAGGTATTTTTTGTTGGACAGAAGCTGTTGGTATATTAAAATGTAAATAAATATAACAATACTTAAAGGAACAATACTGATTTTTTCAAATATGCTTAAGTTTCATTAGCCAAGTTGTATAAAGTAAAGGTTCATAAGTTTTTCAAATATAATTTTATTTTTAGAATTCATTATGGATTCAAAGTGTGTGCCAAGCCTTAGTTCGCAAAGTATAGAAAACATCTGTCAAGGCTTTAATAAACAAGAATTCCACATGACCACGACTGCTCTGATGAGCAACCAACTATGATGATAGATTCAAAAATATTTTTATGTCTATTGTCTATAGAATATCTTTTATGTTTAGGTGTTTGTGGCGAATGTACGTACGAAGATCAAGTTGATGTGGGACAATGTGATGTACTCGACAGATGAGCGTGAGGAGTTTGTGCATTACTACCAGGATATTTTCACTGAGGACACCCTCACTCTACACGAATTATATCTTGAAAAGATAACTAAATTTTACAATGAAAATAAGTGAGTTGTTTTTCTTGTGCTCTGTAGTATCTGGAAGTGCTTTATTAAGTATTGTATTATTTTCCCTCCTATCTATCTGTTTTACTGCCTGTAATAATAAGAAAATCTAAACCATTACTCTCCTTGTAGAGACATGATTTAGATTAAATCATATTTTTATTTTACAAGGAATATATTTGATTTGGTGCTGACACGCAAGAATCTGTGGCTGAAGATGACAGAGTTAGAGGCGAGAGCTTCCGAGCCTGGCCGCTACCACAACCGAGGTGGACAACTGCTACGAGAAGAGAAAGAAAGAAAAGCTATTGCTAGCAATGTTAGTTAGCTTTTAATATTCCATCATATAATAGTTTGATTTTCGTTAGGATTAAGGGCTCGGTTACTTCACTACAACTCCTCCCTGTCTTAACTGTATTTTTTTTGTTACTTAATATCACACTAATATCTGAAGTTGCAAAGTTTCCTTAAATATTCTGTTTAAAACACACTGCACGGTCTAATAGTCAAGACCTAAAGCTAAGGAGAAACCTTTAAGGTGGTCTGTAATACAGGTATTGCTGATATGTTTGTACCATATTAGTTCACATTAATCAATTTCAGTCAAAGATATAAAAGTGGTTCATATAGTTTTTGAATACTATGCTATGAAGCATGTAGGTTGCATTTTAATAAAAATTATTATTAGTTTGCCAGTAGACAGTAAGTAATTTTTATTATTTCGTTTTAGCTTCCCAAAATAGAAGCACAGTTAAGGGAATTGGTATCTGAGTACGAAGCCAAGACAGGATCTACCTTTACTGTTGATGGTAAACCCCTGTTGCAACTAATGGAAGACGAGTGGGAAGCTCGAAAGGCGGTAAGTGTTGTAACAAAACTTTAAATATATAAAAAAAAAAAGTTTATGATTGTTTTTCCTTAGTCCTGTGTTGTATTTTTTGTTGACTTAATAGTTGCTGTTCGGAATCGCAAGAAAGTCATTAACAAATGAAATTTTAAAAGATAAATATCTGTTAACTAGCAATCTGCAGAAATCAGGCATGAACACTCAAAATGCCCATCTCTGTAAATAAAATCAATAATAATTATTGTAAATACAATTTTATTGAAATCGTTCTGGTTCTGACATTCCTTACCTTAAAATATCGTTCTGGTATACCACACGAGAGAATTGATTCTAGAGTTACGTTGGTTGATTGAACGTGGAGCGTATCCCTTTCCGGTTATCGTTCCCGTCGAACCCGTCGCTAGCGACGAAGGGCTCGACGAGTAAATTAACCCTTAGACACAGCCCACTGAGTTTCTCGCCGGATCTTCTCAGTGGGTCGCGTTTCCGATCCGGTGGTAGATTCTACGAAGCACGACTCTTGCTAGGGTTCGTGTTAGCAATGTCGTCAGGTTTGAGCCCCGTGGGCTCACCTACTAGTTAAGGTTACGCTGAAATAGCCTCTCAAGGCTCTCAGCTAGGTAGGAAAAAAAATTGAAACGTGTCCCTGTACAGGAGCGGCACAACAAGCTGTCGGCCCGCAAGCAGGCGCTGACGCCCACCACGCCGCTGCTGCGCTCGCTGGCCACGTCGCCGCTCGGCAAGCGGAACCGCACCGCCGCCGGCCTCGCGCACACCGCCGACAGAAACAAGTAACTATCACTCACCCACTCGAATACGTCACATCCGGCTTGCACACCGCCGACAGTAACAAGTAACTGTCACTTACCCACTCGAATACGTCACATCCGATCCAAGCGATCATCGGAGCTCATAGACATATCACTACGTTAATTCCACCGACCGCCGGCTTGACGTATCTCTACATATCAATACAGGCTCCACTACATCCAACCGTCAGCAATTACGCAAATACGTCTTATTTTAAGCCACGGCGCCTTAAAATTCATAATCACTGTCTATGCTTCCACAATGCTATGGCAAGTTTCTTTCAACAAAAGAAAGTCCCTAGCAGTAGGCAGCAAGTTCATTTTTCCCCTGGAGATTGAATGTGTGGGTTTACTCGATATAATTAACGTTAATCTTACAAACGCCCTAGAATTTGCTTTTATTAGTCAATAGAATAACCCCATGTGTCAATCAATATTAGATGGGTGGACTAGCTCACAGCCCAATTGGTATTAAATGGTTACTGAAGCCCATAGACATCTGCAACGTAAATGCGCCACCCACCTTGAGATATAAGTTCTAAGGTCTTAGTATAGTTCCAACGGCTGCCCCGCCCTTCAAATAAAAACGCATTACTGCTTCACGGCAGAAATAGGCGGGGTGGTAGTACCTACCCGTGCGGACTCACAAGAGGTCCTACCACCAATAATCACGCAAATTATAAACATTACAATTCTTCAATAACATTTTTGGCGTTTACCAAAAAACAAGAATTTTGGTTTAAGTCACTTCGATTGTAAAGGTGCGATATAACAAACACCATTTAAAGTAGACTGAGTGAGTAGACACTGACAGTAAACAGTTCTTTCGAATAACGTATAGGCCTCCGACGAAGAGGCAGCTCATCACGGGCAGCGCCACGAAAGCGGTCACCACGTTCACCAACAACCTGTCTGCCTTCAAAAGATCTGCTATTACAACTGTCAAGAGGTAAGCGATGATAATCTGTGCCTTATATATTTTTTTTTAACTTAAGAAAAAGTTTTTATTTTTTTATAATGTTTTAATTTGAGTCTATCATTGAACCCGGACAGTAGTAGTGTGATTAGAGTTTTTTTTTTAAACTTAAGAAAGCGTTTAAAATCTTTTATTAATGTTTTAATTTGAGTCTATCATTGAACCCAGACAGTACTAGTGTCATTAGGTTTTTTTTTTTTAATTTGTTTTTTGGACATTTTACTAGTCGTAGACTACGTTAGGTGTTACTCCGCCCTCACTACTGGGTCGAGTGTCGTGGGTTCGATTCGGGCAAACGTTCTTGCTACGAACATATTTAAATGTATATACTGTTGATCTTGTGACTTCGCACCGTAGGTACCACAAGCCTGTCCCTATCGCTCAGCAATTATGTGTTTGAAGGGTCAAAGCAGCTAGACCTTGTAATTGAGACCATTTGAAGTCGTCGTGGCCTAAAGGATAAGACACCCGGTGCATTCGTATCTAGCGAAGCACCGGTGTTCGAATCCCGCTGGCGGGTACCATTTTTTGTAATGAAATACGTACTTACGAAATGTTTACGATCGACTTCCACTAGTGAAGGAATAACATTGTGTCATAAAAATCAAACCCGCAAAATTATAATTTGCGTAATTACTGGTGGTAGGACGACTTGCCCGCACGGATAGGTACCACCAACCCGCTTAAAAAATGGGTGGAAAAACTCACTGCCTACCTGATGTTAAGTGGTTACCGGAGCCTATAGATATCTACAACGTAAATGCCGCCACCCACCTTGAGATACAAGTTCTAAGGTCTCAGTATAGTTACAACGGCTGCCCCACCCTTCAAGCCGAAACGCATTACTGCTTTACGGCAGGAATAAGCGGGGTGGCGGTACCTACCCGTGCGGACTCACAAGAGGTCCTACCACCGGTAAAAGTTAAGTATATATATATACATAAATGTCTATGATTCCGATAGGACAGGGAATCTTTTTTTGGGCTCATATGACCGCGCGTGCCTTGTCCCCGATCGTTTGTTTATTTTCGCAATCAATACCACGGTCCGGACAATCTAAAACTGAACACTTTCTAAAGCTAATAATATTAGTCGTTAATTGATTCAAACTTTTATCAATTCACTAGTGCAAACTGGAACACATATTACATTAACTTATGTAATTTATCTAAATAATTTTGTTTCCTTCCGTTCTATAATATATAAAGATATACATACATTTTACACGTATTCAATAAACAGAAATCTATATCTATACTAATATATAAATCTACAGTGGTTTTTACGGATGTTCCGTTATAACTAGTGTACTATGCATCCGATTGACTTGAAACTTGGTATCCATGTAGAAAAGACATGTACTTAATGGATAGGCTAATATTTATATGAGCGTTGAACTCCCTACACCAGTTGCGGGGGCGTTAATGACGAGAATCTTTGTGGGGTGAGAAATAATAATGTTAATTTTAAATGCCCAGAGAAGCAGACGGATACAGCTATAATAGATAAATTTACACCTGTCGACCGGCCTAGTTTATTTACTAATATGTAAAATTAGATGATGGCACAATTTGATAAATATGTATAAAGGCGAAATTCTCATTCTAAAATATTTGCAAAAAGCGTTTTTATTGCTTTCGCCTTAGAGCTCATAGCCAGTCCGCTTCGTGGTAAACGGTGACTGCAACACATCCTCAGTCCCGAAGTAGAAGACTCAGTTGTATAAGATCATCTCATCTTTCAAACCGGAACGTATGATGATTTCGAAGCAAAATTACGGTACCTTTGCGAGCGGTCTCGCCACGCGCCCTCAACTAATCGCGCGTTGCATAAGTGTGCGCCGCGATTCATAACAGTTATATATGTATATATTTGATCATAATAATCTCGTTGCTTATAACGCGTAACAGTAATTACGGCTTATAAACTAATAAGGGAAAATGAAAAAAGTATAAATGTGGAAATTCTTTTACGGTTGTTAATGTTGTTATAAAAGAATGTTTGATGACTTAAGGGTTTAAGTTTTGAAATATTTCGAGCCTCATTTGTTATGCTTTCATGGTATTGTGGGGCGTCACTTGTTATGCTTTTATTGTAGTAAAGTAGATCTTCCCTAAAGTACTAACAACAACTTGACTGCTTATTGTCAGCCGAACCCTAACTTTAGTACTTGTTTATGTTGCAAACCAATCTAAATTAGTCATAAGTCTACCACAATTGAAGTTTTGGCTTCATGTCTCAGTGTTGCCGGCGCATTTAATCCATCCGAATCCACTAACCTTAGCCAGTTGGATTATGTGCCCAAAATTCATTTACCTAATTTTGTACATTTTACAACTGGTAACTTTTCGAAAGGGTATTCAGGTGTTTCATGTTTGTGACGTAATGTTTCTTTTTTTTGTGAGACCGAAGAATTTGTTGTTCATAGATTCTCAATTAATGATTCTAAATGAATTGAATCATAAGGTTTTAAGTTTTTCTTTTTGAAGTGAAACTTCCTTATCGGCGTTGGAAAAAAATTTACCGTCACATTTTTCGGTTACGCGTCACATTTTTCCGTTACGCGCCATCTGTTTTGTATTCATGTCTATGATAATAAAATCCTTTTGTTTAAACTTTATCTAATTTAACTTTTTTGTATTCATGTCTATGATAATAAAATCCTTTTGTTTAAACTTTATCTAATTTAACTTTATTTAACCAATTTCTAGAAAGTTGCATGTAGATCATTTTTCGAAAAATAAGGCCATAAATAAGTTTCACTTCTTACGTGTGTACACTAGTACACGCACACATTTTTTTTAAATGATTCGTTTCCGCTCGGTATCGGTATGCGCTAGTACGGTCTGGGCCAATTGCATTGGTGGTCAGTGCTTACACGTTTCTGTTAAAATTCAATAAACAATAATCAATTTATTACTGGTGGTGGGACCTCTTGTGAGTCCGCGCGGGTGGGTACCACTACTCTGCCTATTTCCGCCGTGAAGCAGTAATGCGTTTCGGTTTGAAGGGTGGGGCAGCCGTTGTAACTCTACTTGAGACCTTAGAACTTATATCTCAAGGTGGGTGGCGCATTACGTTGTAGATATCTATGGGCTCCAGTAACCACTTAACACCAGGTGGGCTGTGAGCTCGTCCACCCATCTAAGCAATAAATAAAAAAACTTCGGTTACATTCAATCATTTTCGATTTTCCATAAATTCTTATTATTACATATTTATTGATAGTTATGATATCTTTCATTCCTTCTTTATAATTTCAGTGCACGTTTGTGACTTAACACAGTACAGCAAAATACGATTATAAATTACATCATTATGACTAAGGCAAGTTTTATTGACAGGTATAAAACGAAGAAAAAAAAAATGATACTAAGTAAATTATATTTCGTAATGTAGAGGGAATGAGAAATATTGTACTTGTAACACTTATGTATAGTAATTACAACGTTACATAATATTGTTTTAAAAGTAGGCTCGCAAATTGCATTAAGTAGTTTTTGTTGTCGATTAAAATGAGCGTGCATT
Organism: Bombyx mandarina; assembly: GCF_003987935.1. Next base: position 1,572,594 of record NW_021011543.1, read on the forward strand.
TTACCAATTAGCGTTTTATTGTGTTCTATTTTGATTGCTTTAGTGAATTACTAGTATTGCTTTTTGATGTGTAATAGAAGCTGACAGTAATAAAAATTTTTAAACACAATTAAACTTAGAGTTTCATCCAAGCTCTGTTTTAGGGAATCTCATATTATATATGAACATATATTTTATTATTAATTGTTTTCTTTTGCATTATAAATTTACTGGTGGTAGGACCACTTGTGAGTCCGCGCGGGTAGATACCACCAACCTGCCTATTTTTTTCGTGAAGCAGTAATGCGTTTCGGTTTGAAGGGTGGGGTAGCCTTTGTAACTATACTTAAGAGTTGAGACCTTAGAACTTATATCTCAAGGTGGGTGGCGCATTACGTTGTAGATGTCTATGGGCTCCAGTAACCACTTAACAACAGGTGGGCTGTGAGCTCGTCCACCCATCTATGCAATAAAAAAAAGAACTACGAATACGTTTGAAACATTCTAATTACAGTGTAGACAAAAAATTGTAATAGTCTTCCTTTCCTTCTTTGCCCTTACCCTGCTGTGTGGGGTCGCTTCCATTCAGACCTATCATACACCATTAATGCATTCTCAACTTTCTCATGCATATCTTCTTTTACACAGTCGATCAATCTTTATAAGACCCTCTTTCCTAAAATTTGTCACACTGAGTTTATAAATATGATCGTGGAAGGATGTTTCATTAGTTATCTGATTAATGTTTGTATGTATAGATGATGCTAGAATGGCAATTTTTAGTCAAAAATGTGAATAATAATAAACTCTTAACAATTGTAGATAATTCGAAAGGGAAAATTTTGTAACCCAGGTTACTTATATTTTTAGATAAATAATACAAGCCATCACATTTAAAGTTTCGCTGTATGTCTCTTATGTTTGTCCAAGATTGGTTAATGTTTTTTTTAAGTTTGAATAGTCTAACTTCAGAGACGACGTCAGTGGTCAAACAATCGTTAGGTACTTTCTCGTTCATTGTTTTTCTCGTGATTAGAGGTCGTAGCAGATTGTGAGAAAACATCTACGTGTTTTTCTAATCTGCGTGGAATGCCTTCCATATGTTTATGAAATTTTTTGCATTAGGTCCATTTTCCAGTAATTTGTTGGTTTTTTTGTAATGCAAATAAAATACCTGAGGGTGGTGCTACGGTGGTGATAACTCCCGAAATTTGTGTATAAAACTAAAAAGATTTCTTATAACAACAATTAAATTTTGTTTTGTTTTTTATTATACAACAAATTAAAAATTTATTGATATAAGCCTATTAGAATGCAGAATATATATATATGTATATATCTGTAAACAACCATTTCTTCATCTCATTCTGGCTTGAAATCGTAATTTTTATTAGCACACAGTTTTCACAATCACAATTGAACAGTTTTCACTTTTAGAATTACACCCACAATTCATATTCAGAACTATCATAAATTGAAAAAGCTATGGTTGTCATGAAAATTAGTTTAGAATTATTATTAATTTATAACAATTTCGTAATAACTGATAAAAAGTACTAGTAAATTAAGATTTTTTAATTATTACCACCTTATAATTATCACAATAATTATCAAGTGTTGTTTTTAGTGATTGTTGAGTGACTAATATCTGCTAACCTTGATTATTTATTCATAAATATTGATCGCAGGCGTATCAGTGGTCGTTTGGCGGCCAGAGCGGTAGTCGAGGGTAAGGGTGACCATGCCAAGAGGAAGCTCGACTATGGAAACGAAGGGAAGAAAACACCAAAAGTCAACGGCAGTATTTTAAAACATAAGCGTACCGTAAGTATATTCTAAATATTATACATGCATCTTTTCATTGTTTTTTATTTCGCCTGACCTTACTTTAAAGTGATCGTAGGGAGTTTTGTGAGCCCGCTCGACTAGGTACTATTTTTAGATTTAGTCTCAAAGCAGTTCATCTTGAGTTGTTAGGTCTCCTCCGGAGGCGCTCGGGTAGCTGTTAGTAAATCCCACCCTCCTGGCTGAGCCTTTGCTCGCCCACCTGTCCAGGTGAAACTGGAAAGGCCTCCAGGTCACCTCTAATCCTTCAATCATAAAAAAAAGCTTCAGTGAATTAGTAAAATCCGTATTAGTCACAATCTTATTGGAAGCACATTATTATTTTCAATTAAATTTTTGCCACACAAACCATGGATTAACCTTAAGAGGCAAATAGTTAAGTTGTCACGGCCTCTTTATCACATAAAATTTAAATATCAAATTGAATTGTAGTCAATTGTATCCCCATTTAGTGTTTAATTCGGTAAAATTTGTCCTTGACATTTCCATTTGACTGCGTCTTGAGTTCGTGTTCAAAGATTTTATGTAGAAGGCCGTGAAACATTACCTGAATTTTAATTAATAAAACAACCTTAATTCGTTACCTAATTAACACTGTTAAAAATATCAGCTTAAAGTCTTATTTTAACTAGATTAATGTTAATTTTAATTCAACATGTCTAATCAGTTAGCGCCATCTAAGCAGAAATTGAATATCTTTTTTTGTCGAATTAATATACGCGTCCCATAATAAATGGTGTTTTAATTATTAAGTAGCTTTTGCCCGCGACTCCGTTCGCGTGGAATAGTTACTTTGACAAAACGCTAAATTTTACCCCCACTTCATTTACGTAGAAAGTGAAAATATTTTTGAATTATAGAATACTAAGGAGCTATCTAAACCCCAATTTTAAGACATTCTTTGTTGGTGCTTCACTTGTATTGGTCTTACCGTGATGTTATATAGCATATATATATAGCCTTCCTCGATAAATGGGCTATCTAACACTGAAATAATTTTTCAAATCGGACCAGTAGCTTAGATTAACGCGTTCAAACAAACAAACTCTTCAGCTTTATAATATTAGTAGAGATGTACAGTATTTCAACGAATAAAAGTAAATGCATGCGTTCAATATAATAAAATATGCTTGTGTATAATACCCCTTTTCCCTATTTTGTATTCAATGACAATCGCTTTTAAAGACTAGTTGCGTGTCGGTGTTGCACTCACTGTTTTTTATTTTTTTTATTTTTTATGGACCCGATCGGTTTTATGTTACAACAATAAAAATAAAAAATGTATTCCAGTCTCACGGTAAGCGTCGGAGCAGCAGCCGCAAGTCAATGAACGCGACGCGCTCAACTGAAGACGAACGAATCTCGAACAAAGACCCGCTAATGGAGACCACGCTTCTAACCACTTACACTGATTTCAAGGTAAACTATAAATCTAAAAAAAAAAAACTGCAAACTGCTTGCTCCTAATTCATAGCCAAGCATTTTGATATCTATACATATAAATAAAATTAGAGTGTCTGTTTGTAATATTGTAAAAACCGCTTTTTACTACATGCATATGAATATATATACGGTACATACACCAAAATAATATTTTTTACAATTTTTGTCTGTCTGTTTGTCTGTTTGTTCTGACACGGCTAGACCGATTTTGATGGGACTTTCACTAATAGGTAGCTGATAATATAAGGAGTAACTTAGGCTACTTTTTTTTACATCCGCAGTTATTGCCGTACCGTGCGCAACATGGCGGGCTTCGCCTATCAATCAATCAATAATAAAGTTTAATGTTTCCGAAGCGAAGTGAGGGCGGGTCGCTAGTAATAAATATAAATAAATAGTATAATCATTTAGAACAATTAAATATTTATGTAATACAGCGTGGTTGCGGTTACTCACGCTCAGCTGACCCATAGCAATGTCGTTTACATTGTCAATAGCATTTATGGAGGTTGCATTTGTACAGCTGGTCTTGTCTGCCGGATACTAAACGAATTATATTTGCATTATAATTGAATACAAGTCCCGAATTATTGAATATCGTCTGCTCCGTCTGAAAAGTATGTCTATGATAGTAATGTCTTAAATAAAACATTTAATATGTAATCATACGTACGATCCGTGATAATGTTAATCGAAATCTGTGAAGCGGTGGCCTATACATTTTGTTAGTATTGGAATAGTAACAATATTGTAGTATACGACACGGTATATCGCACGGAAAATTCATTGATCACGTTCTTCGAGTTATTATGCATTAACAGAATGTGATAAATTTGAATATCGATACTTGATCGATTAATCGAAATATCGATTCAAATCTAAGATTAAAGGGCATTTTTGTTTGTTATTTCACAAGTAGGTTCCCGATCTAAATGGTGTTACCGGAAACTATAAGCATAAGAGCATCAATGCCTCCACTCGTCTTGAGGCAATGAATTATGAAGACACAAATATAACGCATTAGCTGTTACTCGCGGCTTCGCTCGCGTGTTCAAGGGAAAGTGTCAATTAATTTTTCTAAAGATAATAAAACAGCTTCTCATAGTAATGAGATGTTTTTTCGAGGTGAAAGCTACCCAATGTAATTCCCCTGACTTAATATATCATCATAATTTAAAAAAAAATCATGTCTATCCGTTGCTTCATTTCGACATGAAAAATGAACAAATAAACACACTTTTACATTTATAATATTAGTATACATTATAATACCTGCCTTACTCCTCAAACTGGGATACATGATCGCTTTGTGACAGAAAATGTTACTGATGACAGCATTGCTTACCACCAGTAATTATGTTAAAAATTTATAAGCTCTGTGGAGCTGATTCAATTCAATTTGATCGTTGAAGTCTTTCGTTTTTTTGTGCATTCATGAAGTTGCTTGTCCAATTTAGATTTTTGATATTATACAATTTGCTTACAATACAACTTATCAATATATATTTTTTATCAAGCTGATATCGTGGGTACTTTTCGTTTTGACCAATAGGTATATCTCACTTTTTAACGATAATCAAGCCACGACTGTCACACTGACATACACACTAATCGTTTTTTTTTTAATTTATCAATTTTCATTTCAGGACGGTATAAACGAACGTCAGATCAGTCGCAGTTCGATGGCCAATCCTAAACCGCAGGAAGGCCTCGTGCTACCCACGATTATTTGTTCAAAGATCGAAGAGAACTCTCCGGTCACGCCAAAAAAAACTCCGAGGACGAAAACGCCACTGACCCCTAAAATAGGCAAAGAGAATATACAGCACATAATGGCGGTTACGCCCAAGAATAATCTATTGTACACACCCACGCGACTAACGCGGTCGGCTCTTAAACTGAACAATGACGGTTTCGCGACGCCCCGGGCTCCATTGAGCGCAACTAAAGTAAACCTACAACGGCAGAACACGGTGACGGGAATGGCCTTGAAAACCACCCCGAACAACGTCAGCCGATCTAAATCTCACTCGCATTTGGTCAGAGTTAAGAATCTACCGCCCCTCATCTGAGGGAACTTGTGTAAAAATTTATAGGATATATTTTGACTATTTTCATTGCTTTCATTGCTCACGATGGGAATGATGACAAAATTCCGAAACTACCCTCAATTCAGTATGGTAAGATATGTAATCGATACGAAAAAGTTACTGCCCACTTAAATTCAAATTCAATTCAATTTGTAAAAATTTTTTTTCAAGAGCCATCATCATACTTACTGTGATCCGAGTACTATTAAAAAAATGTGATATCATTCCCATTCCATGTGATTTAACACAAAAAGAGGATTAAGTTGAAATATAAACTATAGATATTGCTTTACCTGATGTATGCAAGTATAAATCTATTTAATTAATAATAAAGCTAATGATTTTTTCATGTCTTAACTGTAAATGTTATGAGTTTTCTTTGCGGAAACTAAGTTTTTATTTTTTATTTAATACAATTTGGACATTTTCATTATAGTTTACTTGACATTCATAGATGAGAAATTTTTTTTTGTTGGATATGTTTGGATTTCTTGTTGTACATTTGAATCTCCGTAATATCGTTTGTTTTTGAGTGAGTTTTTAATATCTGATTTTATTAGTTTTATGTGGTTGTCATATTATTTAGAAATTTATTGATATAATGTGTGGAATAATGAAGGATATTTTTAGTTGACGAATTTGGAGATTTGGTTTATTGGCGTTATTCATAGTAAAAATATAATAACACGAGTATAAATTTTATTTTCTTTAAAATTCCGCTAAGTAAAGGAAAGCAACAAACAGATATTTTGAATGAATGAAACTGAATGTAGGTACCGACAAAATTCACTTTAGCAATCGGGCAGCTCTAAAATATATCACTCAAGAAGTATGTACTTAATTTTTTTTAATCAGTATTTGAATATAATTAATAATATTGCAACTCGAAACTTGACATACTAATATTTACATTTTATTTTCTATAATTTAATTAGGATAATGTACAATTTAATATAATGATGTAAATTATGGCTGTAATATATTACATACTTTAACTAGATTCGTTTTATTTCGAAGCCCTCTAGAGTTTATTGACAACGTTTTGAAACTATTAGATATAAAGATATGTCGATATTTTTCGATTTCGATGTTGGTGGCAGGGGTAGAAGGTTTAGAAGAGCTGTGGATCACGACAGACACGATATAGACTTGTTTTGGAATCGTAATGAAACTGAGGATTTGTTTGGAACTCGGGAAATAGGCAGTTTAATGTAAGTTTAACTTACTGCGTTTTATACCTGCATCTTGTATAAACGTATTTAAGGGGTTTCTGAGGGAGCCATTCTCAAAACAAAGATCGTAGAATTGGTACGACATGAAAACAAGTCGCCCCAAAGAAATTCAATTGATCCAATGTCGCTAAGAATATCAAATACTCTGGAATATATTGGTACAAAAAGACGTTTTCATTAAGTATCTAAGTCAGCCGTTCTGACCGCGTTAATTTCAGAATAAATTAAATTAATATTAGTAGTTGAACTTGGAAAGTGGCGGTTTGTTGTTATATCGTCATTATGTTTTTAAATGAAATCGTGGTAAGTTTCAGCATAAAAATCTTCACTAAAAACGGTTTAGTAGTTTTTGTGATGACCGAATAAGATACAAATAAATTGGTGAAACTGCCTAAAATTTAGAATAGAAATTGGTATTCGAACACCGGTATAGGTATTCGAACATCGCTTGAATGAACTGGGCGACCTATCCTTTAAGCCGAATTTACATTACGAAATTAGTGGCGTGAAATTAATTTCGTGACATTAGTTTTACCAACAGTTTCACGTGTAATTTAATACTTTCGTAATGCATGCATTAATTTCATGCATGCAAATTAGTTTCGTGCCCTGCGCGATTTTTTGGTGAAATTAGTGTCATGCAACTAATTTCATAGTGTAGACGCGACGTGAANACGAAATTAGTGGCGTGAAATTAATTTCGTGACATTAGTTTTACCAACAGTTTCACGTGTAATTTAATACTTTCGTAATGCATGCATTAATTTCATGCATGCAAATTAGTTTCGTGCCCTGCGCGATTTTTTGGTGAAATTAGTGTCATGCAACTAATTTCATAGTGTAGACGCGACGTGAAACTAATGTCGCGAAAGGGCTTGCGCTGTGCGGACGTGTGTATTGTTAGTTCGGACGCGCTTCAAACGTTGAAAATGGCAAACCAACGATGGAGTACAGAAAAAAATATAAACCTTATTAATGAATATCAATGACAAGGGTCCCGAAACACCTACAGTAAAAAATCAAAATTATCTTCACTCATTCGAAAATAGTTTTTATAACTCTCAGAATCTTCATCTGCTAATTCAGAGACTAACTTCATTGCACCTAAATGCCTTCTTGTTGACCATCCTCGAATCTACCAACTTTTTTTTTCTTGATAGTCTTTTTTTAAGTTTATAGGTATATAAGCATTTCTTTAGCTACATTGAATATAGCAAATTATAGCTTTGATGCTGAAGGCGCCATGGTTACTGCGATACTGTGGATTCGCGACGCTAATTTTTTAACGAAATTACTTTCGCATATATCGAAACTACTTTCGTGAAACTGAGCTCAACATGCATGACACTAATTTCGTAATGTAAACTAGGCATTAGCCGCGACGATAACTGTCTTTTAGACTCCCAACATTTTGTTTTATTTTAGTGAGCTTAGCACTTTATCCATTTGTATGATAAATGAAAAGAAAGAAGTTGTTGGATTTATGTCATTGTGTGACCATCCGAATATACCAGGAGTTGATCCGTCTGGGTGGGAAGTTTGGATTAGGAATATGTTTCAGTAAGTACCTACTTAATTTAAATATTATTTTTGTTGGGCGCTTACAATCAAATCCAGTGGTTAAATAAGTTTAATTTAATTAGTAAGTTTAGTATTCAGCAGCTTTCAACGTTAACATCAAATAATATTGGTCGATTTGCGTCAAATTGGCATGGTAAAAAATAAACTTGATAAGTGTTGTGTTGTAATTTCAGAAAATACTATCTATCTCGTCAAACGCTATTCATTCATTTCTTCTGTTGCAAGGACCAAGTAAAGGATTATTTTGTAGAAGAAGCGTTAGCATCCGTCTTCCTCAACGACCCTTACCTATCACAGGTTGTTCTTGTCGTTTCACCAAATGTATCTGATGGTATGTCAAGCCCTAACGTAATGCAATTTTGCTATAGCTTCTGATGGTTACAGCATGGTTACAGCAATTGAAAAACACGAAACATTATTCTGACAACATAATAACAATATTCTTTTAAATAGGCAGATTTATTTAGATACTAAGTTGTTATATAGAGACATATAACATAGAACCCACAGCGTGAATGTTGCCGTCGAACTCGAGACATAATATTTCTGTATAATAAATACCATAAATATCTTTCTTGATGGTACCAGCAGCACATGCTGGCTCATGAACCACCCCACACTTAGGTGCACTTGCGATTGTGACATCCGTGTGCTTAGTCCGTGTTTTTTAACTTCTCGATCGCGTAAAAGTTAATGGAGTTGGAACAGCGCCCCTAGGGCAAACGTAGTGGAGTTGAAAAAGAAGTTAAAAAAACTCGCACTAAACACACTGGACAAATGTATATTTCACTATTTATGACGTGATGTCCTGCGATTTAACTCAATACTTTAGGAGATAACAACAGTATTCAGGCTCCTTTGAAGTTTCTTGAATCGGAAATACTTAATGCAAAATTAAACTTCTTACCAACGAAAATACCTTAAAATGTTTTAGATTATTTTAGTTCATATCAAACTTTTAAGAAGCGCAATTTCTATAAGCACTACTCTAAAAGGGAGGAAGACATTGATAAAAAGGGCTACTGTTTATATGTTGCAAGCAGACAGGAATTTTGCGTTAAATTTAAATTACGAAGCGCCGTGTAAGTATTAAACTCAACTTAAACTTAAATTACAAATAGAAAAGTATTTAACATTATAAAATGATGACTTTGTATATTGAAGTCGTCGTGGTCTAAAGGATAAGACGTCCAGTGCATTCGTATATCGCGATGCAACGGTGTTCGAATCCCGCAGGCGGGTACCAATTTTTCTAATAAAATACGTACTTAACAATTGTTCACGATTGACTTCCACGGTGAAGGAATAGCATCGTGTAATAAAAATGAAACCCGCAAAATTATAATTTGCGGAATTACTGGTGGTAGGACCTCTTGTGAGTCCGCACGGGTAGGTACCACCGCCCCGCCTATTTCTGCCGTGAAGCAGTAATGCGTTTCGGTTTGAAGGGCGGGGAAGCCGTTGTAACTATACTGAGACTTTAGAACTTATATCTCGAGGTGTGTGGTGCATTTACGTTGTAGATGTCTATGGGTTCCAGTAACCATTGAACACCAGGTGGGCTGTGAGCTCGTCCACACATCTAGGCAATAAAAAAAAAAACAAATATTGATCATGTATTCACAGTGAAGAAGATAATGATGACATCGTTGAGATTTTAGACAACAAATGTCCGAGACTAAAGGAATTGTACGGTGAATATTACATTAGTGAGATTGTTGGTGGACGCCCAGAGAGTAAAAGAAAAATAATTGTTGCCGATGTAAGTTACTTGCTAACTATGTTATACGTTTTCGACAAAAATGTCATGTGATTGTTATTTGAAATTTGATCGATTCGAAAGACTATAGTCGCCTATAGTTGATTTCTTAAATTAACTTTTAAAAATTTGCTGTAAAAGACGACGACTAACAAACTTTAAAGTGATCTTTAAAAATTTTCACTAAAAATAAGTGTTATTTTTTATGATTTTTCATATTTATTAAAAATAGTAATTTTAATTACATTTTAATTTAAGACTATATCATAGAGATGACGAATGTAATATTGATGTGCCTTTGGAAAACATACAGCATTGTATTATGAAGAAGCAGTGTGTACTTAGCTTAGATTCCTTGTCTATGTCCAACCATAGACCGTCAATTTAGTTCCATCTTTAGCCGCTAGGTGCTGCCAGCAAGTATAAAGGGAGCGCAGCCATCTTTAATCTTCATAGCGTTGTGTACTTTCGTACTGTGAAGTCGCAAGTCCACAAATATTTATTCGACTTCTTATTAATTGCAAAAAATATTTATTTTGTGTTTCTATGAGTGTTATTTTGCAATCATTACGAGTATTATTTACCAATCCTATCATCGGACGCCATGAATCACGCGTCATCTGTTGGAGGTGATGTTGAGTCAAGCTCCATAATNTTGTTCATGCAAGATTATTTGTATTTGACTCATGCTAATGTCTAAAGTTGCCTGAATTTCGCGGTATGTCACATGTCGATCTTCCTCAATCAGCTTACGCACAGCATCAACGTTTTCTTGGGTGACTGCAGTTTTTGGACGACCTTGACGGGGATCATCACTGAGCTTGACACGTCCACGTTGAAACTCAGCAAACCAGTGATAAATTGTGATTTTGGATGGGGCTTCATCACCAAATGCAGAAATCCGGTCAACACACTTTTTGTGTTAAACCACTTCGAAAGTCATAATAAATCATCGCTCTTGAATTTTCTCGAGTCAATTCCATTTTCTCAACGACTAAACAAGTTTGACAAAACCTCGTGACAAGACCGAGAATCTTTTTTTAAATAAATAAATGGTATTCGATTTTTAAAACCAAGGAGTTTTCAATTTAAAAGATTTTAATATGACAGGAACAGTGGAAATATTCCATTCCCGATACTTTTAGTGCAGCCTAGTACGAACATTCTACTCCTTCAATAATTTCTCGATAAACTCAATAAGCTCGTATGTAACTCAGCAGAAACAACGGTTATCTAGTATTCAAATATGTTATCGATATCATTAGACACAACCTGAATCTCGGAATATGAAGTCAATATAACAACTGGGTTGTAGTAACGATTGGCCTATTATGTATGAGTGTTTCGAGATAGAATTTAATAAGCTACAAAATCAATTCGCTAAATCGAAATTAAATTTTTTGTCCATGACCATAATTACAAATGATCTGAAATTAAATGAGAATTTAATTATCTCATAAACTAACCGCATAAAAATAATAATTTCATTATTTGTGATGATATCGAAATAATTGCTTGGTTTGCTAATTTTTACTTGATTAACACAAAAATGCACGTTATTTTTAAGCCTGTACGTTTGTCTAATTACCTAAATAGGTAAATCGATTCTGACGGAATTTTCGTTAATAGACAGAATTTCAAAAATCTAAAAATTGACAATCTATAAGATACATATTAATATATTATAATAACAGTCAGTTACCTAAACACCTTGTAATTTAGTAATAAGTAACTTATTTTTATAGTATTTAGTTGATAATACAATATCATTTTAAAATACAGCGAACCGATAATGCTTGGGAGATTGAGTCCCTTCGACGACATTTCGAGTCTGGAAGAATTAAAATCCGATCAAGTAAGGAGATTATATTATAATGTATACAATGTTCGAAGAACTAACAGAAAAAGTAACAATTTATTAAAATATAATTATAATAAAAAGGCGAAAACGAAAAATACTTTTTTCCATTGTTTGTAAAGCGATGTTCTTTTTGGCGACTTTTTTTTTGTTTTTGTAAGCTTTAAGTAATATAAATATAAATCAGAGACTTACTGAGGTTCCATTTTCATTAAAATTATTAAAAATTGTTCCTCTAAACTGAAACGCATCAATGTTTTATTATTGGAATAAGTAGGAAGGTTTTCTGTCCTCTATAACGCGGGCTTACAATATGGGTTATTCTTATTGAGAACTTATCGCTTGACGTCACATCTCTTTGGAAACGGTGTCGTCGTCGTGGCCTAAAGGATAAGACGTCCGGTGCATTCATGTAGGCGGGTACCAATTTTTCTAATGAAATACGTACTTAACAAATGTTCACGATTGACTTCCACGGCGAAGGAATAGCATTGTGTAATAAAAATCAAACCCTCAAAATTATAATTTGCGTAATTACTGGGTGGTAGGACCTCTTGTGAGTCCGCACTGGTAGGTTCCACCACCCTGCCTATTTCTGCCGTGAAGTGGGTGGGACAGCCGTTGTAACTATACTGTGACCTTCGAACTCATATCTCAAGGTGGGTGGCGGCATTTATGTTGTAGATGTCTATGGGCTCCAGTAACCACTTAACACCAGGTTGGCTGTGAGCTCGTCCACCCATCTAAGCAATAAAAAAAAAGAGTATACGAGTATGATCTCCACCAAGACAAAAATAGAACATAGTTTGATAATTGGGCGTATTGTAAGCCACCTACATATTATTATGTAGGTATATCGGAGTACGATTCCCTACCCGTTTACTAACACAATTGACATTTCGAATTATCGTCCGAAGATGAGTGGCACCATTAATTGATTTTGATTTGAAAGCAGTAATAATTTATTTTACATTATAAAATATTTTTTATATTTACTTTTAACTTGTTTAAGTCCGCTAGGTTTAATATATTTGCTATAAAGTATTTTTATTTGGGTATAGGCGTTTCAGACGAAGTCACCGGAAAACACAGTCATTAACAATGCGAAATACAGACGAACTAGTAAAGTTGATTTCATTAGTGAGATTTCTATGAGACAAAATGTTTTGTTTGACAATGACAATGAGTATTATGAAGATCAAACAAGCCACATCGCGGTTGATTTACGCGAATCATCTCATNTGCTATAAAGTATTTTTATTTGGGTATAGGCGTTTCAGACGAAGTCACCGGAAAACACAGTCATTAACAATGCGAAATACAGACGAACTAGTAAAGTTGATTTCATTAGTGAGATTTCTATGAGACAAAATGTTTTGTTTGACAATGACAATGAGTATTATGAAGATCAAACAAGCCACATCGCGGTTGATTTACGCGAATCATCTCATGAAATTGAGCGTTGCGATATAAATTATTTACTGGACGAAGATCCATTCGATTATGACATTGTTAATATCGATCAAACGCTTTTAAATATACCAGAGGTTTTATCTTATGAACTACTGTGAGTATGCGAACATTGTTTGAAAATTGTGAGTGAACATTGTTTGAGAATGTATTATACAATTTTAATATATTTTTTTGTGAATTCATTTTTAGCTGAATATAAAATTAAATATGAACGCTAATGGAAACTAGAAGTATTACAACAGAATACCTGTTTTATAGCCTTAGATTTTTGTTACACATTATCATTATCATATTATAAGTACATGTTTTATAAAAGCGAAATTCTGAAGATTGGGAATTTTAGACGTATTTTTTTAATATAAAATATAAAAATAGCTAAAATTCTGAACAAAAATGTATTTATTATTTGTGTCGTCGAGGTACATACTGCCTGTTCTGACCAGGGATATCTTATTTCAGGCCAAGATCAACAGAAATCAGAACAAAATCGAGATTGATGTCAATGTGCACTCAAAAATATCGAAGTAAATATTATGAATTTTGTTAAATGATATTTCCTAATAATAACGTCTTATCCCACATATATTAAATTATTTTGTTTTTACGAGCAGGAAGGAACTCAATGCTGAACGTTAACAAAGTAAAGATATCGGAGAACATAGAGTATGAGGGTACACCAAACGCTATGATGATAGAGTTATTTGGATTGCGAGAAGATTTGGACAACAGGTATAATTTTTTTGGAACGAAGTTCCTTATCGCGCGTTGTGAAAGGGGGCTAGACGGAAAAAATTCTTACGAAAAGTTGTCACGACACTTTTTAGATCCGTCATTCTGACCAATCAACGTGTAGGCGCTTATCGCGTGACATTGCTCGTATCCGATTGGTCCGCGTAATGAGTACAGTTTCTCGAGATAGCGTTTCAACAATAGTAATTTANTTGTCACGACACTTTTTAGATCCGTCATTCTGACCAATCAACGTGTAGGCGCTTATCGCGTGACATTGCTCGTATCCGATTGGTCCGCGTAATGAGTACAGTTTCTCGAGATAGCGTTTCAACAATAGTAATTTAGTTCATAGTATTGTTTTTTCTTCTTCATAATGCCGTAATTTATTATTATAACTTAAAAAAATATTACAATTCCTTCACTAATTAATCGAAAGGAACTTCGTTCCATCCGGGTGTCCCTTGACACCTCTGAAGTTTTTTTTTTCAAAACCACTTTTCGTCAGTTCCTGCTGAAGTATTGAGTTATTTATTTTCTATCAGCCCAGTAATGTATTTTTTCAGACATGCATTTGATTTACTCAAAGCAGCGTTTGAAATTATGATAGAATATGATTACTGCATAATACGAGTACCGACTGCAGAAAAGAGTTTCCCGCTGCTACAACATTTTATTGTAAGTTCTTTCGATTCCAATTGGATATAATCTCACAGGGAAATCATATAGCGTCATCTTTTTTCTTCTTTTAATAGCTTAGATTGGTGAACGAGCTCAAGGCCCACCTGGTGTTAAGTGGTTACTGGAGCCCATAGACATCTACGATGTCATTGCGCCACCCACCTTGAGATATAAGTTCTAATGTCTCAAGTATAGCTATAACGGCTGTCCCACCCTTCAAACTGAAACGCATTACTGCTTCACGGCAGAATGGTGGTACCTACCCGCGCTGACTCACAAGAGGTTCTACCACTAGTGTTTATCACTTCAATCCTATATAAATCACAATAGACAGTTAAAATAATAGGCATTAATTGTTTGTTTTATTTTAAAGAAATATAAATTTGTTAATAAAAATTATCGTCATCAATACTAAGCACAGTGTTGTTTTCTGCTTAACAAAAGATTATTAAAAAAATTACAGTTTGTTCCTAGCAAGTACAGTGCGAGTTGTACAAGTGCTCTTTACATTGCTCACAGAAATTCAGTAATGGGGTAAGTAGTTAGTAATCAGTTAACTCGGCAATATTGTTAGCTATAGTTTGAATATGAATAGTATATACTCTAATTTTTAGTACATTAAAAGCTGTTTATTCGCGGGGCATTCTTCTCAGTCGTATGCACTCTTGGCAGAGTGGTCGTGGTCAGTCATTTCCGGTAGTGGTGCGTTTCACCAGACGTCGCCGTTCCGTGAATATGCCGCGGATACCGAAACCGTGAATAAGGAAAAGCGGTTTTACAAAGAATAATCGGTTGGATTCTTATATCGTCGTTGTCAAACCAAAATCTGTTATGTGCAATTTTTCAGATTTTTACCTTTTGACCTTTTCGTATAGTTCACAACCCTATCGTCTACCGTATAAAAAAACTGTTATGTGTCTACAGCTTTAATATTTATCTATAGCTTTAATTTGATATAGTTCTTAATAATTCAATTTCATATAAAAAATTATACGAAAATGTTTTTATTCGATAATTCAAAATAGAGTTTTTGCACATAGCAGATTTTGGTTTGACAGAGACGATATATTGAAATCCTTTTTATCAATGTGCTTGCGAATTTTATTTATCCGCAAATGGTGAAAATTTGAATGAAGGAAGCGCGAATAAGGAGCTTTTACATTGGTATGCTACGGCTTGACTGTGTCGCTGGCGTTGATAATGTCCATTATCATGGATAATTACTCACGATCAGATGAACGGTATGCTCGTATGTCTATAGGACAATAAAATAAAACAACATCATTTTGTACAGCGGTAAATACAAAATATCTGTTGACAATTTGAGCAAAACATTTTGTATGAATGTAAAGTAGATTTCTTGAGGGCCACGACAGTTTTGTAGGTTTATCGGTGTTAAGGATCTCTAAATCCCCCTCTAAACAAGTTTTTATTCTCGCCCACCCCCGAGCTTCGCTTCATCGAGCGATCGGGAACACATATACATCTTTAACGATTACATTATCTACTACAATATTGCACTTCATTATTATTTATTCTACAGTTTTAATCTTTTAATAAACCTGTAAATACGAAAAAAAAAAGCCAAATCGTTTCATTGAAGAGAACAACAAGACATCCAGCAAGGAACAATCGGCTTGACAACATGCATTGAATGTTTACAGAAAATTACGAGTTCGTCAAGCTGAATTAATCGACATCCCAGAGATATGTAGAATGTTCCAGAATTTGGATTTCAAGGAAACTATAAGAACAATTGAAAAGAGTATTTCCTGTACAAGAAATCATATTTCATATGTTATGATGAGTGGCTTGACTGTTGTAGGAGTGGCTATTTTAGAGTTAGTGAATAAACATAAGATTTTGAATTAGAATTTACATTTGTTTTTTGTTGTTGTTATAACTGAGATCCCGATCGATCTAGTGGTTATCTACACGTTACAAAATGAATTCTGCTACCATAGCAAATAAGCTTATCCTTGCAATATCAGATATATTATCCGTGATACATACGACAGTATGTTTTTCGGTTCGTGATTTTACTTAGAAAACGATTAAGAAACCGACTTTTAGTTCGTAAACCAGTAAGACGATTAAGGAACTTTTTATTGGTTGGAAAATACAGCTTCATTTATTAAGCCACGAGGTGCTTCTAACCATATTATAATTTTTAGGCCGCCAGAAAATATAGACTATTTCAGAGGTAAATTCAACATTAGCTCGTATCATACGCATAAATATCACTGCAAGGAGAAAGGACTGCAATGCGGTTTTACTACATTGAAAATGGTTTTATCTTATTCAGTTTTCGAACCACATTTCCGATTTTTCGCAAGAGATATCATGCGATTGTCTGGAGCCAGTGCCTTGATTTGGTTGACGGGTTACAGAAATAAATGGGTGAGTCAACTGGCATTCATTTTAGTGCTAATTTTCCAAATAAAATCACTTTCAAATTATAATAAAGCTTATGTAGTGTTTTTCAAAGAAACTGATAATTTCGAGTATTCGACTTAAAATCTCTTAGGAAATTTGAAAAAAAAATTGATTTCGGAACAATACTTTTAAATTTTATTTGCATAAGCTGAAAGATAATTTTGGAAAATTTCAATAGATTTATATACACAACCAAATGAAATGTAATATTATAAGTAAGTATTAAATTATAATTTAGAATATTGTATTATAATTTTGCAGGTGATGAAGAAAGCCAATTCATTAGCGTCAGTGATGATTCCATTGATGCCTTTAGAGTCAGCCGTAGACTACGTTATACCAGATTTAAATAAGTCAAGTGATGTAACGAATAAAACGTAACTGGCCATATTTACGTTAACTAAAAAAAAGTATTGTAGAGATGGGTCTCTTCAGTATCGATAGAAAATGATTTATTTTTATTTTAAGTTGTGTAAACTGCACAATGCGGTACATCCTATAGAATACCTTGATCTATTTTCACCTTATCACCTGATTACTAGACCACCTTAGTGTTTTAGGATTATAAGATATTTTGCTAGTATATCGGCTACTACGCTATGTTTTACCTACTCATTATTTTTTCAAGTAAATGTAAATTTTTTGCAGGCGGAACGAATATTTTACCATAAAACGATAATAGTAATTTAAGAGAAATAACTCTAAACTATTATTGACAAAAACGAGTGATTTAAAATAGCCTCATTTAAATTATAGATCAAAGAGGTTTTTTTTTAATAGAACTTTTTTTAAATTTATATTTAAACGCATATAAATGTAATTTAAACAAAAAAGCGCAATTTATTTATTACGCTAAATGGATAAAACAATTATTTTCACTGGTGCCAGTGTCTACCAGAACTTAGTCACCATTCAAATAAAAATTAAAAATTGTATGAGGGTTACCTTTTTAGAGGATGTTTCCATTGAGAGCACGTGGTACATACGTGTTTCTGTGAACCTTTGTATATTTATACCCATACATTATGACAAACGGAGTTTATTTTTTAGAAAAAAGAAAACAAAGAAGCTGTTTTAATTTGTATTTTCAGAATCTCGTTTAGCGCCTGGTTTTTGCCGAAAAAACTGACCAGTGTACCAATGTTGTACGTAACAACACGTATAGTAGTCGTGGGTGCTTCAAAAACTGCAATGTCCTTTCTGAATTCTTTATTATTTAGGTAAAGTAAAGTATTTTATACGGTATATATATAAAATGTACAAAACGATATAAATATATGAAATAAATTGAGGCTAAAAAACTTTAAATAGTGCGCAAGAGAAAGAAACGAGATCTGTTATCGTGACTTCATTGTATATTCTTGTAATTTTTGACTATTGTACTAGACGGGCCAACGATCTCACGCCTCACCTAATATTAAAAGGATATCGGAGTCCATAGACATCAAAACGTGCCGCAGTCCAACTTAGTAAATGAGGTCAACGTTTTAATATTATAGAATCCTTTTTTTTATTGCTTAGATGAATGGACGAGCTCATAGCCCACCTGGTGTTAAGTGCTTACTGGAGCCCATAGACATCTACGACTTAAATGCGCCACCCCCCTTGAGATATAAGTTGTAAGGTCTCAAGTATAGTTACAACGGCTGCCCCACCCTTCATACCGAAACGCATTACTGCTTCACGGCAGAAATAGGCAGGGTGGTGGTACCTATACCACAAATCCACCACAATTTCGTCTTTAACACCATATACTTTTCAGGACTTTAGGTTAATTTAGAATTACCCATTCGATTCAGAAAACATCAACCCCCCGAAACATCTTAGAGGCGAAATACAAATTAAAATCTGAGTTGGAATGTTAGTAGTGTAAGCCAACCCGGTCACCGTTCTCGTCGAACCCGTCGCTCGCGAGCGAACTAACCCATAGACACAGCCCACTGAGTTTCTCGCCGGATCTTCTCAGTGGGTCGCGTTTCCGATCCGGTGGTAGATTCTGCGAAGCACTGTTCTTGCTAGGGTCAGTGCTAGCAACTCTCCGGTTGAGCCCCGTGAGCTCACCTACAAACGTTAGGGCGAAGCTGAAATAGCCTCTCAAGGCTATCAGCATAGGTAAGAAAAAAAAAAAAAAGAAAAAAAAAAGTAAGCCAAATGAAAGCACAAACGCATTATGCTAATTTCATGTAGCAGAATAAGGCTGATTGATTACACACAAAATAATTATGTTGCCCACGCAAAAAACTGGTCTATCCCTATACCCCTTGAAAAATCTTACTAAGAATAATTGTTTTCAGTGATTCCTCGTCATATCTCTTATTCACTAACGTCACTTTGGTCTCACCAAACGGTCTGCCATACACGAAACAATCGAAGCCAATAGCCGAAATGATGTTCCCGACACAAAACAATACGACAGATAAACATTTGAAAAGCATACCTTATACTTATTATGTGAATGTTGTACATGGAACTTTGGTGGATATTGAAAAGTAAATTTAATATACTTTATTCGTGATACTCTCGTAGTTTGGATCGTTTCAAAAATTACGAACATAAATGCCGTAATAATCACGCACGAATATAGTTCATAG
This sequence comes from Bombyx mandarina, assembly GCF_003987935.1. The sequence continues at coordinate 1,592,291 of NW_021011543.1, forward strand.
ACAGGAAAAAACACGGAAGATACCTTTTATCATGAACCGGACAACACCAGGTGTATCTGCTAAAAAATGCAACGATATGTTTGTTAGTTCGTAATTTTACGTACCAACGGATCTTTTTTTTATGGTTTAGATGGGTGGACGAGCTCACAGCCCACCTGGTGTTAAGTGGTTACTGGAGCCCATAGACATGTACAACGTAAACGCGCCACCCACCTTAAGATATAAGTTCTAAGGTCTCAAGTATAGATACAATGGCTGCCCCACCCTTCGAACACCAGTGCATCGCTCAACACGAATGCACCGGACGCCTTATCCTTTAGGCCACGACGACTTCAAAATTGACTGGCTGTTTATAAACTAGAGAGTAACACAAGCAACTCTTTATCTTTGGAACATGCAACGTGTGTTTTTCTCTTCTGTATTTTCTCTTAATTACAAATTAAACACAGGAAAGTTCGCGGGGCACGTCTAGCAGTACATGATCCCCAAACATTCACTTTGGACTATATGTTTATATTGTCGAGCGAAGACTAGTATTTCAACAAAGTTTAATGTTTACAAAATTATAAACAATCCCGAAATGGTAAAATATCCATGATTTTCTTTTATACTTTTTTAACTTTTAACCATTTCTAGGAATACAAAATACATTGTATTGTCAAATGGTGATAGAATTCATTACGATTATTTATTTCTGATGTTCGGAAAACAATTTCAACACCCAAATTACTTGGAGCCTTTATTAGAAAAAGAACGTAATATTGCGTAAGTTAAACTTCAAATGCGTTTATATAAGCGTAAAAATATTTTTCCTTTTTTTAAATGAGGATTGTTCTCTTTTGTAGCTATTTGTAGTTTGAACTTTACTTTACGAACATGGTTTTGTAGAAATTTGTGAACATCGATTTTTTTTTAGAAATATTGAGTAGTACGTTATATGATAATATAATTATAAACACAAAATATTTTGGTGATACAGTCAAGTGAAATATTGACAGCCGCATTTCAAAGACTGTATCATTATTTCACTTACAATCAGATAGATCGCAGGCTGGCCTACCTTTGATGGTAATAAGTACAATTTTTTTTATTGCTTCGACCGGTGGGCGGGCTCACGACCCACCTGGTTAAGTAGCCACTTTGTAGATGTCGCCACCCACCTCAAAACATGAGTTCTAAGCTCTCAGTTTTAACAGTAGGTCTAATGGCTGCCCTTTCAAACTGAAACGCATTATTGCTTCATGGCAGAAATAGGCAAGGTGGTGGTCCGTCTACCCATGCGGACTCACACACAAGACGTCCTACCATCATATACCGAAGGTCGCATATATCTCGTTATGCATTGTTAATGTGTTATAAAGTATATAAAAATATAGTATATACATATAAAAGATGACTGGCAGAAAGTATTATTCTATACTCAATTTTAGTCTCGGCAAGACACCGACATACATAAGAATGGACAAACTAAGTCATAATGCTCTCGAAAATCAAATAGATCCAAATGTCACACCTGAGAACGTGTTCATTATCAATAACACCGTTGAAGCTAAAAGGGCTTTGAAATACGTACAGGACTCGACTTGGAACTATAAGACAGGTTAGCCAACAAGAAATATAGTTTTATTTAGTTTAAATTATTTAATATGTTTTAAATTCAGCTTTTTCTGTGTTTTGGCTTGTATGTGGTGTGTATTTATCGCGTATATACACTATTTATACAAAGGTAACCTCTCTGTGTTTGTTATGTATTCAAGGCCAAATCTCTGAAGTGATTTTTATGAAATTCGGTATAAAGATCTGAATCTGAATCCTGAAAAAGAGACTAATTAAATCCCACTCCTAAGAAGGGGTTTCACGCATTTATAACAATTAAGTAGTCTACTCATTCATAAAGACCTTAAATTATTATTAAAGGTATTATATAGAATGTAAATAAAAAAATATTAATTTGGTGTATTCAATTCTTATAGATTTTTCATCAAAAATAGTAGTGTACGGTGCGAAAATCCAGGCTTATTGTTGTTTGACTGCGTTATTGGAGTCAAAAGTACCAGCTGAGAATATAGTGTTTGTAGAACCGTTTCCGCCTGAAAATAATACGAAAACAAGGGTCCCTATTTTTTGTAACGTTTATGTAAGGTTATTGAAATCATTGTTCTTTTTAATACGCTTTTATTATCTTCAGACGTATGTATGTTATTATGTAACAGAGTTTTTTAACATGATTTTGACCCCCTTCAAAACGTCGGATTCACTCGAAATTTAATATACTTCTTAAGGACCGATGACAATTCAATATTTAAAAAAAATGGAAAAAAAAACTAAAAAATGAAAAATAAATAATAGTTTAAAAAAATTAATAAAATACGCTTTTATAGAAAATCCAACTAAAAAATAGAATTATTTTTAATGATTTTGAATTAAAAATAGTGTAAGAAAATATTATTTTATTGTAAAAGAAAGCGTGGGGTGCTTGGTATCAGTAGTTATAAATATTTTATGAACAGATATGAGTAGAAGGGTTATTTTGATAATATCATGAAAAGCACCCCACGCTACACTATTTTTAATCCAAATTTATTAAAATTTATTTTAAATTTTTTAGTTGGGTTTTCTATAAAAGCGTATTTTGTTAGTTTTTTTAAACTATAATTTATTTCTGTACAGGTAAAGCAAGATACCTTAAACAATCGTTTGATATACGTTTATGGGAATTTAGTGAATTACTTAAATCATCGATTCGATATAATTTGTTCAACAAAAAAAAAATCCAATGCGTTTTGATTATAATCATTCGAAAAACTATTGTTACGAGTATATTTAAAATTGAAAAATAATAAGGGTAATATAACCTTTGAATTAACTGAACGCGTAATAAATACTGGTGGTAGGATCTCTTGTGAGTCCGCGCGGGTAGGTACCACCGCCCTGCCTATTTCTGCCGTGAAGCAGTAATGCGTTTCGGTTTGAAGGGTAGGGCAGCCGTTGTAACTATACTGAGATCTTAGAACTTATATCTCAAGGTGGGTGGCGCATTTACGTTGTAGATGTCCATGGGCTCCAGTAACCACTTAACACTAGGTGGGCTGTGAGCTCGTCTACCCATATAAGCAATAAAAAATAAAATAAAACGAATATTGATAGGATTTGGTCGTGATGAAGTCATATTTAGCAGATAGCACAACCTATCTGTTTGCATTCTTTTTGCAATTGTATGCATGCGGCTGGCGAAAATATTAAATATTCGTAACCCTAGATTTATCAAAATCAGATCAACTGCCTAATGATAGTCTTACGACAATTTTAATCTGACAAAATAAAATAATTAATACTTTAAATGTCAGGTCGATCGAACCGTACAAGAGGTGTTAGAAAATCTAGGTATTGACGTTTACAGTGGGTATTATTTTGATAATTGGGAAATTGATTACGATGAACTGGTCACTCGTGTGGATTTCATATCACAATATAAACGGGTGAGATTAGATTGTGCTGCTTTCTTCTATTATGGAAAGAGAGGAATTAATACTCAAGCGTACATAGGTAAAGAACTGAGTTTTATCATTTATTTTTTGGTCTGATTTATTAAAACTAAAACTGAAATTAGTTTTGTTTTTCTTCGTAATTAAAATTCGTCTTCCAGCTATTAATAAAAGTGGAATCGTGTATGATAACGGGATTTTAATAGATAATAAATTTAGAACGAAAGATCCCAATATCTATGCCGCCGGCCCGGCTACGGCATATTGCAGAAAATACTATGCTGAATCTTACAAACAGAAGTATTATGACTCTTATGAGATAGGAGAAAAGGTATTGTGTAAAGCTTGTTATTTTTATGATCTTCTATATTTTTTCTTACCTTTTAATGCCTTGGCAACACAAAGCGCGGGAATAATTTACAAAACTCTAATGATAATTATGTATTTACTATTAAGAGCCTGTAAGTTTTTGAACTCGACATTCAGATATTAATGAAAATTACACTTGTCCATGTGTTCCATCCTTTTTTATTAATTATCCTTTCAAATGTTATCACAAATCGTACTGATGCAAATAATTTGCAGCTGGGATTTCAAATTCAAGACGAGTTAGACCCTTTATTCACCAAGTCCAGTTCTACTCCAAAATCAGATATTCTTTTAAAGCGGGACTCTGTAATTGAAACTGCAGCAAGACAATCGGTTTCGTCACACAAATCTCTAACGTTAGTACGGATTTAAGTGAACTAGAGGTCCCGCAGTAGTCGAAATTCGACTATAATTAATTGGAATTGTAAGTTTGTACACTATTATGATTGTATTTTATACTTCTATAATCACAAATTTCGCCAAGGCTACGCTATAAAAAAATATTAATAAAGACAAACAATATTTAATCTATTCTCAATTTGACCACGGACGTCTGGAACAAAAGTTTGACACTAAATAGTATGCATGTGCGTGCGTCAAATGCATGGTATGTAGTGTGTGTAATGTTTTCTTTATTGATTTAATGTATCTTTTATGCATTATTTAAAAAAAAAATTAGCATTGTGCACTTCTTCTCTATATTCTCTATAAGTGTAGAAAATTTCATACTCCTCCGTCCGCGCAATTTTCGTAAAAAGGGATACAAAGTTTTTGCTTCACGTATTAATATATAGATAAATGGGTTTGAACAATAAATGAAGAGCAATAAAATGCTATATAGGTGGCTCCTTTCACGTAACAGCGAAATAACGAATCGACGTATTTTTTTCTAAAGCAGAAGTTGATGGATTATCAGTGGAAGTATTAGTATTAGTACCTATATTATATATGTCCTAGGTTATTTTTGTCGGGGAAAAATCACGTCTCAATTCTGATTTTTATAAAACTCTAAAATGTGACTTCCAATTTAAAAATGCTAAAATTGATCTGTATTTGCGCAAAAAACTAATGGTACGCAAAAAATTAAAGACTTGGTCTATTTCTAATTAACATGATCTCTACAAACTCTACATTATTTTACTTTCGGCTATTGCCTTACACAGTTATAGATGCAAAGGAAAACCTTATTACAGCGTGTTATAAAATCAAATTTGTCACAAGACATTTTTTGTGATCACTAAGCTTTGATTGCGAAGCTCTTTACGACTAATTTTAAGGGGGAATGGGAAAAAAATTGTAGGCAACTAAATAAATAGCGCTATTTTGAACAACATCGTATAAAAGTTCATCTCGGGTCAATATGACCTGATATTATAGTCAACGTCATAAGGAACAATATTCTGTCAGAATCTATTAGGAAATTAGAACAAAACGCACCTATGTCAGGGGACATTTTTAGGGAGTTTGACGTTTAGTAGTTAAAAAAAAGTGTGAAAATTGACTAAAACATGGGCGGATGTTGATAATATTAGAGAATTTTATCTATATCCTACTGTAATGTTAATTTGTTTATTATATACTTACTGGTGGTAAGGTCTCTTATGAGTCCGCACGGGTAGGTACCACCGCCCCACCTATTTCTACAGTGAAGCAGCAATGCGTTTCGGTTTGAAGGGTGGAGCAGCCGTTGCAACTATACTGAGACCTTAGAACTATATCTCAAGGTGGGTGGCCCATTTACGTTGTAGATGTCTATGGGCTCCAGTAACCACTTAATACCAGGTGGGCTGTGAGCTCGTCCACCCTTCTAAGCAAGAAAAAAATATATATATATAATTCCAGTTATGAAGAAATATCAGAAATGCAACTGCCGGTATTCAAGAAACCGTTAGTGACATATTGCCTTCTGCCCGGCGGTCTGCAGTACTTGGAGGTCCGGGCGCCTGGGAAAAAAATACCTCATCATTACGTTCAGACGATGCAATTCAATGTTAGTTTAAACGCTTCATGTGACGATCACGTAGACTTAAGCCGCGGTTATAATAGATAGATAGAAAGGTTTGTACGGAAGTGGAAAGACGTCTAGTCGCGGTCAAGGCGTTAAATTATCGATTCACTCTCAAGCTTCAGTGTAGGAATGATCGATATTAGAAAAACATCGATGTTGACATCGATTTAAAATTATCGATATACGATAAACATCGATAGCAAGAGATCGATATCTAAAAACATCCATGTTTTTGGTAGGAAATAAAAATGTTTATTTACGTGTTTATTAATTAAAACTACGTTTTACGGAATTTAAGCGGGCGTTTAATTATTGGACTTGAACTCCGACATCACACTTTACAATTTACATTTTCTTAATTTCACACACATTTATGTAGTTCGGTTTACTTCGATTACGTTAATCAGTATCATCTAGTTTAAAATAATTGTAGTACCTAGGGATTCACTAGCTAGAAAGTACATTTATCGTTAGATGGCCCTAATATATATTATTATATGGACGTTTCGATAATTCGATATTTTATTCTCATAGCATCGATGTGTCGAAATCGATGATCGAAACTAAAACATCGATGTTTATTCAACATCAATGAATATCGATCATCCCTACTTCAGTAGTAAAATAAATAGCATCATTACCTACATTCTATTGTAGCTGTAGCTTTTTCATCGATGTATAAAGCTGTCGGTTCACGTAGTGATAATGGTTACTGAATCCCTCAACCTGAAGCACCACTACTCATCTACCGCCACCGATCTCCAGACATAAGGCAGTAGTTTTAATTGAAAATCCTTGGGCCCGCGGTCAGCTCCCAACATCAGACCGCCTAGTCCCGCATACTCCGCGTGCCCTCTAGGCGCGGTACCTCGTAGGAGGATCGGCTCCCTGCCGAAAAGTAAATAAGTTATCCTATTTATACTATATCGTAATATTTTTAAAATTTTCTTTGTTGTTTATTGTTGATGTTGTCAATGCCTATTACGGATCCTCCCGTTCCATCAACGGTGCTTTTAGGTACCTCAAGCACCAGTAACCGTTTTCGCTGAACCCGTAGCTTGCAACGAAGGGCTCGACGAGTAAATTAACCAATAGACACAGTCTACTGAGTTTCTCGCCGGATATTCTCAGTGGGTCACGTTTCCGATCCGGTGGTAGATTTTGCGAAGCACTGCTCTTACAAGGACCAGTGTTAACAACACTCCCGATATGAGCCCCGTGAGTTCACCTACACGTCAAGGAAAAGCTGAAATAGCCTCTCAAGGTTATCAGCAAAGGCAGGAAAAAAACAGTTGTCAATCATTAAACTATCGTTTGTAGCTGACATTTATCCTGTACCTTATCAGTTCACTGATCTTTTGAATTATCAATTTATTGGTACAGCTAATTAAATAAATAATAACTATTGAATATATTTTGAATATATACCCTTCAAACTGAAACGCGTGGCCGCTTAGCGACATAAATAGGCAGGATTGTGGTAGCTACCGGTGCGAACTTAGAATACCCCCCCTATCAAAATTCTGCCCACTTATGCGAGTAAAAGCATAAGTAAAAACCTTATGGTATTTGTTTTGAATCAACTTCTCTTAAGTTACGTCATTATTTCCAGGGTTTCGTAATGGAGACTTTCAAAAGTGGCTATTTTAAGTTGCATCTAAATAATAATATGATTGTGGACGGCATAACGTGTCTAAGCAGCAAATCGTATTCGATAGAAAAATTCAAAAACATATTTGGTTTATCTGCTGTTGTTTTGAATAATGTTCATGTGAGGTTCACTGTAAGTAAGCTAAGCTTTTTAATAATTAATATCATATAGAGGTAGGACTTGTTTATTTGAAACCTTTGCTAATAAAAAAACATGTTTTTTTTTTTAATACGGTAATACCCAGTCCCTGGGACTGCGCCTTTTCGGACTAGAGCCACTGAAGATTTTTATCTTTTGGTTGTTGTCTAAGTGACCCACTAAAGTACTACTCTGCATTATTCGGTCCAGCCTTTGGGTTCAGGGTGAGGTCAAGAATACACCCAGAAACGTAACACCTGGGCATTCCAACGACCGGTTATTAGTCTTGTCGAATTCGTCGAATGCGGCGAAGGGTTCACGTGGAACTCAATCCACAGACACAACCCATTGCGTTTCTCACCAGATTTTCTCGATGAGTCGCTATTCCGATCCGCTGGCGTATTCAGCGAAGCACTGCTGTTGCTAGTGCAGATGTTAGCGGAGTCTCTCACGCTGAACCCGTGAGCTCACTTATCAGCCCTGTGTAACCAGAATAGCTTCTAGAGTGGCCGCTGCCCATAGACCTCTCATATTGAATGCCGCTGCCCGTGATATGATGATCGTGATCGTGGAATGCATCAGACAAGTACCCCTGTCGAGTTACAACAAGCCCTAACACACGAATGATCTATAGGTCGTCTGTCTGGTGTAGTGGTAAGTGACATGGTCACTACATAAGGGGGTCGCGGGTTCGAATCCCGCCGATGGAAGATATTTGTATGATAAATATAAAATGTCTTTTCCAGGGTTATGGATGTATAGGCTGAGGAGCGCGAAAGGGAGTGGAATCCCTCTTCGGCTCCTCAGCGAAGAAGGCGGGGTGGGCGACGCGGGCACGATGCTCCCGTTAATCTCCCGTAGGGACTGTTGGGTACTGGGTACGGGGGCGCCCGGTGTTCTGCTGTCGGTTCCGTGGTGAGGCGACGCAAGGTGGCTCCTATGCGCCACTCACGGTGTCTCCCGAGACGACGTCCTGCGGGATCTTCCTGGGGATTGGATCCCGTCCTATTGTCAGAACGGGTACCGGCGACGGCGAGCCTGCGGTGCGCATTGTGCGGTACCGTAGGTTTCGTGGAGTCTGAGTGGTGGAGCTCGATGGGGTTTAGTCGGTAGTCGGTTTTGCGGGGCGGGTCCTGCGTGGTAGACGCCGCGCAGCGCCTCGCGCGCCTTTCTCAAGGCGTAGTCTCCCGGTAGGAATTGGAAGAAGAGGAGGACTTTGGTCTTCCTCTTCCCCCTCTTCTTCTCTGGAGGCGCCGGAATCCGACATAACCCGGTCTATTACCCCTCTCGACCGGGTTTCCGAAAATGGATTCCCCAGCGTTAAAAAAAAAAAAAAAAAGGGTTATGGATGTATATTAAATATATGCATGTGTATAATAAAAATCTTAAATTTATTTCCGTTATCTGGTAACTGTAACACAAGCTCCCCCGGTCACCGTCCTCGTCGAACCCGTCGCTTGCGACGAAGGGCTCGACGAGCGAATTAACCCACAGACACAGCCCACTGAGTTTCTCGCCGGATCTTCTCAGTGGGTCGCGCTTCCGACCCGGTGGTAGATTCTGCGAAGCACTGCTGTTGCTAGGGTCAGTGGTAGCAATTCTCCGGTTTGAGCCCCGTGAGCTCACCTACACAAGCTAGGGTAAGCTGAAATAGCCTCTCAAGGCTATCAGCATAGGTAGGAAAAAAAAAAAAAACAAGCTCTTTACGAACTTAGCACGCGACCAGTTAACGTGGCGTGATTGTTAGCATTTTTTTTTATAGGTTAGTTGTTCGATTAACAAATTTGTCGTAAATACTAGGCTTTCGGTATGATGTAGCAGAATAAAAATATAAGGAAAATAATTAAGATGCTATAAGACGATAGCGTAATACTAAAAAATATTTCTGTTATTGCGAGATACGGTTCGAACGTACAACGCGATGATAATAATTAGTGTCCATTGTGTAATTTAACGATGTAACCATGACAATGTGATTTTCGTTCAGACGAAGAAGATTGACAATTTCTACGAATACTTCAGTTCGCCGTGGGCGTACTTTTTGTATCATCAACAGACTGACGAGTTATTCGCTATGGTCAAAGAACTCTTGCCGAAGGTACGTCATGTTGTTGATTAAGTTTATTTATTATTCGCTTTACTGGTGCCTATGGACATCATGACTTATCGCCGTCTTAAGACGTGTGGTCGAAGTCTTAAATGTACTGTCTGATCTGCATAATTATGAGTGATTTTTCGAATATACATTAATTAGTGTTAAACATCGCACGCACGTTTTAAATGTCAGTTTTTTTAAGAGATTTTATGACCTGGTAACTAAGACCTTTAGGTCATGTCTTTAATATTTTATATTCTTAGAATAAATATAAAAATAAATATGTATGTACAAAAAATGTACGAAAAAAAATATTGTTAAACTTACTTTTCGTGATAGAAATGAATGAATTGTAATGATGAAGTCATCGTGGCCTAAAGGATAAGACGTCCGGTGCATTCGTATCTAGCCATGCACCGGTGGTTGAATCACGCCGGCGGGTACCAATTTTTCTAATGAAATACGTACCTACTTAACAAATGTTCACGATTGACTTCCACGGTGGAGGAATAACACCGTGTAGTAAAAAGCAAATCCGCAAAATTAATTTATAACTTTTTTTTTATTATTATTAATAAATTATTAATCTACGTAATAACTAGTGGCAGGACGTCTTGTGAGTCCGCACGGGTAGATACCACCGCACTGCCTATTTCTGCCGTGAAGTAGTAATACTTTTCGGTTTGAAGGGTGGGGCAGCCGTTGTAACTACATATTGACATATTGACTACATTGAGACCTTCGAACTCATATCTCAAGGTGGGTGGCGGCATTTACATTGTAAATGTCTATGGGCTCCAGTAACAAATTAACACCAGGTAGGCTGTGAGCTCTTCCATCAACCTACGCCATAAAAACAAAAAAACAAATGTGCCGTCTTCGCGGCAAATTTTAAATCTGACATTTTACAACGCCAATCGATCTCCACGTTCGGATCCATCAAATGACAGCGAAGCTACATCGCATGCACACACACATCGATTACGAACGGGAGCCGAGCAACACGCAACCGAATCTAGAACATTTAAACTTAACCGAAATCGACGACCGCGGGTGAAGTTAAATTACGGCTAAAACATACTACCGAGCCGGGAACTAACGTCTCACATACAACAAATTTAAACAAAAAAAAATAGTTTTACATGCCATTTCATGTTATCAAATCGAATTTGTAATTATTATTAAAAAAATATTAATTTTTAATTAGGGCCAAAGTAGCGGTGAAACGGTGATGGAGGCACTATATGGTATGGGACAGAGAATTTATGATGACCAGGTAAATAATCTCGAGTATAATTAAATAAATACTGTAAATGTCCTCATTCAGCATTCGGTTATCGTGGTATGGACATTTGATGCGTAGAGAGGAGATGTATGTGACTAGGAAATGTATGGAAATGGTAGTGCAAGGTAGAGGGGGAAGGGATCGACCGAAAAAGACTTGGATGGAGTGTGTGAATGACGATATGAGAGAGAGAAGGAAGTGAGTGTTGAGATGGCGGCTGTTTTTTTTTATTTTTTTTTATTGCTTGGATGGGTGGACGAGCTCAGAGCCCACCTGGTGTTAAGTGGTTGCTGAAGCCCATAGACATCACGCAAATGCGCCACCCACCTTGAGATATAAGTTCTAAGGTTTCAAGTATAGTTACAACGGCTGCCCCACCCTTCAAACCGAAACGGATTACTGCTTCACGGCAGAAATAGGCAGGGTGGTGGTACCCACCCGCGCGGACTCACAAGAGGTCCTATCACCAGTACACAAGAGGTCCTACCACCAGTCGACTACGAGTCGTCGATAGAAGAGAATGGAATAGAAAAATTCGCTGTGCCGACCCTACCTAGTGGGATAAGGTGGTGACAAAGAAGAGTTGTCCTCATTCAAGCATTTAGATTATTCTTGCGGTTCGTCTTTGATCAGCTTATTCGAAGAGTTTGGGTGGGCGCCGGTCTATAGAGGAGATTCCTGGTCATTTTTAAACGAGTGAATTATAATCGAGGAGGCCTCAACGCATTTGGGAATATCGCGTCTTCTATCAGAAATCATTGAGAAACATGTGTTAGAGATTGTGTTGTAACTAGATGTAAGATATTTATATTATTAATTCTTACTTTGCCTAGGAACGAAAAGCAATTAACGATATCCGCACCGAGTTCACAAAATCCCATCACATTGAAGTGATCACCGATTACGTCATAGAATGGCTTTCGGAGAATGAAGTATTACTACCGATGTACATACAAACCTCTGAGGTGGTAGACTATCGGCACGATATAGGCAGGAACCCGGCTTTCAAGAAAAAGAAAAGATCAATGAAGAAGCTGCTTTCTGCTGTATTCTAGAACGTTCTAATGAAATTAAAATGTTGATTTAATTTTCATTTATGCTGTTATTTTTATGAGTGTAGTGACTTGAAAGAATACTTTGAACTGTTTGACAAAATAAAACATGTGATGATACATAATCTCTTTGAATCAATATTGTCATAATATTGAAGTTTATTTACGCATTTACCTACACATTTTGTACATTGAATTCATTTTTAAGATGTCCTCAAAAAATCGTTTGGTTCTCGATGATCTTTTAATAAAAAACGTCAATACTTGGGGTAACATTCAATACAATATTCCGTTAAGACTTTCCAGTAATGAAACGAGAACAGCGACCAGTATTGGACTTCGTCACATTCCGGCGCTTCCACATAGTTTCGATTGCGTAAGTACTCGTATTGCAGTATGATTTCCAGTTTTATTATCGAAATACATCCGTATAAGTTATCAATATTACCCCTTAATTAAATTTGTGTTTATCGAATACTTTTACTGTTTGATCATGCTTTGATCATGGTTGATCATGTTTTGATCATGGTGGTAGGACCTCTTGTGAGTCCTCTTGAGTAGGTACCACCACCCAACCTATTTCTGCCGTGAATCAGTAATGCGTTTCGGTTTGAAGGGTGGGGCAGCCGTTGTAACTATACTTGAGACCTTACAACTTATATCTCAAGGTGGGTGGCGCATTTACGTCGTAGATGTCTATGGGCTCCAGTAACCGCTTAACACCAGGTGGGCTGTGAGCTCGTCCACCCATCTAAGCAATAAAAAAAAAAAAAAAAAGTTTTTTTTCTTTCCATGTTTATTATAAGATTCTAATATGTTTTTTTTGTGATCAGTCATCCTAAAACTCCAAATGTATTTCTTTAATTTCTTCTTCTTAGTCCTTTACAGTCTTGGCAGAGTGGTTGTGGTCATTAATTCGGGTAGTGATGCGCTTCAGAAGACGTCGCCATACCTCGCGTACCGCGGCCTTACTTGTGCACTCATTGATGGAACCGTTTAGAGCTGCCTTATTTGGTCGGTCCATCGTAACGGTGATCTGCCGCGCTGTCTCCTACCCTCAATCATGCCTTGCACCACAAGGCGCTCTATTAAATGGTCACCCCGTTGCGACACAAGTCCGTACAAATGTTCTTCAATGTAAATAGCCAAATAATTTTGGTGGTAGGACCTCTTGTGAGTTCGCGTGCGTGGGTACCACCACCCTGCCTATTTCTGCCGTGAAGCAGTAATGCGTTTCGGTTTGAAGGGTGGGGGAACCGTTGTAACTATACTTGAGACCTTAGAACTTATATCTCAAGGTGGGTGGCGCATTTACGTTGTGGATGTCTGTGGGCTCCAGTAACTACTTAACACCAGGTGGGCTGTTAGCTCGTAAAAAACTGATCGATAAATACTGAATTCCGTAATATTCGATTAATCGGTTATCAACAAAGACAAAAGTCCATCGTATTGTTATAAAGTTTGTTTTTACTTAGAAAATCGATGATCCGCTACCAGAAAGAGTTACCGGACGAGACATGGTCGTCGAGAAGGAAACATACAAGACTACAACAGGTGAATACTGCGTGAAACCGAACCCGAATAAGGCGATGGAAAGATCGGACTGCTCCATAAATTGCCGCCGAGTTATATTCATGACGGGAGTCGAGAAACGTGTAATAATAATTTTGAATTTGATAATAAAATGGGTCACGTTTTAGAGATAAGTGTTTGATGGTTCTATAATTTAAGAATCGTGTTGAATTTTCGGTTTTTTTAGTTACAAGGAAAAAATATAAATCAACCAATCATGATATCGGAAATGAAGGATACTTTTAGGGGTGTGACAAAGCCGGCCACGGTCCCCCAGGAAATCACGGTGAAGGCACCCGATCCTGAATATATTTTTGACGTGAGTCTATGCTTAATAAGTTTAAAAACATTCGTTGTTAGTGAACAGTGTTTGTATAGCATGACTATAACCAAATTTTTTCAACAAAAACAACCATAATAATTTAACGGTATCAATAAAAATGAAAACTATCTTTTATATCTTTCCATACAAGATTTTTGGTTAGAATGATAAATTATCTTATAGTTGTGGTAATCTTTGAAAATTTTATTATTTCAATTACAATTTCAAAGGTCGTAGCAGCTGGCAGAAACGAAGCTCCAATAATACCGGAGACCGCAGCAGGATTTAGGAGACTACTAGATCCATATGTGTCTACATATAGAACATATCATAAGCCATTTTCTGCTGAAGACCAGTATGGGATTGGCGCAAAGGACCATATTACTTTTTATTCTGAATTCGATACACCGAAGGTTAAATTAAAAAGAACAGTAGTTTGAAAATTTTAGTTTAAAAAACATATTGCTGCGGTTAGCGTGGATTGTTTACTTGTAGAAGCGAAATCAGGTTATGCTCCCCGCATTTTCATGTCATTAGCATCCGTAATCTTTTACATACATAAAATATAGATATTTCATTTTATGTAGCATCAAGTATTTCAAAATCATCTGATTTTATTTTATTGTTTCTTAAACGTCTAACAGTTGACAATATGCAGGTTCGAGGATTCGGTCCAAGGCTGAAAGAAGTCTGGATGCCATTATTGTCCAAGCAACACAGAGCGGTATATGACAGAATACACGTTAAGAAAGAGTGCAAAGAAGTCGCCGCTTGCCACAATCCAGTTAATAATATCCAAGGGTACCTAATTAAATTATCTTTCAAGAACCATGATGATGTTAAGTTTGTCGTAGGTATTTGATGGCAATAATTAACCTGGGCAAGTAAAAAGTTTATATTTCTTACCACACTGAGCTGACAAATCAAATTCATGTTCGGAGTGTAATGTTACTTGTTCCTGACGACAGCTGATGATTATAGCGCACTTAAACAGCGATCCCCAAACTTGTCAGTCAAAAGCATTCTGATGCTCGTTATAATAAAATATTTGAGTATCCTGAATGTTATAATACTTTATGGATACTTTACAGTATACTTTACGATACTTTTTTGCTAATACATTACGTTCTAATGCTAGAGATATCCAAAGATGCATAAGAAAAAGGCAAGTCGGCGTAAGTGTATACATATCCACACGTACCTATCGGCAGTTTCCTTTTATACGTGATTTTGTATTTCCGTCGGGGAAGTTGTTCTTTTACCTATTACGTACATATGTGCTTACTTAGAAAAAAAAACCTAGCCTCAGATATGAATTCTGACGTCACTCGTCATAAATGCTGGGCGTTTTACATTAGGCTAAAGTGCTTCAAGGTGTTGACAATTTTTTAATTCTCTTAGGGTTTTTGAATCGGAAACGAAGAAAAAATACAAGTCTCCATTTGCGTCTTCGTCGCTTGCATCATGGTCACACGGAGAATCTTTCGACTTAGCACCTTTCCCGCCCAATCCCTATCAAACTAACATCGCTCCGTTTATGTACTGTAGCGATTACTGTCACATAGCTCAGGGAACGCCGCCATCTACAGTGGTAGACCAGATCGCGAGCAAGATGCCTTCTCACAAACATTGCATTCAAAGATATATCGTGTCCAGAGATTATGAACAAAAATAAAATTTGATAGATAACATTTTGGTTTTATTCAAATTTTAATCGCTATCGCTATTCTGTTACGTGTTCGAAGTATTCGGAAGAGGTGATCCATCAGCTGATTGGTTTTCGTTTGATTCAGTTAAGTTTTCCATGATACATGGGTCGGGTTTCTATAGAAATTAATATTAAAATATCTAAGTTATAGGTACTAACAAAAAATTTGAATATCGTTGTAAAACCAAAATCTGCTACGTGCACTTTGAGAATTTCACTTTTTGAACTTTTGGTATAGTCCAGTCTTAGTCTTGATCTAACTTTAATATTTATCTATAGCTTTCATTTGATATAGTTCTTAAAAATTCACTTTCATATAGAATTTTATACGAAAATGTTTTTACTCGTTAATTCAAAATAGAGTTTTTACACATAGCAGATTTTGATTCGACAGCGATGATATGCTTCGAGGGATAAATAAATAGTTAAAGACAACCTGTGGTCTTCTGACGAAGCAACTAAAGCATCCGGGCACGGCGCATTCGCATTTATCAACTTTATTCTTGGACTGAAATGAATTTAAATATTAAATACGTTAATATGCGGTTTTATTTAATTACAAAAATTAGTTTAGATTTGGGTAGAATGGACGAATCTCGTTTCGGAGGCAAAGAAACGTATCAAGACATCGAGCCAGATAATAGGTAACTAACGAATTATTTATTATTTATATATTATCTACGAGCTAACGGTAGGCAGTGGGTTGGCTCTGCCCCTGGCATTGCTGAGGTCCATGAGCGACGGTAACCACTCACCATCAGGTGGGCCGTATGCTCGTCTACCTACAAGGGCAATAAAAAAATATTAATTTAAAATGTTTAGCCAAATCGCTTGTGTTGCTCTCAAGACATTCAAAGGGTCATAGATTTTCATAAAATGTTTAATATTATTAAAATATTATTTTTGATTAAAAGTTACTGTACTTGTTTTCTGTCTTTTTTCAATTTGGCTGTATTCTGAGGTGCTGCCTTCGAATTTTTATCCTAAAATAAGTAAAGATGCCTTAATTAATATTTTGATTTTATTTCGTGTTTACCTTATCATGAAAAACTACAATACCTCAGCACATCGACAGGACTTATGTTTCGGAGAAACCATAACTTAGCTTTTCCCAAATCTATTTTCAATTTCTTTCTTCATGTCTGGATTATTCTAAAGTATAAATGATAAGCTTAGCAATTTCTTCTTCTTAAATTAGAATAAAAAAATTAGGATTTTATAAAAATCTTACGCCAAGGCAAAGTAAATTGGGACACTTTGTTTTTTTGGATGGATCTTCACATTTTCCAGTCTGAAAAAAATAATTTTTTAAATTAATAATGTTATCATTTTTCTAATTATTTTTTTAAAATAACGAGAATGTTAAATTTAAAGAATTCGAGTTTATTATGATAAGCCTCAACTTAACTTCACTTTTATTTTTATCTACTTTATTTCTATCTATTCCACTTTTATTTAAATATTTATCGCCACCCATTTTATTATATTATTTTAATACAGTCACAGTAATTACACATTTACTCTACCATCCTGCTTGCTTTATCACTTAACGAATGTGAAAACATACCTCTGGACACATCTCTTCTGGAGGAATTTTCGGCTTAGGAGTTCTTGGAGCGGGACATGGAGGATTGTGAAAGCATCGATCGGGATGACTGCAAGGAGCACCCGCACGTGCTGGCCAGTAGCAAGGCATAAGGTAGGGAAAGCATGATGAGGGCGGCATGCAGTGAGGTAAATGATGGCAGGATCTGGCTGCTAAAGGCTGAGGGAGATAGAGACGTTATATTATTGCAAGTTACGAAGACTCGTTGTTGTTTAAAAATCCATAGTAAAACACTTAGGGTGGTACAATTTTATTTATTACCTTTTGAAGTACGGAACTAGATCGCGGCGTCACCTCAACAGGAGAAGGCTCAAACTTTGGTTTCTTATTTAGTTTTATCTAAAATTAAACTCATATTGAATTACTTTTAATGCCGCAGAGCATTGTGTAAATGGTTACCAGAGTGCCGTAGATACAACAATGAAAATACGCAGGATAGCAGTACCTACGCGGGTAGACTCATAATATACTCAGTGATTAGTAAATACGTGTAGGCGATTGTAGTATGCTGGTACAATACTTGGAGAACGTTGCTGTGTATTCTCTTGTAAGTCCCTTGGTAGGCTATTACGATTCTCACGGGAAAAGATGTGGTACTGCTCTTCTAGACAGCATAGAGCCAAAAACGTCTACTACTACGAAAGTTGACTTTTCTAACTGACTAAGGGATACTTCAACCACATAAATAAGTCATATTTTATTCAAATGAGACTTAAGGGGAATAATTTATGGCAAATTCGAGGTTGTACCCCTAGAAATTTCAACCCGGTCATCGTTCTCGTCGAACCCGTCGCATGCGACGAAGGGCTCGGCGAATAAATTAACCCACATAGCCCACTGAGTTTCTCGCCGGATCTTCTCAGTAGGTCGCGGTTCCGATCCCGTGGTAGATTCTGCGAAGCACGGCTCTNTCAAATGAGACTTAAGGGGAATAATTTATGGCAAATTCGAGGTTGTACCCCTAGAAATTTCAACCCGGTCATCGTTCTCGTCGAACCCGTCGCATGCGACGAAGGGCTCGGCGAATAAATTAACCCACATAGCCCACTGAGTTTCTCGCCGGATCTTCTCAGTAGGTCGCGGTTCCGATCCCGTGGTAGATTCTGCGAATCACGGCTCTTGTTCGGGTTAGCAACAACGTCAGGTTTGAGCCCCGTGTGCTCACCTACTCGTCCGGTTACGCTGAAGCGGTCTCTCAAAACCATCAGCTTAGGTAGGATTTTTTTTATCTAAATGCCAATGCAGCGATGATTTTTCATAAGGTGAAGCGATTGCCGTTATATTGCCGCATTTTTTCACAATAGGACCTTTTCTATTTGATGCGGCCTAGCTAACATACCTTAGAAAAATAGCTGTTCGATATCCACAAATTAATTATACCCAAGTTTATTTTAAGTTGTTATATTACCTTTAATCCAAAACAAGTTGTGCAATCCACTAAACATTTTGTTGGAGGGCAAGGTACCTGAAAAATATAATTCAACGAAAAATCTAGCAAAAACTATGGTAAATTGAATTAAAGTAATTTTTAAATAGAAACAATTGTTTATTTACTTTGCAACTGCATTTTTCTCTCGGGCAAGATGAACACTGCAAGATGCAAGACAATATAAGAATTTTAAGTTATTTTTTATCGGAACGAAATGCCAAATGGTTATCATTGTCCTAGTGCTTAATAGAGCCAATAGGAATCGCAACATGAAGGCCGTAACAGAGTTGGAAACTTGAGGCAGAGGTTTTAATTGTTCTGGAATAACTATAAATAGGCAAGATATCGATCAGGTACTGATCTATGTGGATTTAATAGCACCGCTAATTAATTTTATCACCTAATGTTTTTTCCATCACGAACACAGTACGATGGCTAACAGAGAAATGTTGCTTTATATGAAATTATAGATATTGTAATAACCTGGTATAAAAGCTTCGTAATGGGATTGTCCTTCAAATGTGATACAATAAATTTTACACTTGCAAGAAATACACGCAAAATTATAAATGTATGATACATTACTCATGAATGATCAAAGAATTGTAGATTGCATATCCTATAGTTTACTAAAATGGAACAGAAAAGTGTAATTGAATTGTAACTTACGGGCGATGGATATGGCGGATTATTCTGAAACAAAAAATATAACACAATGACATATATGTACATATTACAGAGTTGCAATTTTGTGCGTATAAGTGGCATCTCTTGTAAACCTCAAAAGCTTGGATCTTACTGTACTAATCTAATAAAATTTAATATTTCCTATATATCACACAGACCTAAAGACAATTTTATTTAGTGCGTTATAAATTCAAATAGCATTAAGGTTTTTTGGTTTTAAAATAAATAAAGCTCTTTAGAAAAAGATATAAAAAAAGAATTAACATTTTTAAAACTAGTTTTATAAGCAGTTAAAATTAATGAAACGATTGCAAACTGTAACTTACACAATAGGGTGGGCATATTCCAAAGCAGGAAGGACACGCTGAATCGAAACAGAACCCTCGACATCCACCGCACTACAAATATAAATTCCAGTTATTCGAAAGATTTTGAAGTCGTCGTGGCCTATAGGATAAGACGTCTGGTGCATTCGTATCTTACGATGCACCGGTGTTCGAATTATTCCAGTACCAATTTTTCTTATGAAATACGTACTTAACAAATTTTAATGTTCACGATTTACTTCCACGGTGAAGGAATAACATCGTGTAATAAAAACCAAACCCGCAAAATTATAATTTGCGTTAATTACTGGTGGTAGGACGTCTTGTGATTCCGCGCGGGTAGGTACCACCAATCTTTCTATTTCTGCCGTGAAGCAGTAATGCGTTTCGGCTTGAAGGGTGGGGCAGCCGTTGTACTGTAAAAAATAAAACCATATCGCAAAGTGGGTGGCGGCATTTACGTCATAGATTTCTATGGACTCCGGTTACCACTTAACACCAGGCGGGCCGTGACCTCGTCCACACTAAGCAATAAAAAAAATTGAAAAATAAATGCACTGATAACTACTTACTTTTAAAGAAACTGGAAGATCGGTATTACTCTGTAATGAAAATGACATTGTAAGTGTAAAATTTAATCGTGTAAGTAATGTACATATTTATTTCCCATCATAATTCTATATTTATTTAAATACCGGCTCTACATAGAACTATTGATCCTTTGGGACTGTGAAACAATAACGAAAAACCTTACAGTGAATCTCTGGTGGGGTTTAATTTAAAAAGATCTGATCTATTTGGAGATTCATCCTACAGAGTTCACTTCTCTTCAGTTACAGCTTTAGAATGTTTTTCACACCCTGGTTGCAAGAAATACTTTCATGACCTGAGTCTCTCTCTTTCTCTTTATTATAAAAAAAAAAGAACACAATACTCCCAACCCAAAAGTACATGTTATTATCCGCAACATGCTTCGTCAGATTACTACGCGTCGATCTCGTAGGTGACTTAGCATTACGCATATAACGGGGTTTGTGAGATTACAGCTGAGATACTAAGTATGTCCTACCCCTTTGAGGAGTATCTAGATAGTCGGCGCCTTAGAGCAGCGCGCCGCCCACTGCCTTACCTCGAGTCGACTGACCCCCCTCTCTTTATTGTGTGCATATTGAGAACGCTTGTTATTCGTTCACTTAATTCTAATTAATTAACATTTTATTCTAGTCGAATGAGATTTTAGATTATTTTAACATGTTGCAATAAACAAACCTTGTGCTTGCAGCATTTCATGCCGCAGCAAACCTGCACGATAGCCGTTTGAGGAAAAGCTGGTTTGTCATCATCTTTTTTTATTTTCTTCGAAGGTCTTGTACCGACTATGGCAATGTTTGATAAACCAAACATATTATGTTCCTTATCCAATTGTATTATGGTTGATAAATACTTGTCGCTGGTACTAAGGCTTCTGTTTAAATTATCTTGTGAGTGACCGCTTGAACAGGTACTCGATGAAGGTGATGGGGAAGGAGAGCTGCGTTAAATTTTGAATTAATCCATATTTTTTTTATTGCTTATATGGGTGGACGGCCTCACAGCCCACCTAGTGTTGAGTGCTTACTGGAGCCCATAGACATCTACAACGTAAATGCGCCACCCACCTTGAGATAGAAGTTCTAAGGTCTCAGTATAGTTACAACGGCTGCCCCACCCTTCAAGCCGAAACACATTACTGCTTCACGGCAGAAATAGGCGGGGTGGTGGTACCTACCCGTGCGGACTCATAAGAGGTCCTACCACCAATAAATTTGGTGCTTTAGAAACAGTCTTCAAAGTATTATTTAACAGTACTACTACTTAGTATGAAAATTCACACCGTGCTCTTATATATACACGACTTAAAATATGTATTTGTTTGTGTTCATCGTAATTGTTATTGTTTTATGTTACGAATATTACAAGATGACCCTCTTCTTTTGCCTTTTAATCTTGCACCGGTTGGTGCGTTGAATTTTCTGCAATAACAGAATCTCGATATTGTGTACTTCTATATTGAGTTAAGTATGATAGGCAGGCGTTGGTTTTTTGATTTGGCATAGAACTGACCTAGAATCAAGCGCTTCATCGTTGTTCTCAGAGAGCCATTTCATCTTTGTTAATTTAAGTATATTTGGGTTGTCAAAACCAAGGAAATTATTTTCTTCATTTTCTATTAAATTACTTGTGCTCTCAGATCGATTTGTTCTTGACTGTAAAAAATATTTTTTATGAAAAATTCGATAATAATTCATCGTTCGTCTTATTTTATTTCGTTTCCTCAGGCTCTTATTTTTTACTTACATTGGCCGCTGGTTCCGTTTCATTCTTCTGTTTAAATCCATTGTTATCGTTTGGCGACTTTTTTTTGGACACAATTAGTTCGTGCAGCGCCTTTGAACGTTCTACTAAAATTGGTTCGTCTTCGCAATCAGCCTCTTTCTAATTGAAATTGACATTTAACTAATCAGTAGTGGAGGAGGGATCAAAATGTAAAATTATATTATTTTCAACGCTGATACTAACGTTTTCTTGTTCGTTGTTCACAAAATTAAATGAAGGTTTATTCTGTCCTGAATCCCTAGTATTACAGCTTGGCCGTATATCACTGATGAGACACACGTACGTTAAATACACATTTTGTTCTGATAAGCTACTTTTCAGTTTCATATTTGATAGCTTCATTCGACAATTTGGAGATTATTTTAAGATGTCACGCGTTAGGTTGATCGCATCTGCAATAAATAACTACATTTTACAGCAACGCACAGTTTCTATGATAGTAACAAAGAAGAATTTTCGATTTCGCGATACGAACCTTTATCAGTATGTTAGTACTACGTTAACATAAAATTCACACCAGATTTTTTGGCCATTTTCCTACATTAATTGGCACATGACAGACAAGACAGTCGAAAAAAATATTTTGTTTCTTTTACAACTTAATAAATTTTGACAGTTTAATGGTTGGTCAGGTATGTATATTTCTTTTTTCTTTAATAAATAGGATGTAACATATTCTTGACTTCTTTTAGTTTAAAGAAAGTATAAATAGAATTGTTATTTTAACTATTAGCCCATAACATCATGGACAGCATTGTTAGAATGAAGTTCCTTATGGGACGATGCGGAGGGGTACCCTAATCGGGAAAAAACGTCGGTAACGTATGATTTTTATTAGTAATGTACACAGTGTACGACTTAACTTTGTAATAACGTACAAATAAGTAATGCACACAGTGTACGACTAACATAGTACATGTAACATTTTTTTATTATTCATTGACCACGATCTCAGAGCGTTCGTTTGCGCAATACACTAACTCATAAGCAAGCAACCGTGAATGAAGTGTACCACAATAAGTTCGAACGTTACCGAATGCGTTGGTTGTTGCGAAACCTCCAGATTTATTTTCTTTATACCTCGAATAGAACTTAAAATTAATATTTTTGTAATAAGGAACTTCGTTCCTATCCGGTGTCCCACGACACCACACATATTTTTAAAGAGCTCTAGTATTTTTTGGATTTATTTTAAAATAACCACTTTAATCAATAAAGCTCTATATTTTTCTCTTCTTATTCGCTGGTGGCCTAACGGGCTCCTCCAGCTATGCACGGATGGGTGAGTGAGCTCACGGGCTCAACCTGAAAGAATTTGCTAACACTAGCCCCAGAAAGAACAGTGCTTCGTAGAATCTACCACCGGATCGGAATTACGACACACTGGTATAATACAATAACAATTTAATGTTGTCTTAAATATACTTTAATGTTCTTTCAATTTTTGTTCCGGTTATGTTTAGTTATAAATTTAAGAAGGCCATGAATATATATATCCACGCTATAACCCACGAGTTGTATGATATTTACAAATATCCTAATATCATAAAACTATAAAAATTGGACGCCTACGATGGGCTACATCTAGTGCGAACGAAGGAGACCAAAATGTCAAGACAACTACTATATGGCAAACCAGAGGGCCGCAGAAGTCGTGGCAAGTCCAAGCTTTAATGGTTAGATGACCTCAAAGATATCGGTGTTAAGAACTGGAAGGAGAAAGCCCTGAACAGAGTAGTCTGGAGAGACATACTGGACCAGGTTAAGGCCCACCCTGGGCTGTAAGGCCTAAAATGATGATAATTAATATTTTCTAAAGGGGCTTTTTAAAAATTCAATAATCTAACGTCACTGACCACATAAAAAGGTCAATGTACAAAAGCAGACCGTGTCCAAAATACTATAATTACCTCATTATCTGATTAGGAAGTCATTTTTCCTGCGTTTGCATTAGAAACAATGTTGTATCGTATTGTTAATACAGACTAGTAACTGGCCCCGGCGGATGTGTCTGCGCGGTTTCGATTGAGTACTTAATGGATTAAAAACTAAGCTATCCGTGGCAATGTTGTTTTTATTTTAAATTTATGGGCTTTTAAAATTTTACTTATCATTGTAATTGAATATGTGTGTTTGTAATTATTTTGATAACATACTAAATAGAAGAATTTTATAAAAAAAATATAGCCCTTTGACTTGCTTTTGTAAGTTCTTCTCAAGGGTATGTCTTTTTGGGACTGCCTTAAGGCTTTATATTACGTTTGAAATCCAAAATAAATAAATACTGTTGAATTTAAATAGTTATATTAACTATTAATAAGTCAGCCTTTATTAAATCACAAAAACATGATGTTTATTTTATTCAAAACATTGTTCATGTGTGTCTTTATTTTTATTTTTATGCGGGCATTCAAGTCCAATTAATATCATCAGGATGCGTAGACATCACCCTCTCACAACAATTATATACTACGAGTATAATTGTTTCGCAAAATAGAGGTAATGCTGATACCATGTCCAACAACGTGTCACGAATGTCTAAGTTCTTTCATACAGTTTTTTTTTTGTTTCACAAGAATCTATTAAACTTTAGAAGTTTTAATTATTTCATGCTAAGGGATGTTCATTGAGTGCTTAACGGTTATATTGCGGTTATCCTACACTTTAAATCGAAATACACTCATGTTAAGAAATAGAACTGAGTTGCCTGTAAATACCGTTATACTCCAGGCTCGATCTTCAGCCAGAATCGGTCTCACAGTGAAATATATTTGGTTTTTGCGGTGTATATGTATGTTTTATGTATGCACCGAAAACAAAGCAGAAGACCGTAGCTTGGAATCGTTAAATTTAATAGTTATTTATTTAAAATAGCAATTATTATTATTTATTTTTTTATTGCTTAGATGGGTGGACGATCTCACAGCCCACCTGGTGTTAAGTGGTTACTGGAGCCCATAGACATCTACAACGTAAATGCGCCACCCACCTTGAGATATAAGTTCTAAGGTCTCAGTTTATTTACAACGGCTACCCCACCCTTCGAACCGAAACGCATTACCACTTCACGGCGGAAATAGGCGGGGTGGTGGTACCTACCCGTACGGACTCCCAAGGGGTCCTACCACCAGTGATAAAAATACAAATAAATATAAATTAAAAATACATTATTGAATAATAAGCATACTGTATTAATTTAATACGGAACAAATTCAGATTTGACATGTCTTGCCATCAAAGCAGTCACGGTTATGGTACATTCGCTATAATATTGGATTAAAAATGTTTTGTATCGATTTTATATCAGAGTAGAACACATTTGTATGGCGTGGTTTTAAGTGATTACCAGATTCCGTGAAGATCACAACCTTCCTTGAGACTTGAAGTCGAGCTCTTGTATCATAAATAGACAATTAAACAACTAGTATAAAATAGGTTGGGGAAAAAGTCTTTTCGCATTATAGTTATTCAATAAAAGTTTAAATTTTACAGTAGATAATTCCAAATTCGAATTAGGAAAATTTTAATGTGTGATTTTTATTTATTTTTCGTACTGTCAAGATGAGTGAATCTAACGAAGAAAAAAAAGGTAAAAATGCAACGCAAGCCGCGAAAAAAATTTGCGATGTTTATGGACCCAGTGCAGTGTCTGTGAGAGTAGCACTTTGGTTTAAGCGTTTTCAATCTCCAGAAGCCCCAAAATTTCTATAGCAAAGGGATCATGTCCCAACCTACAAGATGGCAAAAAGTTATCGAACAAAATGGTACCAACGTACTTTAGTTAAATGTAAATAAAAAACATTAAAAAATGTTGTGAATTTTCTTAAAAAATGCGAAGAAACTTTTTCCCTAACCTATTATAATAGTAGCTACATAAATGTAGACACAAAAGTTACTTAATAAATTTATATTAATATTAATAATTAATAAATATATATTAGTTTTGAAATACAAAAAACAAAACCGGTGTTTCACTGTGTACGAGTATAAACCACCACCGTTGTCCTAATTCTTCATTAGCTTCTTGTCCTGGTAACGGGTAGCTATCTGATGATATCTGGCAGATCCCTGAATCTCGATAGCGACATTTTCAAGATACATTCCGGATTCTCGGTCTGCCGGAATCTCACCCGCTCGATGGAAGAACTTTTCTTTGTCGTTACTAAGGTTTCTTACTTGACCCCTTGATCACCAAACACTGTTTTAGTCCCGCAATAGCCTTTAAAATGAAAAGCTTCCATATAATAGCTTTCTTTTTCGCATCACGAGTCGCATTTTTTCTTGTTTTGTAACAAAACTTCAAAATGTATCGAATTTCTTCGTTAAATTCACTTATTTTCACGTACAGAAGAAAAATAGAAAAATGGCGGGAAACTTTATTAGTTTTTAAGTATTACTTTTTTAGAATTTATCTATTAAATAATATTAAAATCAGCGAGATATAAAAAGTACAATCAGAGATTTCACTGTAATGTTTACCAATAAAAATTGTTTGTTCATGCCTTAGATTTATCCGATTTTGTCGATGTCTCATTTATTTTAATTTGTAATTTTTATATTGATACTGCAATATTAGAATACTTTAACTACTCATTTTAATATTATACAAGCACTTAATGGTCAATTACGCAAATGCTCAATCAAAATTACAAGCGCAATGTGCTTTTTTATTACTAATCAAATTAAAAATATTTAGCACTCAAAATTTGATTCCCACGGTTGGGCAATAATGTGAATGACATCCAGCCACATAAAAAATCTACAACAATATGAATGTAACAAAAACTGATTCGCAAAGATTACCGACCGCGGTTCGTGTGTGCTTAACTAAAGTTTTCATTTTATTCGGTAAATATTAAACCGATTATTCAAAATTATAAGTGAAAGGACATTACAATAATATCATGCTTTTTGAAGTCGTCCGAATGTATGATTTGATTTGATGATTAGATTTTGAGAACGAAAATTTCTATATAAATATTTAACGCTTTTCTTTTGTTGAATTTTAAATTTTCGTATCTCCAGTTCAGGTCTAAGATGCGCATTTATAAAACTGTATTTGTTGTATTGTAATAAATATTTATTGTGAGTAAAGTTATTTAATCTTCTAACATGTATTCTTATTTGTTTATGAATTTTTAAGCAGTCTGATTTGTTTAATAGCATTAATAGAGTTTAGTTTGATTTATAAATAAATAAAGATTTAAATTTTAACTAAAACAATAAAATATAATAAGAATTTTAACTAAATTTAAGCTACGCATTAATTGAGATTTCTTGTGAGTCTTTTAAGAGTTAAATTTATGTTAAAATACATTACTGAAAATGTATTTTTTATAAAAGGAAGTTCCTAACGTTAACTCGTATCGAAAGTACACTAATTTGTACAATGACGTCAACATTCAACTGTAAATGTATTGCTAGTTGCTAGAGCTAGTTTGCGTTGCTAGAAAGAGACAGCAGATTACCTCATAATCTCTAACAAAGTCATTTTATGATTTATCACTTGAAACTTGAGTAGGCTGATTTCAGTGAATTTTTCAACAAATGATTCTCTTATACCTATATATAATCTGAATCTCGGAAACGGCTCCAATGATTTTTATAAAATTTGGTATACAGGGGATTTCGGGGGCGATAAATCGATCTAGCTACGATTTGTTTTCAGAAAATGTTGTTTTATTCGTGTTTTCAATAATCAACTTTATCGATAATCAATTTTATGGCTCTTCCCGACATCTATTGGCGAATAATAATACTATTTTTACTGCTTAAAAGACACAACAAGATGGCGTTATAAAAAAAAGCCGAGCAAAGCTCGGTCATCATCTGTTTTAATTTTATTTCCCTATAAGTATTTACCTATTAAACGAGGGCGTACGTTAATATCTCAATTACAAATAAAGTAAAATAACGGGCTCCTCACGCTTTTCTACTTGCGTGTACGAAAACAATAACGTGTATAGGTGTTAACGTTTGCATCAATCTGAAGCCAACGCTTATAGCGGTGAATCAATATGATACAGATGTGGTCAACAATTTGTAATATTTTAACAAACGAAAAAATGTTGACGTTTCTATCTGATGACCAATCGGAAGTTCATAATCAGAAAAAAATATAGAATATGATTGTGGCAATTTATAGACTTAAATGAATATTGTATCTACCTTAAGGCGCGAAGTCTTAATTTTATTATAATAACGTTTGTCTTTTTTATTTTTTATTGCTTTGATGGATTGACGAAATCACGGCCTACCTGGTGTTAAGTTGTTGCCAGAGTCCATAGACAGCACAACATGAATTCCCACCTTGAGATACGAGTTTTAAGATCTATTTTTACAATACAACGGCTGCCCCACCCTTCAAACCGAAACGCATTACTGCTTCACGGCAGAAATGGGCAGGGTAGTGGTACCTACCCGTGCGGACTCACAAGACTTTCTACCACCAGTAAAGTTTTAATTGTATTAAAGTTAATCGCTTTTATATGTCTCAATTGCTTAGTAATTATATATAACGATTACAGCAATTTTTGCGGTCAAAAAAATACTAATAATAAAGTTGTAGTTTCTCAGTTTTCAAAGTAACTTACAAACTCTTTAAAAGTGGTATGTGACTCGTGAACTCGTTCATGAATCTATGCAATAAAAATTTATTAAATAGTGTATGTAGTAATCATAAAACGTAAATAAAATGCCAAAAGTTTACGAACCCTGGTCAACGTTGTCCGAAACGAAGGCTTTGTACCGTATCATTATTGTTGTGGGCCAACGCAGCCGCCGCGTCGTTCTCGCGTATTACAATTAAAACATGTCTGGAATTGAACTAATTTGAATAATAATAAATATAAAAAAAATATTCTAAAAATAATTTTCGTTCAAAAATGGGTGTAATGGTACGTGTTCTGTTTTTGATGTGCATTTTGGAATGGTCCGTTTTAGCGCAATTCGGCAGTGAGTATTTTAATTGAAATATTAAAATTTTATGTTTGTTTTATGGATGTGGTAAAAGCGGATATGAAGGAGAATAGCCTCACCCTGAGTAGGAGTAGTACTTTAAGTAGTAAATCGGACCCTAGCACTAGACCGGGAAAATGCTAGGAAGAAGGAGAAGAAGATTAAAGTTTTAGGGTTAATATAGATAAAATTCATATTGTGCGTTACAATGATTTGACAGTGTAATGGGTAAGTCGAAAGAGGGTTTTTTTGCACGTAAATTATCTAAAAGCTGATAAATCGGTGATATTCGTTCATGTTTATTTTAAGTTTTAAATGAATGAAAGTGAATTAATAATTATAATATGTGAAGCTACAGAGAGTTAGGGGGTAAGACACATGTGCCATAAGTGTATGTGATTATTCTAAGTTATCCACTATAAAAAATATATCGTATAGTAAATTCAAAACTAAAAATGTTATATAGTTGTTATTTTATTCGTGGACGTGACTCGTAAGTATGTGTTTATTTTGAATATTTTAACCTGCTTTAGGATCTCAGCCCCGTAATATCCCCGTAATAATTTTACTGGTGGTAGACCTCTTGTGAGTCCGCGCGGGTAGGTACCACCACCCTGCCTATTTCTGCCGTGAAGCAGTAATGCGTTTCGGTTTGAAGGGTAGGGCAACCGTTGTAGCTATACTTGAGACCTTAGAACTTATATCTCAAGGTGGGTGGCGCATTTACGTTGTAGATGTCTATGGGCTCCAGTAACCACTTAATACCAGGTGGGCTGTGAGCTCGTCCATCCATTTAAGCAATAAAAAAAAAATCCGTATCACTCGATACAAGTAGAACCGACTGCGAATGCATTATTGTGAATAATTTACATCCAGTATTATGAGCCAATTATTTAAGTGCATGCGATGTCAATAATTGCACATGTCACAATGGATAGCCTCGATTTGGTGGAATCATGATAAAATCTAGTAGCAAGGTCATTTACGATCGTTTGTATCATATGTAGTGTACCTACATAATCCGATTTCAGAGTACATTTAAATTTAGTTAAACAGATTAGTTTCTGGCCGGTTCTTTATTGAAATATTCATTACGACAACAATATCTACGAGTGTAAGTTTAATAAAATTATGTGTTGTAATACATTTAGTTTTGTTTATAAAATAGTATTGATTCCGTAATAAAATTAATTCATTTTATGGTATTTGAATTAAAATCATTAATTCACTCGGACACCAATCGGGAACCAAATAAGACGGGCCTTTCAAATTGCGATGGGAACACTTCCAATCATCTAAAGCAATTTAATAACAAACTTCAAAGTGTTTGACTATGTTTCTTGTAAAATTATTTTCAGGTATATCAGTGAGTGTTGGCATGGGAGGAATTAGAAGCGACAATGAAAATCTAAGCGTGAGAGTAAGACTAAAATCTTGTATTAATATTTTTTATCACGATACATTATTTACTTAAAGACAAAAACTTCAAACAGGCCGACTCATGTTTTTATAAATTACCGGGCAAACCAAATTAATGTAACACCATTACATAAGAAGTTATTTGGGGCCAAATAGAGGACGAGATAACCATAAATGAACTAATAATACAAATCGATTGGTACCCACATACTTTGACTTAATACGTTACGATTTGATGTTCTTAAAACTTTTGAAATTCTCGATTCTGTGAAATTAATTAACACAATAGACCAGTTTAATTTAATTAACATCCTTTATAAATACGTTTTCGATGGCTATTTCATTGTAGTTCGGTAGTATCTTATGACAGCTATGAATAATCGTCAATTCAAGTTTTGGGGTCGAGGGACCCCAGTATAATACTGAGTCCAGTAATTGTTTACGCAGAATTTATTAGCTTTTATTTAAATTTAATATTTTTGATTTTATTATTAGAATACAATCAAACTGTCGTGTATTTCTTGTAAAATACATTAATACATAAAATCTATCCGTTGGAATAAGACTCTTCCAACAATCCATTAGATTTTTTTTTTTATATTTATGAATGATTATTTGCGATAATTTTAGGCGCCTTGTCCACCGAATACATCTTGTGTGCCAATCAGCTCGTGTCCGATGCTTGAAGATCTACTCGATTTCTCGTGCTTTTCATCGGATAAGTAAGTAAACATTCAAATTGTCAGTTGCCTCTATCTAAAAAATAACATGTCAATTTTTCTAATGAAATAGTGGGTGGCGCATTTACTTTGTAGATATCTCTGGGCTCCAGTAACCACTTAACACCAGGTGGACTGTGAGCTAGTCCACCCAAGTAAGCAATAAAAAAAAGTTTTTGGAAATACATCGTTAAATATACTCGATAAATAATCCTTAGAAGGCTTGTTTTTCTCTGTTATAGCTCATTTTAATGGGACGTGGTAGTAGCTATTGGGCTTGTATACTCCACATTTGTCTTCGACCTTTCTTTTGACACTGAAAGCAGACAGTGCATTTATTGAAAGCTTTACAAATAATTTCAACAACCCCGCCCAAAATTGCGGGACCTATCAAAAGACAGCGAATTCGAGAAGGAACTTAAGGTTTTCTGTTTTGAGAAGACCATAAAATAATACTTTTGAATTAAGCTCTACTCTTTATTGAAGTTCTTCTAATATGTTTTAAACACAGATACTTTCATCGTTTAAATCAACTAACGTGTGGTAATGACAATAACGAAGACTACGTTTGCTGTCCGTCGTGTGACTGCGGCCGAGTCTACCAGGAAGGCACGCAATCGTGTGGCGAGAGTATGGTACGAGGAGTTGATTATGACGGAATCGGCACACATCCTTGGGTGGCCAGAATTGGTTTCACTAGTAAGTGGAATTAGTTTAGTATATTTAATATGAGAAGTTGTTATCACTATTGAGAGAGGATCCCGTGAATAACATGGGCAAGATTCACCAAAGACCCAACAGAATGGGAAAAAATAGAAGCCTTTATAGGATTTACTGTAAATACGGAAACCGATCCACAAATTTATGTAAATATATTTGAATATCTCATAATCAGGAAACATAGATGTTTGAAGATGGAGGAGCTATCTAATTTGATGACGAAATTTCAAAATTATTTTTAAGTCATCAATATAACTACTTGTATTTTGAAATTTATGTTTACAATTAGATTTTATACCTTGTGGCTCAGATATTCAGGTTATGACGGGTTTCAGTAACTATTTAATAATAGATAGACCTGAGTTCGTCTGAATATAGATGTAGATAGGGTGACTGAAAAATTTAAAAGTAATCATATATTTTGGTGTTTATTGCAGAAGAAGAAACGGGCAATGTTAGATTCGCTTGCAGTGGATCTATAATATCGAAGCGAGTTGTATTAACTGCGGCGCACTGTGCTTTGGCCAAACCAGAAAGATACAAATTGTAAGTTATAACGTCACGCAACATCTTTAATTTTATATTTACAGTTTTATTGACATTGGAAAACTGTGAAACTGGCCACGCTTTGCTCTGACTGTAGATAATTTGATCAAACTATTTGCACGACATCTACATACTATTATATCCATCTAATATGCACACTTGACACTATAATCCTCTTATCGCGAGCATCTCAAATTACACTACTGTGCCATCTCATCGCAGCTGGGCACAGTGGTCGCTCTGTATACATCTTGATGGATCTACCCGATATATTCTCAGCGCTGCTCGACGACTCTAGTTCTAATAACAGGAGCATGTATAACACAGGACGTCGTACTCGTCAAACTCGTTCAAGAGATTTCGATATGACACTTAGCCCATACCATCAGCTTGTTGAGTTTCTGGCCGAATCTCTCTACAAATCGCGATTCGATCTAGTAGTAGATGTACTTGCGTAGCAGCTTCCTTATAGGTGTTAAATCTCCTTCGTAGACACTTGGGTTCGCGTTGGGTTGACGATTGGAAATCCCAATCTTCCGCCTCCCCGCTTACGCGTCCTGGTCAAGCTGGAAGGATTTCCGGGCAATCGCTTCATGTCAGCCAGTAACTAACAAAAAAACATTCAGAAAGTTTGGTCTAGTCTTCTCCTATGTCATTATGCCAAACTTTTATATTCATTTTAACTAATCCGACGTGTGGACACTTTTATTATGGTATTTCTTTCTTTTATTATAGTCCAAGTGGACTGGAGAGAAATGTTTTGTTTTCAATCCTTGAATAATATGTTTTATAGGTCTACGGTGGTAGTGGGCGAATGGGATATTGGACGCAGTCCTGACTGTAACGATTTCTTCTGCGCCCCTCCCACGCAAGCAATAAAAGTTGAAAGCGTTGTTGTGCACCCTGGTTACGAGGAAAAGATTTTCCGGCACGACATTGCACTCATCTTGTTGAAAGATGAAATCAAGTATTCCGGTAAATATTACACTGTAATTATAGTTTGAGGTAAGCATGGCCGATACAAGAAAACGGGTAATCTAAGACGTGTTCGTCACGAACGACTTCTAAGGATGAAGGGAAAACGTGTTGAAATTCAAGATGGGTCGTCATTTACGACACAGTCGATTCATATCTATATACTATAGGAACTATTAGACTCCAGTTTTTTTGGTAAGGAGGCAAACACCAACCGAGGCATACGTAGAGCAAGTTAACGTGTGATCTCTCTCGCCACCCCCTGCTTCTACGATCACCACGCCTCTCGGTCCGTAGATCCATATCGTAAGCCCGTTATTCGTATCCCCAGGGTATCTAGCTGGGTTAGCTGGTTTTCTATAAACCGGTTGCTTTTTATCAAGACCCTTTTAGAATCTTGCTAAAAAATTATTATAATAAAAAAAAAAAAAAAAGTAAAAAATACTATCGTATTCCTGGCTCTCCTATTTGTTTATAATAAGCCACGGTAATCACATCGCATATCCAATGAATCAATAATGCATCTACCCAATCACGGTAAAATTAAAATCCTTAATTCATTCAAGCCAAAGTACATCCAATGAACGGGGCAGAACGTCATGGCCTCGCCCTTGAGGTTTCGACTGACTGACATTTGAATGTTGGTGACAAATTTTAATTTTTTTTCAGTGACAGCAGCACCAGTTTGCCTGAATGAAAAACCGGAAGTTGTAATAAACGAACGCGCATCACTGGTCGGTTGGGGGAAACTGTCCGGTCAGACTAATGTGGTATTGTCTGTTTGATATTTAAATTATTCCATCAAATAATAATGTGTACGGTGTAAATTCACGATTTAATGACTTGAAATCCCATGTATTTTACTGCGAACACACACCTTGGAAATTTTTATTTCATAAAAAGAAGACAGACTTAAACGAACATACGTTCTTCATCATTGTTACTGATTTGAATTAAGAATTATTTGTTTTAATCTGTTTGTCTGTTCTGTTTATTTGTTTTATTACTGGTGGTAGGACCTCTTGTGAGTCCACGCGGGTAGGTACCACTACCCTGCCTATTTCTGCCGTGCAGCAGTAATGCGTTTCGGTTTGGGGTAGCCGTTGGAACTATATTTGAGATCTTAGGACTTATATCTCAAGGTGGGTGGCGCATTTATGTCGTAGATGTCTATGGGCTCCAGTAACCACTTAAAACCAGGTGGGCTGTGAGCTCGTCCACCCATCTAAGCAGTAAAAAAAAATTATCTTTTTTTTTTGTAATTTATTGTTGTTCATATTACAGGTTAGCCGCCAGCAGCTACTAGAAGTGCCTCTTGTTCCTCTAGAAAAATGTGAAAAAGTATTTGGCGAATCCGTGCCAGTACACGAGGGGCAGCTGTGTGCGGGCGGTGAAGAAGGAAAGGATGCCTGTTCTGGATTCGGAGGAGCACCACTACTCATCAAACGTGACGGAAAATTTCTTCAGGTTGATTTGATAATTTTGCTGAATTCGAAGTGCTTCACTTTTATTTTAATAATAGTTATCTATATGAAATGTCTGTAGCATAAATTATTATCTACAGCGATACGGCACGATAATCCACTTATAATATACCCGCCGCTAACTTCATGCCTGAAAGTATCTTAAGGAAGCGTCAGAATGTTACCTCGAAAAAGCGTTGCAAGGCGATATATCCTTCTTAAGGTGATACGACACGAAAACCCTTTTGTCGTGGCCGCCGGAAATTACATACCCGATTCTGTGGACCGAATGGTAAACTGTCGACGTCGCCCCCAACACGTCAATACGGATCCTCCCTCTCCCGCTCCCGGGAGCACCGGTCACCGTCCTCGCCAAACCCGTCGCTTGCGACGAAGGGCTCGACGAATAAAGTAACCCTTAAACACAGCCCCCTGAGTTTCTTGCCGGATCTTCGCAGTCGGTCGCGATTCCGTTCCGGTCGTAGATTATGCGAAGCACTGCTCTTGCTAGGATTAGTTTTAGCAAATTCTCTCAGGTTGAATCCGTGGGCTCACCAAGCAGCCAGACCTTAACTGGAATAGCTCTTAAGCTACCAGCGAATAGGTAGGGAAAAAAATATCAGCCCAGATCCACCAGATCTATTTTCGGTGCTGTTGGATTCTACTACATAGTTCTAATGCTAGCAGTAGCCAAAGCACAGGTCACCGTATTAGTCAGACTGGTTGAAGAGTTTAAACGGGACTCTATTCCTGGTGGTAGGACGTCTTGTGAGTCCGCACGGGTGGGTACCACCACCCTGCCTATTTCTGCCGTGAAGCAGTAATGCGTTTTGGTTTGAAGGGCGGAGCAGCTGCTATAACTATACTGAGACCTTAGAACTTATGTCTCAAGGTGGGTGGCGATATTTACGTTGTAGACGTCTATGGGCTCCAGTAACCGCTTAACACCAGGTGGGCTGTGAGCTCGTCCACCAACTTAAGCAATGAAAAAAAAACACCCTTTAACAGGCCGGCTTAGCGCCGATCTTACGAGCGGGACGCGATTCAATTTGGTTGGCAGATTCGGTTAAAATATTTGTAAAGTTTTTAGTATGCGGTTAAATTTTGGATGAAGGCATTTAAAATTAAATACATGTATAACATTTTCAGACGGGAATCGTGTCATTTGGCTCCGAAAACTGCGGCAGCGACGGCGTACCCAGCGTGTATACAAACATTGCTCATTATTATCGATGGATCGTAGAAAACTCACCCTCTTAAAGGAAAATATACGAAATTTATAAAAAAAAAATTCGTTTTATTTATAACAGATAATATCGTATTGGCACTTATATTCAGTTTCAATAGGTCCAAAGTAACTCTTCGGTTGATAAGATGCTTTGATAAATAAAGATTAAATTTAATCAGTGATAAAATTGGAGAACGATTGCAGATTTTCTTTCGATATAATTTTAATTGGGTATTTACGTAGAGTTATAAGATCATGATGGATTTGAATATGTACTATATTCGGTACAGAGATCGGGAACGAAATTGCTTTTAGTAAATAAGGAATTTTAATGTATCGTCGCTGTGAAACAAAAATCTGCTATGTGCAAAAACTCTATTTTGAATTAACGTGTAAAAACATTTTCGTGTAAAATCTTATTTAGAGGTAAATTTTTAAGAACTATATCAAATAAAAGCTATAGATAAATGTTAAACAATTAACAGTTTTTTTATACGGTAGATAGGGCTGTGAACTATACGAAACAGTCAAAAAGTAAAAATCTCAAAAAGTATACATAGCCGATTTTGGTTTGACAACGACGGTATGCATGATTAAGTGTCTGTAAGAGTTCTAATTACAATATATATAATTAAAAAGTCCGAATATTGTTTTAAGTTAAAAACTTCAGATTTAAAAAAAATAAACTGCACTTTTTACTTTAATATCAAGTGAAGTATATAAAATATTTTATTGTAAAATGTAAATACAACCACAACACAGCCAAGGTAACAACAGTGTTTAGTTTTTAAGGTCGCTTCATTTTACGCTGTACTATTTATAATCATTATTTGTTCCTAAAATATTCTTTACAGGGCTTGACGTTTCTCAGTCTATCACAAATAGTGCCCATTAAATCATTAAAAGCCTTGTTTTGTGTTGCCTGATCGAAGACCTGAAATGGAAAAGAAAATTTAAAATTTAGCGATAAAAGTGATGTTGATTGAGTAATACCGTAATCTATGTTGACACGAGAATATCAGATAGTATTATAAAAATTATATTTCAGATTTAGGCCTGGATGTCTCATATGTGTTTCCCGCGCCTATACAAGAAAATCAGTGCCCGTTTTTATTATCTCATTTATAATAACGTACTGTGTGGTGATAGCGTATGAGGTCACAGTCTCAAATTGTATCGAATTAATTTTCTTTTTTCTTCAACTGGAATACTGAATTGGTGGCAATAAGTGAGATGGTAACAACGTTAATCCTAATTAGTAGTTATGTTAATTATGTTCACTTAAACATTCTTCATTTATCTACAACTTTAATTAAAATTTTTAAAAACACTAAATCAGTATCTTACCCCGTCCAAAACGATAGTGGGTATGAACTTTGGGTTAACGAGTTTCGTTAAGCGTTCGGAATCGAGTTGCAGCAATGTTCCGGGACCCAAGTATACGCATTCCCGAACTGGATCATGTGGTACATTCGATTTTACTATGCACTGAAATAAAATCATTTTCGAATTTATTTATTTATTCAACTTTATGCACAAAAGTACAATGACTTGATGAATAACGGACTTAATGCCTCTACCGGTCAACCAAGGGTGGTGTATAGTCCTGTGGTAAGTGCATTCCTGTTTGAGGTATAAACATATCATATTGTTACGCCGGTAAGAGTAACGCCATCTATCGCCGAATAGTCGAACGAATATAGAAGGATCTAGTAGCACCTAGAACGCTCGAGAAGTACAACGCCATCTATTGTCAGACAGCGAAAACACAATACTAGAAATGTGTGGAATATTCTCTATAATTCTAGGGATGTGGTTATCGGCTATAAAAGCATTGCAGAGATGGCACACAGTCGGTCAGTAGTCGGAACTACTCGAAGCGAAACAGAGAACGGATCATCTGAAGCGAAGCGGAAGAAGCGAATTGAGAATTTTAAAGTGTTTAAAGTGTTCTAAGTGTTGAATACAGTGTTAACTTGTAATTCGGTAGAATTTTATTTATCCCGAACTCTAGCGCGTAACAATATTAGGTACATACATACAATAGGTACATTATAACAATATTTATTACAATTTAAGGTTTATTTACAACGGGCACATCGAAATTCAAGAATAAATTATGAAAATTGCCGACGCTGTTAATGTATGTTTGATCGTAGGATTTGCACACATTTTCTCAATACGAGCTCATTTGCTCACATGCCTTGTTCTTGATGTAATGCTCTATTCACTTTTTTGTTGATCGAGCGAGACTGGTAACCTCAGAGCTAGTGAACGAACGGGACCTATTAAAGCTTATAATAACTAGATCGATTTGAGTGCTTTAGCAAAATTAATTAGAAGAATAACAACAAAGAAAATGTGTGCACTCTTGTGAGTCCACGCGGGTAGGTACCACCACCCTGCCTATTTCTGCTGTGTAGCAGTAATGCGTTTCGGTTTGAAGGGTTGGGCAGCCGTTGTAACTATACTGAGACCTTAGAACTTATATCTCAAGGTGGGTGGCGCATTTACGTGGTAGATGTCTATGGGCTGCACTAACCACTTAACACCAGGTGGGCTGTGAGCTCATCCACCCATTTAAGCAATAAAAAAAATACTTTAGGAAAAAAATATCAAAAACACAATAAATATTGAGAATGACCTGTATGTCTCCACGAGTACTAGCCATTGTTTCCATTTCACAGGCCAGGTATTCCACTTTATGAACGTCTGAATATGACTTCATTTCGTTCAATGTGCAATCTTGAATTAGGTTCCCGAAGCATTCTGGCGGTCCATGTTGACATTCGAATCCGTCCCCACCATTGTTTATACTCTGAAATATTTCGATCCAAAAGAATTAAACATGTTATGTTTTTTCCCGGGATAAAAAAAACAGTTTGTTTCACTGTATAAAAATATTATGCCAATCTATTTTTGTATATTCGTTAAATATAGCCGAAATAACCAGAATAAAAATTTCTAAATTTTGCGGATTTTTATTAAATGATGTCGTTCCTTCACCGTGAAATGTATGTGCTAAGTACATATTTTATTAGTAAAATTGGTACTCGCCTGCCGGGATTTGAACAAAGGCATTGTCACATAGCTTAATACGAATATGCAATTTCTTACTGCCGTGATTATATGTATGTTTCCCCTTTTCTCCTTGTCTTCAACGATACGCAACGCGTCATACACTGATCTGGTGTGAATCTGGCCGGAGCAACTTATCGATCTTTGGCAGCGGGTTCTCTTACCAGGATCTCATACTTAATAAATATACTTTTAAATACTTTATGAATGTTGATACTAACCGATGCCTTCCCAAAAGGTATGAGCTGCAAGTCGATATAGTCCTCAAGTTTATGTATAGTCGGATGTAATTGCTTCAATATAAAGTTTTTGCTGTCAGAGCAAGCGCTTTCATAAAACACCGAAAGTTGGACCTAAAAAAAAGGAAAATAAGATTCCATTTCATTTAACTCTAACACGAAAATACAAATACATAGCTTACTGTAGATGATGTATCAATAATCTAGAATTTTCCTTTTATTCCTACTCCGAAATTATTAGATTAAAGCTTTAGTTTTGCCGTGTGATTTTGATTACTTAAAAACATATGAGTTTGCTATATGAGATATTTGCTATATTACATAAAAACATATAAGGAAGAGAATACCGTGGAAGAGTATTCCATAGAATTACCGGAATCCATGTGGGTTTTGAATTCCAGCATAGTCATATCTCTGGGTACAAAAACACACCTATTGGGCGTCTTAAAGTCGCATATACTATCTGAATATGTAGGTGCGAAATCAAGTTGGAATTAGCGCTTATGTATTTAAGCTACAGGACAACTTTCACTGCCCCACATAACATCAGATGTTGACCTCTGTGAGAATGTAGTCTCCTAATGCGACATTGAAATTTTCATATTCATTAGTTTTGTACTCATATTATTTAAATTTTTACTAATCCCATTATGTTTACGATTTGCTTATAGTATAAATCTGAAAGACTTTGATGAATCGCATGCCAAACAAATAAATCTCTTAATGCCCAATGGTATAAAAACTAATTACATGGATATCTTTATAAGTACGTAATCATAGAAAATCAATACGCAAGAGGGAATATATATATCATGACCACGTAATAAAAAAATCAATGACTAAAAGAATAGTTAAGAAATATCTTTAGCTGTATAATCTTTATTTTTAAGTAATATATTTAAACAGAAATATAGATCGGTAGATATCGACGTATTTGAAAATACAAATTACTCAGTGACAAAAAATGGTATACATCATCATTCATCATTCTCCTGCCCTTCTCCCAGTCACCTGGGGTCGGCGCAACATGTTTTCTCCTTCCATACTCCTCTATCATATACCATTTCTTCGCTCACTCCCCTCTTACACATATCCTCTTTTACGCAATTAATCCAATTCTTCTTAGGTCTACCTACCGCTTCCTCTAAATTAAATTAAATTCACTAAATTGTATACATATATTTTTAATGAGCATTAAACTTATTTTTCACGCTAAACGAACAACATAACCTTGTCGCTCTTGCGCGTCATCTAGTGTAGCAATTACCATACATTTACTAGTACTAAACTAATAATAATAATAATAAGCCTTTTATTTCCTACTAAATACTTTACAGTATACAATTATTAACAAGTATGATCACTTAATTAATTTAATACACTTTGGTAGTTTTATGTAGAAACCCCGTATTGGGTAAAGGCCTCCTCCAAAGATGCCCAATTTTCTCTATCCTGTGCGATCTTTTTTCAGTTTGGACCGGCTGTACTGATAATCTCATCTTCCCAACGAGTCAATGGTCTACCTCTACTAAACTATTAAGCAATCTTTAAGAAAATCAACATGCATAATTATGTTAACACCGACCGTTGTATACCTAATAGGCATCAGAAATAGAAATAAATTTCGTTTAATTGGTTTGCGTTACTAATTTTAAATATCAAGTAAGACGAATTTCCTGCTGATATATTGATATTGTAATAGCTGGTATTTAGGAAGACTTTATAGTCGCCATTGTTTGGTACGCTATATTGGTAGGTATTCATAAAAACTAGGTTATGGACTATGGTATAAGAACGATTACATTTTTTATTGATATAACATATGTATGTATATTGATTTTAACTAATTTTTACACAGCATTATGGTCGTAAAAGGTGTTAATTCTATATTGGTTAATTAGACTAAGCATCGGTGAGCATCGGTATCGGTGAGCAAATTGACTACTATGTAATTCTCAATGATTTAATAATCATATTTTTCTGAATAAAACAACTAATGAATTGTTGTGACCTTAGTCACGCGTTTTACCCAAAAGATTAGATGAGTATATTGTTATTGGAATCATTATAGTAAAATCTAGACTCATGCGTCTGGAAAAATCGCAAACAAAAATGAGTAACCAACCTTTCTAATCTATAAGTATATTAAAGCGATAAAGATCATCAAAATTATCGAATTTAAATATCTTAATGATTGTCTTATTGCCATATTCAGCGCTAAGCAATTCCAATCCTTTATGTTCAGCTTAATATGAATTTGACAAAATAGGAAAATTATTCTTACTCATTTATTGTTACGTGTATTTTAAATTGTCTTATCCGTTTCTACTTTCTAAGACCTACACCTACAGACTTTTCGATGCGGAAATGTAAAGAATAGTTTATAGTAAGCATTTAAATACCTGATTTCTGACAGTACATTTTTAGTCTGTTTTATATTTTATTAATGAAAATTAAAAAAAAACATATTTCATTAAAAGTGATATCCTGTCGTAATTCTAATTCGTTGAATTGAAAAAGAAACATCCTTGCCACTTGGAAAATCAATATTAGTATGTATGTACCCAGTCTAGTTTATGCGATCTCTTGACTTAACCAAGAGAATGTTACGGGTGTGATTAAATATTTTAGATTTAAGCATTGAATTTTAATAAACTATTATTATTTCACGATCCTATAATATCTATTAACTATCCGATCAATGGAGACAAAAAC
The DNA here is from genome assembly GCF_003987935.1 of Bombyx mandarina. The sequence continues at coordinate 1,634,459 of NW_021011543.1, forward strand.
TGGGGTTTCCCTGTTTAATAAACACATGGTAACGTACTTAATGTCCCGTTAACGTACCGTAGATACATTTTTTTAATTCTTAAATACTAGGACTACAAATAGCAATTAAAAAATTTAGAAAATTAATTTAAAAATTTATAAAATTAATTTAAAAATAAAATTATTCGTTATTCAAAATTATTAACTTACCTTTCTTTTCACGTCAACTCCTACACAGAAAACAGCCAAAATAACGTAAATATTTACAAAAAACTTCATATTTTCTCAATGTCACCACGTTCGTGATTCGTTTGATATTAAATCTAATCAATTTTTATTTGTACATGTGCTCGCGTGTTTAGTACAGCACTGTCTGCGTGCGATGTATTCACGAACTAAAATGTAATGAACGCTTCAAGTATATATCGGAAAGAGTAAATAAAGTCATTGAACCATTACTAAACGATAAAGATGTAGGCAAGTATAATTCAATATTAAATGTGTTAGTAGTTCTTGCATTGAACATCTTCGATTCTACATTCCCATTTTTTTTTGGGATTGTTTAAAGTAAAGATAGTTTAAAATCTCAGCAAACTTATTTTTTTAGGGGTTTTGTAAGCATAAAATTTGATTTACAGATTAATCCCGTTGTTATTTTGGAACACGCTCTTAATTTGACCTTTATCTATCTACTTAACGAAATATTTCAACGTAATTCTTTTTTTTTTTTTATTGCTTAGGTAGGTTGACGAGCTCACAGCCCACCTGATGTTAAGTGGTTACTGGAACCCATAGACACGCACGACGTAAATGCGCCACCCACCTTGAGATATAAGTTCTAAGGTCTCAAGTATAGTTACAACGGCTGCCCCACCCCTCAAACCGAAACGCATTACTGCTTCACGGCAGAAATAGGCAGGGCGGTGGTACCTACCCGCGCGGACTCACAAGAGGTCCTACCACCAGAAACCCGCAAATTATAACTTTGCGGGTTTCATTTTTGTTACACGGTGTTATTCCTTCACCGTGGAAGTCAATCGTGAACATTTGTTGAGTACGTATTTCATTAGAAAAATTGAGGTACCAACACCGGTGCATCGCTCAACACGAATGCACCGGACGTCTTATCCCTTAGGCCACGATGACTGGTAGTACGGTCAATAATATTTACTGTTTATTATAGAGCATCTTACGAGTCTACATTGGCATCAATCGCCCTACACACGCTAAAAAGCGCGTTCCGTTGATATGGTCGTTATAAGCTGCAACGTAGAATTTAACCTAATATTTTATTGCAGCATTTACTGGTGGTAGAACTTCTTGTGAGTCCGCACGGGTAGGTACCACCGCCCTGCCTATTTCTGCCGTGAAGCAGTAATGCGTTTCGGTTTGAAGGGCTGGGCAGCCGTTGTAACTATACTGAGAACTTAGAACTTATATCTCAAGATGGGTGGCGTATGTACGTTGTAGATGTCGATGGGCTCCAGTGACCACATAACATCAGGTGGGCTGTGAGCTCATCCACCCATCTAAGCAATAAAAAAGCATTAAAGGTCTGGTGTCTATAAGATCGTAATCACTTAACTAAATCAGTTGTATCTTTCAGTAGTAGCTAGTAAAAATATTGGTAGTAATATCGTTTATCTTTATATAAATAACGTTTCGTCATAGAAGTATCTGACTACGTCAGTAGCGTTTCTTTTTACATTCAGTGACTAACGTTGGTAAAAATGTGCTATAAATAACACTGTTAAATCTAATGCTAGTACAAAACCAAACCAATTTTTTAAACTCACTGTCTGTTAAAAACCGTCCTCAAGAATTTCTTCCATCTAGTACGTTATAAAGAAATTCTTGATTTTACGTGTTTAGTTCACGTTTGATTTGCAACTTACATATTATATTTAGGCTTCAAAAAACTATTTTTTTAAAAATGAAATGCACATAGAATTTCAATTACTTTAAAATATACAAAAAAACAGTTTTGATGTTGTCTCATGTTTTACTGAAACAATACTGCAATTACCTGCAACTATGCAAAGCCATTGTTATTTTGATCATTTGATTTTAAAAAAAAACATGTTAATTTATCACAATGAATTGTGTGTACATTGTATAGATCATTACAATGGACAGAAACAATATCCAGTATGGATGTATTAAGTATAATAAGTAACAAATTAAGGACACTATTAAAAGAATATACACTATTTCCATTTAGTTTTAATGAACATTTTGCACGAACTGTGTTTTGGTTCCGGTTGGCCGCGTTTGTCATTTTCAGAGAGAATAATATATCTAACCAATTTGATATGTGTCATTGTCAAAATGACGCGGCATAGACGAAAATAAATCTTATGACGTCACCCACTAGTCACACCACAGACACACCACACAACATGACGTTAAAAAAAATGAATCGAAGTAGTTCATCTATATCATTTTGAAAGGTTTCAATTTATCGACAATCAAAATAAATTAGACCTTTCCTGTTGCTATACGTGGGCAGATGCATAGATCATACACTTAATATTTAAGAGGTTATCAGATTTCATAGCGACAGCGGTGAGCTATTTTATTTCGCATGATCTCGTAACGGCTCTAATCACTAGAAATAGCAACGGATCCCGGTGAAAGCAAGAAGAATATCACAGAGAAAATTCACTACGTGTACCGTCGATGCCAGACCGACGATTTTACTTTGAAAGATTGATTTACATAATAAACCTTTAATGGTATTAGAAAGAAAAAACATTTTTATTGTATATTACAGCATCATAATATTTTCAATGCCTTAATTTTACAAGCAATAAATAACTATTTTAAAATACATATTAAAATGAGTGTTCGTTTTTTCGTTCCAATTTTTTATTCTTTTCCTTGTGTTGATCAAGAACAGAACAAATTGGTTTTCTCAAGCCGTACTGTGTGTTTTCAGATTTGTATTTCTTAAAATACGCCGAATGTTCCTCTGTTATATTTGTTCTTAGTTTGCTTAATGTATTTTCGTAGAAGCTACGTACTTCTTCTTCATTACTATGTACGATAGGATCAAGATAGTTCTTTTTTGAATAGTTGTCGCTCATTTCCGTTCGAAATGTCCTAAAGTAAAAAAAAAACAGAGCTATTATTCATTCATTTTTTTAGTGGTGGTAGGACCTCTTGTGAGTCTGCACGTGTGGGTAGGAGTGGGTAATATCGGTTTTGCCGCGTATCGAATCGTATCTATATACGAGGATCAATATCGGATATTGAATCTATATATTTTCTGAATCTATATATTGATGGCTGCTAGTAGATTTTCTCGATTCATGATATTTGAGATTTGAAACGATACGCTGATATAATATCGTAGTAGATATAGATTTAAGTCTAACATTATACGGTTGGTTTTCTGATATCAATTTATAATATGATCTTAAAGTAATAAAAAGAACATGAAAATAAAAATATCAAAAAAACTTTCCTTCATGCTTTTACCAGGCTTAGGACTGGCTACATTATTTTCAGTTTTTAGTATTTTGTGTCATAATTTAAAATTACAAAATATACCAAAAGAGTGTATATTTCAAAAGTTTAATACAAACACAAGAAATAAACTCAATTATTTGGATTCAACTAAAAATAGAAAAATCTGTACTTTAAAAATCAAACACAAAAAACTTAAGTATTTATAAACACTTGTCCAAAAATTCTAGTTCAAGGTCAAAGCGCGTGAAATTAAATTCAACGATGCAAATAGGCTATACTGCATTCAAGTTAGGGTCGAAAGTTGAAACTTCTTTCCTTAATTGTATCCTGCTGATACGCTAAGAATAATCTACAGACATATGGACTTAAATATAAGGTTTACAATTGTATGGATAATGCCTGTTTCTGTTTCATTCATCACATGATATCCCTATCGTGCGCTCACTCACTCTGGCCGATTCGATACGAACCAAACGAATATTGCTGATATT